>JAWNNV010000715.1:0-390000 GCA_035044485.1 Scaptomyza reducta | reverse complement strand
GAATTATATATTTATTTACAATGTGCAAATAAAGCTTCTTATTTTAAGTTGCTTTTCGTTTAAAAATGCCCCTACACCTTACACTGTGTGATCAGCTTCTAAGTTTTCAATGTACACATTACATACGCAGATCTAGGAATCCAGTACAGGTGCATTAGCATTTAATGTTGCCCTTAATGGTTCGCCTGTGCAGATTGGGCAGCTGTGGACAGTGCAATATAGCGCTGACTCTAATACAATAATAAAACCAGTTCACTCACCTATATTCGATACCATCTTCGATACCATGATCGATAGCTGAATGTTTGATCTTGTTGTAAAGACACATCAAGTGGTGCGCCAACGGGACTACGGGAAGCAAAAGAAGGCTACTTAAAAACACGCCTACCCAGAATCTATTCTGAAATCATAGGTTTATATGTTATTTATTAGTAAGAAGGGTTTAATGGTAAGAAGTATCTCTGACCCTATAATGTGTATATAGGCTTGAATAACGTCAACAGCCGAGTCTATATAGCCATAACCGTTTTTCTTATATAGTCTCAGACACTAAAAAGCACAGTTAGTTATTTACCCTTGGAAATTGTGTTTCCATTATTATTATATATTGGACGGACGGACGGATGGACGGACAGAAACTATAACGGACATTGCACAAGCTAATTGCGTACACCTTCTTCCTTTCAATTTAAATTACACACATGGTGAACGGCATGCATAAGCGACAGCGAATCGAAGAAGCGAGAGCGTTCCGTTGCCCGTCTAAGATTTTTCATTACAAACTGTTTGATTGTGTGACTATTGCCCACCACTGCTTAACTGTCAGAGTATATATTGGATTAGTTAATGCAGCCAATTGTGGTAGCATTAATAGTGTGTATAGCAATTTACCAACGGACTAATGAGGCGTTCGCAGAGTGTATTCAGACCTCTGTTATAAGTACTGGCGATCGGAGCATTTCTTCCGACATTATCGCAAAACTCCTTTTTCACATATTTTTTGTACATAGAAACAAAATCTTTCATCCAGGCTGGAATGTGGTCTCTTTGCTCTAGGTAAAAGTCATCAACATGATCCCAAAAGTACGTTTGGATGGTCGATAATCTATCTCTTAATCCAGTAACCGATTGTTTATACGTTATTGAATCATTTATTAAAATAAGTTTATCAATCTTTGATAGTTTCTGTCTGATCTCTTCCATGAGTGACTTGACCTTAACACCGATCTCATGCTGCAACTTCAGTAAATTGTCAGCCTCGTCACTAAGAGATATTCTGGCCCAATCATATACACCCCACGGTGACCACAAAGTGGACCGCAGCTGCAGAAGTTCGTCGGCCACTACGCTTAATTCAAAAGGCGTCAGTTGTGGGCATAAATTTTTCTTAAACTCCGAACTATCATAATTCATCATGTCATTGTCAGTTAAATATTGTGCTCTGTCCGTGAAAGAATTTCCGACTCCAACATTTTCTTTTGAGTTATTTTTACCTCCAAAAAAAATGGGTTCCATTAAATGTTCGTTAATAACATAAATATTCGATATTTCATCAATGTCATAAAGGCCGGTAAAATTGAGTAGGTCACACACAGACTGGTGGGCTTCGAACATCCTTATTACGTTCGACATACGCAACTTCGGAAATGACCGTTTATCCTGCATTTTTGGATAGAACTGATGAAGGTCAATCGCTGAGTCAAAAAAGCGGAACGTTGCGCTCTCTGGCTGATCCCGAAGGGGTGCACAGAAACCCTGGTAGGTAATAAGTCCTATAACTAAGTAAATTATTCCTACCAAAATAATAAATGAAATCACACAAAATATCAACAATATGGCCCTACAAAAAACAAAAAAAAAACAATTTTTTTCAGCATTCATTAGCTTTCTGATATTTTATCACTTACATTAACAGAAAAATAGATCCTGTTCGTTTGTTACAGAAGCCATCACCATTGCCACGCCGATGCCGTCCACAACATCCAAAAATTAGTCCAATAATAAGAAATATTATTACCTTAAATGAAATATATTCTTTTGGGATATTGATCCTTTTTGAGAATTTTTTTTTTTATTTACCGTCAATAAAAGACAGCTGATAATGACACTGACTGCGTTTCGAGCGTCACCAAATTTGGTTATACCCTCTTTCATTGAGTTGGTTGCGGAAATACTATTCATGTGAATGCTACCGATTACTGAATCAATGATGGACTTCGGTCTTTTTGCATGTGATGCGAATATTTCTTTTCCAGCGTTCAGATCTTTAGATATTAACTTCGTTATTTTTTCGAACACTTTCTGGGCCCCCCTATCCCTAAACCAAAAGTTCATATTGTAGATATCTTGGACTATGTACCTGATAACGTCTTTATGTATCATATGGTCCATAGCGTTAGCAAAATTCGATGCGTCGGGTAACTATAGGACAGTATGAAAATCCTGTTAAATTTAAATCCCCAACGCTTACCTCGTCAAAGTGAAGACATTGTGAGGTATCAATTTTCTCAATCCACACCCGTAAAAATCGAAGACATTCTGGATTTCCACAAAGCACGGTCAGGGTGTAAGTAACATCTCGCTTAAAAGCTCTCAGGCCTAACAAGTAATCGAAGTTGTTATTAGTCGGTTTATGAACAGTTTGACTTACCATCACGTAATTGTGCTCCATAAAACCGTAAATCCTTAATCAAAATGTTTACATCAATCATAAGCGGCTTAGCCTCGGGAAGGTTTATCAGTCTATCGTGCAAATCGTGCCACCAATCATATCCAGCATGTTGTTTGAATTTATTGTAGGTTATGTGATGTGCATCTTGCAAAATATGCATAAGGTGGGGTTTACTCATCAGAGCAGAGAGAACTAAATCTTAATAATCTTACCAGTTAAAATAGATGCTACGTGTCTACACAATTCTTCATAGTTATTTATAAACAAGTGGTGGACGTGATCACCAACATCCTTTAGATATGTGCAGGTATCCTTATTAGCCAAATGCTCATTAGTAGATGTTTGGTTAATGCCCTTATTCAACGAACTATTGCTTACTGCAGAAATTGTGACCCCAAATCTGTGAAAAACACAATTAGAAAATTGACTATGACTGGCTTTGATTCGACCTACAGTATGGCAACAATTAGCAATACAAGAACATAGCCCAAGCAGCATCGTTTGCGAGCGTTTTTTTGAATATCACAGGGACATCCTTCCTTGTTACATCGACAGCAGCAGAAGCAACAATAACATACACTGTGGAATGACAAATAACTTCAGACAAAAAAGGTGTACGAGAATTACTCACCCTATAAAAGGTATTATGATTATAAGTGCAAGCAGAATGAAAATCCAAATGAGAAGCCCCCAGTAGTGTCTAAGGAGATCATCCCAGACATGGGACTCCACCTTGGGTCCTAAGCTTAGGGTGTTGTTGTTCTTAGTTCCAATGTACCCTGAAGCAAATGAGGTTGGTAGAGTGTCTTGACCATCCAGTTATAATATTTTCTTACCCGGCGGTAGTGCATCAAAGTTCGGAGCGAGAGTATCAAAAACGTATTGAGTGAATCCATTGATCAACTGCTCAAAAATTGACGAAGTGTATTCGGATATATTTGAGTAAGAAGCAACGGATTTGTAAGGTGTAAACGTGGGAGCAGGAAAAGGGTTCAAAATAAGCATTTTGTATGTTTTGTATTTACAATAATATTTTAAAGCTACAACCACTCGTGTCTCCTAATATTATTTTGTATTCTGTGTATATATGTTATTATAGATTATAGAAAACTAGTTATTATACACACACCCAAATAATTCGTAGACTACTTTGTTGATACCCAGGTATGAAGCGCTGTTCAAAAACATTATTTTACACTGTTGACTTTTTATTACACTCGGGTTTATTTTTATTATTGCATTTGAAATTTTTTCTTTCACTTCTTACTTAATTATACTCTGACACCAAAGGTGTATTTTCGTCAATTTTGAAGCTAGAGTTACAACAATTTTAAATTAATTTATAGACAACCTTTTCAAAGGATAATACACACCGACACCATAAATCACCGTTAAATATAAAACTTTAACATTTTCCAAATCGATAAAACCTTATAATATTATCGACAGCCTTACAGCCTGGATTGGCAAATTTTATCACTATAACAAGAGATATACGAATGCTACATAATTTAGAATGCTTTCCGATTTTAAATTATATGTAACATTCAGAAGGAAGCATCTCAGACCCCATAAAGTATATATATTCTTGATACGTCTGTCCGTATGTATGAACACGTTGATCTCAGAGACTTTAAGAGCTAGAGACTCCAGATTTGATACATAAGCTCGCCTAATCCCTAGGCAGTACAAGTTTGTTTTAAATTTTCGATAACTCTTCCCGTTTCCGATATACACATGTGATCGATAACAAGAAAGTCTTGAATTTGGAAAACTTTTTGATGCAGTTTGAAAAATTAGATTAAATATTGACAATCTGTAAAATTTTATTGAAATCTGTTGAGAAACATTGGAGATATGGAGTATTGAAGTTAAGAAAGTATGCACTATACGCGTATACATACACACACTCATACATACGTGAAAGCACTGACTGTATGCGGAAAGTATTGGGTTCAGGGTATAGTCTAGTCGGGATTTCTCGACTAGAGCCTTCTTACTTGTTGATTTTAAATAATATGTAACATGCTGAAGGAAGCATCTCAGACCCCATAAAGTATATATATTCTGGCCGTATGTATGAACGCGTTGATCTCAGAGACTTTAAGAGCTAGAGACTCCAGATTTGGAACATAAGCTCGCCTAATCCTAAGTTTGTTTTAAATTTTCGATAACTTTTTCCGTTTTCGATATACACATGTGATCGATAACAACAAAATCTTGAATTTAGAAAAGTTGAAGACAACGTTTCAACATAAGAAGAAATATGGAGAATTTGTGTAATTTTTATTGAAATCGGTTGAGCAACACCGAAGATATGAAGCATAGAAGTTAAGCCAAGTATGCACTAACCACTATACACACACACTTGCAAGCACTGACTGTACGCTTAAAGTATGGGGTTCAGGGTATCGTGTAGTCGGGATTTCTCGACTAGATCCTTCTTACTTGTATTTTTATAAGTATAAGCTTAAATTCAACTTGTAAAAGTTTTATATACTCACAAAAATTTATTCAAATTAATAAATACATAAATGGTATTAATTTTTCTCTGGCTCTTCTGCACATTAATTTCATTACAATAACATTAATCCAGTAAGCCAATATTTATTAAATTATTTTTCACACACACACAACAATGACAACATTCTGTTGTGCTTAAAAAATCACGCTTTATTATCGGAAAAATAAATACTGGAAAATAATGCATTTACAAAATGATTATCCAAGCCAATGCACAAATTTCAGCTTAACTAATTTAAATTAGTTATTTGGTGTGATCCAATTAACGTTAGTTTCCCGTAATTAGCAATAGCTACAAATGCGTTTATGGGCAGTTACACATTAGGGCTATAAATAGTTAAAATTTTGATATTTAGTTTTATGGATATATCCTGTATAATGTATAATTAGCAAATTAATTGATGACACTTTTCAAAGCAACCGCAAGAGGCAGAAGTAACGGCAATTTACGCAACTAAATGGCTCATTAGAAACTTTTTGGGCATAACAATTTGTTGGTGTATTAAAAGTCTGGCTCAAATAAAAACGTTTCCAAGTTACCCAAAAGTGAGAATGTGAGATAAAAGATACTTCTCTAAGGCTTCTTCACACACCCACACACACACACACACACACACACACACACACACACACACACACACACCAAACACATATATACATATATTTTTAATGCGTTAATTTTCGCCGACAAATGTTTCTGTAATCTAGCAAAGCGTTCAGCTTTGCGGAAACAGGACACGTGCTAAAGATTCTTAGCAAAAATGATGATGGGGAACGAAACGTTGACGTCATTTGCAACTACGTCTTTATCGATGTTGCTTCCTCACTGCCAGGTGGATATCCCTTGGTTGACTTTTATCGCTGCTAATATGCGTCAACAGCAGCAGGACCTTCAAAAATCTTAACCAATTTAAAGGTGCAGTCCTTCGGGAACCTTCACGAAACTCACTTTTTAGTTTTTTAACGTCTTCACATATACATATATATATGTGTATGTTTATATGTATCTGGCATATTTGAAAAGTTTTTTTGGGGGGCTTCGCTGAGAAGAAAAATTGTGCGCATAACTCGAAAAATCGGAAAATCTTGAGTAACAAAACAATTTACGCAAGTCAGCTAAAGTATTTCAGGTATTTTTTGAAGGCCTCTGACTCTGCCTTGCCTTTTATTTTAAAAGGTGCAAACTATTTTGATGTTACTGCTTCTTCTTCTGCGCTGGCCCACAGATCCCAGCTACACATAATTGGTACAGGTTAAAGTTTGTAAAACCCCCCCACCCACCGCACACACCCTCACCAACCCAGGCGTGACACTGCCTACCACCTGCCACACCTATACGTGCCACCATGCTTGTGGCATGTTGTATTGAAGCTACTTATCGTTCGTTGCAAGCAGCTTTAGAAACTGCTAACTGCAAACTATGCGGTTTATTATGTTCAGCAGGGAATTTCAGTTGTTTTTGTTGCCAATGTGCTGTTAAAAGTTTTCCCCCATACAGAATGTTACGGCACGCGTTTAACAGTTCTCGCAGTTAACAGCCAGTAACTTTGTATGCAGTTTTTGGCATTTTATGATCCCTGCGGCCTAATACAAATTGTGTTGAAATTGGTTGGAAAACAAAAGTTATTTAAGTTTAGTTTTGAATAAGGAAATCCGCGCTATTTAATTTACATCTCTTTTAGCAAAACAGTTCAAGTGTGATTTTAAATATAGCAACTGATTATTTCCTATTGCATATTTGTAATACTTTGCATAACACTTTTTCGATTTTTTAAAGATACTATTTTCGTGATTTTTGAATCGTCTGCTTTCTTCCTCAAGTTAATTGCATTTGGCTGCTTTGGTAAATACCCTTAATTGTTGTTGCATGTTAATTAGCACCAATAGTTTTTACTTATTGGTCAAACATGCAAAATCCGCTTAGTTATGTCGATATAATCCAAAATTAAATGCAAAAAAAAAAATATAATGTCAAAATACTTTTGCCTGCCATGTAAGCTAACAGTGACGCTGGCATTAACATAACGCTCGGCTGCTCTGTTGTCGCTGTTGCTGCGCAGTTGACGTCGCTGCTTAGACTTCGTGTCGACAATAACATGTTAACTTCGGCTCTGTAGGGTTGCTGCTGTTGCTGTCGACGCTGCAGCTACAGCAGCAGCAGAAGCAGTGGCGCTGTTCGTATATCCATTTTGTTATTTCAGTTCTTGGCTTGAGGCCTGCTGGCGCTTGTCTCAGTCACCTGCCAAGGTTTGAGCGCGTCGCAACGCAGCGGCAAAATTAACGCAACGGTTTCCTAACGGTTTGTTCTGTGTTCTCTCGCATTACGTTTTTAAGTTTTATGTGTGTGTGTTTTCTATGTGCTGTTTGTGTGCATGTGTGTGTGTGTGTGTGTGTGTGTGTGTGTGTTAAAGCGCGTTAATTTGCTGTTGTGTGTGAGCTTTGTTTTTATTTACATTCTTTACAACTCTCTGTTGCACTCGTAGACTAGTGTCGAACGTCATTAGAAAGAAAAGAAACACACACGCACCAAATCCTCCTTAAGCAAAACCAGTTTTTCCTTTTTTATTCTAACAACATATTTGATTTGAACTCGATTCTCAATAGTCTCGATGGCCAACGGCTTTTGTTAATTGGCTGGCATGCAAGAATTTTAAGCGCGCGCCGCGTGACGTCCCCTCGTTTATATTACTTACTTTTTCCTCGCACCTCTCTCTCACTCCATCTCTCTCTCTCTCGCTATCATACACACTCCCAATGCAGCTGCAGTTTGATTGCAACTATCGATAGAAGCTTTTTCGTTTTTGTTTACCGTTACGCGGTTTGCGCTCGCTCTCTGTCGCTTGTTGTTGTTGTTGTTCTTCTTGAGAGCTGTCCAGTCGCGTCTCGCGTCTTCCTCCTCTTGGCCAACGAATCGCGTGGCTTCATCTCTTGTACTTCTCGGCTTTGGGTGTTTAGAAAGCCACTCAGCGGGCTCCAGACACAGCAAAGTTGTTGTTCTGCTTCTTCTTCATCTCCATCAACTCATTCTTCTTCCTCCTCTTCTTCGGCTTTTGCTCATTATCATCGTCAAGCGGTTCTCTTTTCTGTCTGCAGTCTGGCGGCTCCAGCAACAACAACTTCAACAATAACAACAAATGCTTAATTAAATTTAAAGCAAAACTTGCTCTTCTTCTTCTTCTTCGTAGTTTGACTCTTCGGTTTAACCGATTGAAATTGACCGACTTCTTGCACCGAAACCGAAAAAAAACCGTTAATTAATTCGATTGTTGTTTCATTGTGATGCTTCTTCTTGTTATTGTTCTTGTTCATGATTATTTGTTGGCCAAACACACTTTTAAAGATAACTTGATTATTAAATAAGCTCAAACAAAGAATGTTAAACGATTAAAATGTGACTGCAAATATATTTGATTAATGATGTTTCAAAATATAATCCTGTTATTCAATAATAATCTATACAAATTTGAGAAATTTAAGTTGAAGCTATTTAATATTCTGTTTTTAAACGTTTTTTTTTTAACTTTTTGTGATATATTTAATAATAATAATAATGATCAAAATGAATAATAAATAACTTGTTACTCATTAAAAATAGCTTTAAAAATTCTGCGTTTAAAATTTGTATTCTTTTGTGGTTTTATTCTAAAGAAAAACTTAAAAATAAGGAAAACAAACTTTAAGAACCATAAATTATTGTTTATTTGTTAAATTATTAATAATTGCTTAATAATAATCAACAAAAATATATATTTTCATGCTAATTAAGCTCAGAACTTAATAATTGGCAATATATATATACGATTAGCCAATTATTTGCATATTGGCCAACAAGTTAGCACACAATTTTTCGCCAGTTACCACAAATATTTGAAATTGTTTTTCCAAACAGGTTGCCACAAGCAACTGCAACTGTAACAACAACGACAAAAGACGCACACCTGCAGGGCTCAAATAAATGCTAACAAGAATAAACAATAACAACAACAAACAGTTAAATATCAAAGCCAACCACGCGAAAAATATCGAAAAGCGCGCGCGCCAAATACAACAACAAACAACATAATAAACAAAACAAACAAAAAAAAACAAAAAGAAAAACATAAAAAACAAAATCAAAAAGCCAAAACACGAAAAATGCTGGCTAAAAATTAAGCAACGAGAAAAAAAGAAGGAATTTTGAAGCGCTTCGGTTTTTTTGTCAACCTAAAAGAGAAAAAAAAAAAGGCCAGGCGGCAATAAAAGCGCACAAGTGGCTGCAACAACAACAACAGTAACAAAGGCAGCGAACCTGTGAACCGAACAACAACAAAACCGGGCGAACACACAATAAAAAAAAAAAAAGAAAGAAAAACCCTTTCGAACCCGCAGGCAGGAAAACGCTTGTTTCGACAAGGCAGTGACAACAACAACAACAACAACAACACACACACATACAGGTGAGCATGAGTGCATGAATGAAGTTGAATAAATGAATGAATGAATCAGTGTGGGTGGTGCGGGTGGGTGCAGAGCCACTTCTGGTGGTTGGCAGCGACAGTGCGATTGCAGACTGATTGAAAACTGATAAAAAGAATAATAAAAACGTCTCCCCAGATCCCAACCACCTCCCCCACCCCCCAAAGACCACCCCTGACCCACTCAATAAGCAATTAATATGCACAATTGCTTGGGGCAGAATTCTCGCAACAAACAAACAAAATAAAATAAGTAAATCGATCAAAAAATCGCTGTCATTGTTTGCAACAAAATATAACGTGCCACAAAACGTAATCCTCTCTTTTATTGCCACTTTTGCATATCCTAGCTCAATTTAAGTTAAACATTTTATTTGAATAGCTTAGAACAGCAAAAAGAAAAATCAAATAAAGAATTTTTGTTACACTTTAAAACGTTTAGTTCGAGATTTTAAAAGAAATATTTTTGAAACATATTTTTTGGTATTTTATTTTCACGTTCAAAATGCTATAAAACCATTTAAAACTGAAAACAAAATGTAAAATAAAATTTAAAATATTGTAAACAAAAATGTTCAAGCATTATTTTATCATTATTCTTAGTTAATATTAAATACTTAAAATAATACTCAAAATAACTTGACAGTTAATCATGATATCATTTCGTTTATAAAGTTTCTTCACATTTTCTTTGCCATATGAAAAATGTCCAGGTTTTTATATATAAAATCTAGTTTATTATAAACAGATAATCGTTATTGGATTGTAGAGAAGATGAAAACAATTTTACTAAAACGCATTTTTTGTTTCCTTGACATTAAAGCTGACAATATTTGCTTATAACAATCCCAAAAAATCATTTCCGTAGTAAACTAATATTGAAATTCTAACTTAAAAAGCTTATTCTCGTGACTTAAGCGAAAAGCTAATTCACTTTAGTTTTCTGCTTGAAATTGTTAAGACACTTTTTGCTCGGATTGTGGGATTATTTTTTAGTGTCTTAAACTTGATTTTTATGGTCACAGTCACGACTTCAATCTAATTCAAGCCAATTTGTGTGCGTCTTTGTCAGGAGTAAGGGAAGTAAAACGAAAACAAAAACAAAAACAAAAACAACAACGAAAAAACAAGAAAAACCAACAAAACAAGCGAAACTATTACTATAATCAGTAGTCTGTCGCAGAACTTTTACAAGCCAAGTGAAGTAGCAAAAAAAAAAGAAAAACAACAAAAAATAAGAATGCAAAGAGAAGCATCCAAAACGAGAAGTATCTAAAGAAAATAAGAATCTTGAATGTCGAAAAATGAGTTAAAAGAAAAACAAAGGGCACAAAGGGTATCGTCTTGTCGAAGACGACGATGTACACAAAGTCTGAGCCAAATATCGCACATATAGAGTACAGAAGTTGTTGTTTTTGATAATAGAAATTGAAGAAAATTTCGAATCAACAGAGGGAAATACACAAGTAAACAAGAAACACAGACAGATAGAAAGACAGACGGACGGATAGACAGTCAAAGACAAACAGAAGCAAGAAACAAGTAAAAATGTAAAACACAATAAAACTGTCTAACTGTTTAGAGAAATGAAAGTCATAATATGCGTGTAAGTCTATGTGTGTGCGTGCGTGTGTGTGTGTGTGTGTGTGGCCTTAACTCCCCTCTCTTTCCTCTGCTCTTCCTCTGTACACTTTGACAGCATCTTTTTTTTTTGTGGCATCATTAGCGGCAATTGAGCATTTTCGGCAAAATCGTTTTGTTCGACACAATATTATTGCCACACACACTCTTTCGCTCTCTTTCGCACTCTTTCTTCAAAAAAATTGTTCATCTTTTGGCGTTGATCATGGACTCAAAAAGATGTAAAAAATGTGCTAAGGTGTCATCGTTTGTAGAATTATATATCTTAAAAGACCGAAGTCTCAGACTAAGTTAAAGAAGAAAGCGTGCAAATCTTAACTGTCTATGTGTGTTTGTGTGTGAGTTGCCTAGAAAATGCAAGCAGTTAAAGTACTGTGGTTCATTATGCCTAAATTATGTAGAACTTTATAATGTTGAAGTTAAAAAAAGTGATTAAATATGAATGGAGTTAGTTGAAACTATCTCATGTTAAACATAAAAACCAGAAGTTTTTCCTATTCCTAATTTCTCTTCCCAAAGATTCCCGATTCTTCTTAGCTTATTAAATAAAATCGTTAACTTTTTTATTGCTTTTTCTCTGACCATAATGAAAACATTTCGAAAATCCACTTAAAAAATGACTAAAACTGCATTTTTCTCTCAATTTGTTCTTACACAAATGAAAATTGTTCTCAGCCAATTCCCACACTTATCATTTAGGTTCAAATTACTCAATCTTCTGAAGCAGTAAGCCGCTGAATAGTTAGTTCCGGCCTAACCTAACTAATTTTTAGCCCATTTCAAGAGCCACAATTTGCATTTTTTTCTAATGTTTCCCACTTCTGTTAACACCGAAAAAAGAAAAGAAAAGCCACAGTTTCCCACTGTGGGATTGCTCACTCATAATTGAATTATGATCACCGAGTGTGTCAAGCGTTCACTCAGACAGACAAGCTAATGAACACGCCCGGCCAGAAGGGTAGTCAAGCGAAGCACATGATGAACAAGTCCATGACGATGATGATGATGCCAGTTTCAGATGCAAAGCAGAATGTAAAACAAGGCAGTGCAAGTGCCAGACCAGATCAAACCAAACTCGCAACTCAAACTCCATATTTGTTTGTTGTATGTTACAGCAGCAGCGGCAATGAACTCAAAAGAAATGCCAGACAAACACTAACTAAAAACAAGGCAGCAGCAGCTAGAAGATAGAACCCGCAAACAAACAAACCTATGTATACCATTAATGCAGTCAACAAATAGCAAAGATGCAACATTGTCAGCCAAATAGACTTAAGATTTGAGATGCAACCGCAGTTTCGAGCGGACTTTGAGCCAATTAGAGAGAAGAGCATCAAACTGAACGCATTCTTCTCAACTATTTGCTCTGCCGTGCAGCAACTGTAACCAATTTTGGTTAGGCTTACCAAGAGAGAGAGAGAGAGAGAGAGAGAGCTGTTGAGGTCATTCATCCAGCGAAGCGTTTATCACGATTATCATGCCTGGCCTCGTCGGACTATCTATGTCTTTGTGTGTTTGTGTTTGTGGTGGCTTTATTAACATATTTTGTATACCCTCGCAGCAAAATGTTTGTTCGAGCTGTATGCATAATGGGCGGAACAAATGTGGGAATGCGAGCTATCAAAACTTGCCAACTCACTAAACTATTTACATGGCTGAAAAATGAAATGCTCTTTTTACTTTAGCATAAGCATTTAATATGAAAATTTCTCAAAAATATCATTAGAAGTTTGGAACTTGCACAATTATAACATAAAAATGGAAAGTTGAAAAAGATTGCTCTAACAAATTATTAGAATAAAGTAATTAACAACTTAATTACTTTTGTTTTTAGCATTATAATAAATTTCTTAATTTTTAGAATATTTTCTCAGGTCTCAAAAGTGTACAAATGGCGATTATACTTTGGCAGAAAGAAGCTAAAGGTATCAACCATAGCTCGATATATATATATATATGATATATAATGTTTCGAAATTCCACGATCCTTAGTATTATTCTTTATAAGTTTTGTTCTGCACAAAAATCGTATAACTAGATTCCGCCAGTGGAAGCTATTGATAACACAGTTAGTTTAAATAATCAACGAATTTCTTGAGTTAAAGAAAGAGTATTTATTTAGAGCTGCAAAAGTCTTATGCATATTTTGGTCTGTTGTTGATGTTGTGTGTTTCGTGTTTTTAGTGTTTTTCTCTTTCTTGCTGTTTGTTGCAGTGGCCCCATTTCCTTTTTGCATGTTTTGCTCGCGCTCGCTCACAAAAAAAAGGAAAAAGTGCCACAAGCATAGGCCAGACTAGTGTATATACATAGTCGCCACACTCTTTCTAATATTCGTTCTTTCTTGCAACATGCAGCAGCACCCATTGCTTCTGCTGCTGGTGACGCACAAGTTAGTGGCCCTTTATGCATTTTAGAATGAACGCTTCATCATGTTGCTTTGCTGTTCGTTCGCTCGCTCGCTCGCTTGCAGTTGGGTTTCTGGGGCTTCTGGCCAACAGGAAATGGCCAACATTAGACAGTTGGCACGTGTTTCCAACAGCTGCACACAACTATATACTATATATTTATACATATTTTATGTGCAGACGGAAATGCGACAGCCAACATTGTACGGAATTTATTTATATACTTTAGACATATACAGTAAAGCTGACAACTGTTTGCATTTTTCGCTATAGCTAAGAATAATGTTTAATGTATAATGTATATATTATGCTTGTCAGCCAGTCTTTTCAATTTATTAGACACGTTTATCGGCTATTTAAGTTGCCACCAACTTGGTTGCAAGCAGCTCAATTGTCTGCTGATTTATGCTCTCATTTCTCAAACTTCTTGCTGGAATACGAGCTACTGCTTAGTTTGATACGATATATTAAACATAAATATGACTTATTATGTTTAAGTATCTGTATACTCTCTGTGAGTGTATTAAGTCGTCGGCGTGTTTCAGAAACTTCTTACTAATTCCTTTTTTGTTATGCTGTCAACTTCTTCGCCAAAATGCTTCAACACTTAAAAGTCACGCTCACCCAACAGATGCTGTTGCTTCCCCTCCAACCCCCCTGCCTCATCCACAACGCTTTGCCATTCTTATTCGCTCAATATTAACAGCATGCAGCTTCTGGGTTTTGCCCGTTGGTCATTATTGGTTAAAGCGTTGCTAAAGTAGACGGAAAAGAATCGCCAACAACTTTCTTTCATTCTTTTGTGTGTTCTCTTTGGCGTTCTTGGCCACACTGGTTGTGTACGGTGCCAAACGTTTTCCCCTGGCCCGCCTCTCCCAGTTTGTTGTGCGGCTCATTTGCATTATTTTAATTCGTTTCGCTTTGATCATCATCATCAACATCGTCCCTAGCAATAAAACCGAAATGAATGCCAAAGTGAAATCTTGCACTTAATTAATTTTTTCTGACCAGCTCCAATGAAAAGTAAAAGCCCCAAACAACAAATAACAAAGAAACAGATGAATTGCAATGAAATCATATGCCAAAGTTTGCAATTCAATTTATATTTTTTTTTTACCAAGCGACAACTTACCAACTTTATTTTGGCCAACTAAAATCATAGCAAATAGTTTTACGTTACTTCAGGTAGCAAGAAGAGAGAGGGAGAGGGAGAGAGAGATAGAGATAGGAGAGAGATGTGGAAAGTAGGAAGAAACAAACACACAAAGCCGAAGGAAACTTGGTCCTGGCCATGCCAGCAGGACACTTGAAACAAATTGCAATTTGTTCCATGCCAACACGCAGTGCATATTGAAGGGCGAAGAGATCGGAGCTTTGACTTTACGCTTTTCACATCGTGTGGAGCCTATAAATTAAGTGCAGCAATTAATAATTAAAATGTGTGTGTTAATTAGAGAACGGTACCCAACATTTGCCGCCTTTGGCTAATTGCAATTTCAATTAGGAGCGTTACGAATGTGCACAGCTTGCTCTCTCACACTCCCCCTCCCTCTCTCTCTATCTATCTAGATCTGTGTACAACTTTACAAATCTAATCAACGCTTGCTGAAAGCAATTCCAAACACAAACATCTGTGTGTGTGTGTGTGCCGAAGAAGTTCATTTGTTTTTAGTTGTATAATTCGATTTAAATTGCTTTAATGTCAGCGAGCATATTCAGCTCTTAAGTACATTATACTTATGGCACATTGCTTCTTCTAAGAAAAATGATTTTAAGTAGCTTAAATGTATGTGTTTTATTTTTCTTTTGTATGTTAGCAATTATATGATTTAAATAAAGTTCTCTCACTCGCCTGCTGTTCCTATGGAAATACATCATATTATTCTTATCAACATTTTCTTTTTCTTTTCGCTTTCTATTTGCGCAACATTTCATTTCATTTCTTTGGTTGTTTTTTTTTTTCAAATCCAGACAGTCAAACAGGCGGAGAGTTTAGGCTTTTGTGTGTGTGTGTGTGTTCCCACTCATATTTCATTCGATGGGGGGAAAGGATGCACCAAGCAGAATGTCTGTTATCCTGCCGACGATTGCTGACTGCTGCTAAATATTTCAGCTGGTGAATCTTTTATTACATAACACGGATTAGAGGCATGCCCCACAAAACTTAAACGCAGCCTAAATGTCCCACAGCTGCTTTCCTTGGCTTGTTCTTGTTTGTGGCATGCCCCTCACGTTTCACGCTCGGGCCCATTTGTTGCCGTTGCTGTCAGGCAGCGTAATTGAGTTATGCTGCAAGCATTGCAAAAACATTCCTTTTCCTTTCAGCCCAATGTTCACATACACAAACAGATACTAATATATATATTATATATATATGCATTGATTATTAACATCAATCAGTGTATTGGTTTTTTTTTTGTGTGTGTGGCACACAGCACGTAATTAGCTTGCAACACATGAATTCAATTGCGTTGGCAATTTTTTTCTTTTTTTGCCAATTAGCTAATTAAAGCTGGCGAAAAGATTGAAAGCATTCCCTTAATTAAAGCCTTGCTAACAAATAAAAGCGCATTTAAAGATGAGTTCAAAGTGTTTTTTAAACATAATAGATTTTTAAGAGCAAAATAGTTTTATTCATTTATTCATGAAAGCTAGAATAAAACTGATTTGAAAGTTAAAAACATGAATTTTTTCGAAATCGATTTGTAAATTATATTTCTTGCACACAAATATTATTTTAGCATTCCTAAACCTTGTTAAACTAGCAAAACAAATAAGAAGGCTCTAGTTGGGAAATCCCGACTAGACGATACCCTGAACCTCATACTTTACGCGTTCAGTTATGCAAGTATGTGTGTGTGTCTTGATTTCAATGTTCCATATCTCCGGGGTCTCTCAACCGATTTCAATAAAAATTTCACAGATTGTCATTATTTCGTCTAATGTTTCAAAGCTTTCCAAATACAAGATTTTCTTGTTATCGATTCCATATGCATATCGAAAACGGGAAGAGTTATCGAAATTTTGAAATAAACTTGTACTGCCCAGGGTTTAGGCGAGCCTATGTTCCAAATCTCAAGTCTCTAGCTCTCAAAGTCTCTGAGATCGACGCGTTCATACATACGGACAGACGGCCATGGCTATATCGACTCGGCTATTGATGCTGATCAAGAACATATATACTTTATGTGGTCTTTGTGCCTTTTACATACTTTTGCACAAAACCATTATACCCTTTTTAACCATTTTCAATGGATTCAGGGTATAAAAATGTAAACCAACTCAAAATATTTTCAATTCAATCAATTGCATCTAGTACGATTAATACATATACATATCTGCTGTTGAATAACCAACAACAATTAAATACCTCAACAAAAAATCACAGTTGACCATTTAGTTCGAATGTTTTAAACGAATAAATACATAAATAGCTAAACTGTTCGTTGCGTTTAATTCTTGTGCAACAAACATTGCGTATGCTTAATACCTGTGCAAATTGCGCATAATTAAGCATTCGATTTGTTCAGTTTTTCTTTTTAATGCAGCATTTCCTTTGCACCTGGCTCACCTCGCGCCACGAAATTCTAATTAAACGTTTTTAATGAAGCACAAATACCAAATAAAAAGCTTTATTACTTTGTAATAAAAACAATAACCAAAAAACATGCGGATGTGCTTAGAGCCAATTTATATGAGTGGCAAATATTTTTTTAAGGGAAAAAAACATTAAAAAAAAAATAAAAAACTGCAGCACTTTAAAATACCTCACAAATCAATCAGCATTTAATACTTTTATTTGTTGTTCAAAAATAAATAAATACCATAAGTAATAATATATCAAAAATCATATCCTCAAAAATCTAAATGAATTTCCTTTCATGCAAGTTTTTTGTTCGCTGCCCCAAACAGGGTATTAATGCAACTAGTTGACTGATTGCTGGCATGACGAACTGACAAACGGATGGACTAGCTAACTGCAGAAAGCCAAACGAGCAGCAAAAGTGCTCGACCCAAATACCAAGCGAAAAAAATAAAGCAGAAAAAAAAAACAAAACAAAAGGCAAAAAATAGTTTCTAATGAGGCAAATTAAGCAAGAGCCAAACAATTAAAACAAAAGCAACAAATGAGCGCATAATTATTTTATAATTAAATTCCATTTAACACACACACACACACACACTTACATACCTACACACACATGTATAAGTAGTCGTCTGGCTGTTGCTGGAAGTTGGTAAATTTGGTGTAAACTTTTGTGCATTTTTCATGTGGAGCCAACGGCCCAACCGGGCCAAAAGCGCAACAGGTGTAAATTACAACAGATTGCGCGCCAAATGCTTAGACAAACACCGTGTGAAAGGGAAAGGGGCAGTGGGGGGTGGGCGGTGCAGCTATAATTGTTGTAATCAACTGAATGAGCAAAAATTCTCTTTGGCACTTTAAAAACTTTAAGGTTTGGCAATAATAATAGCCCAAAAGTTGAGCAAGATAAAACAGTTAACACTTTCACTGCAGCTAACAACGAATTGTAAATACCCTAACGATTAAGCTATTATAAGGTGTGCTTGATTTTCTTAAGAAATCATTTCAATTTATAATACAGAAATTGTTGCTTAAAAAAAAAACAGAATTTACCGCAAAAAAAAAAACAATTAGATACATGTGTTGGGGCCGTCAATTAAGAATGAAAGAAGTAATCAAAATAATGATTGTGATAGAGAAAAAAGAAATATTGATTTAGTTTGTTTTGTACGTTATTGCTTTTGGCATTGTTGCAACCGAAGCGGCCACAAATTGGTGAAAGTCCGCACAGATAGTTGAAGAAGGCCTGCATTGTAGGCTGTGAGTCGTCGCTCAGGTGCGTGCAACAATTTGTGGTCGTGTGTGGGTGTGTGGCAATAACAACAACAACAGAAGAAGAAGAAGAAGAAAAAAAGGAAAATGCCTAGCTAGTCGGAAAATGTAAAGAAAACAACTTCATTGAGCTTCTTGAGAGCTTGCGATCGGGCGTCGTGAACTAGTTTCCCATTTTAATAGCCTATCGTCGACGTCGTTGGCGGCGACGGTAAAGAGAGCATGAAATGTGCAACGAATTGTGGCAGCCACAAAGATTTATTGAAGCCCAATCGTGGCAGTAACCGGGGCTATTAACAAAATTACTTAACAAGCGTCCAACTGCAATGGACAGCAAACGGCCAAAATGCATCGCATTTTGGTCAACACGCCGAAAGCAGCAAACAATGCTACCCTCCCAACCACCCTACCCTACCCCACCCCTCGTAAAACAAACAACAATGAACAACTTGTGTATATATGTGTGTGTATAGCAAGTGAACAACGCTGAATTATTGCCAAGCGAGTGAGCTTTGAGTTTGAGCAGATCCAAGAGTGAGTTCTGCTTTCAGAGTTTCGTTCGGTGGGCTTTGCCAAACGATATATTCTATTTAATTGCATATTCGCGGTCGATGCCGGGCACATCCTCACAACCCAGCGCAGCAGGACACTAAGCCTGTCTCTCGGAACCACGCCTCTTCTGGCCCCCTCTTGGCCAGTGCACAGTGGCGTCGCACGAAAAGGGATTCTGTGTAAAATTTTAATCTCTGGCTTAAAGCTCCGACAGCGCAAGAAGTAAAATGTGTAATGGCATCAACTGCACTTCAGAAATGCTCTGATTTATGATCTCTCTTTCTGTCTTTCTTTCTCTCTCTGTGTGTGCAAAAGAAAAACGACTACTTGCAGCAAATGGTGCATTCTTTGTTGTATTAACAAAAAAAATCAGCTTAAAATTGAATGACACTTTATTAAAAAATAATGTTCAATGGGCGAAACAGCTTCAGGGATATGATAAAAATACAACAAAAGATTTTTATGTCTAGCAAATATATGAATATATTTAGTCATATTTACTTTTCAGACATATCGCATAACACTAGCTCTTTATCTGCCACACACTCAGTTTTAACTGGATTATTTAAAGCAGCTTGTCGCTTAAAATTCATTTGACATTATAATTTAGTACTTAGCCCTGCGAAGTTAACAACTTTACTTTCAAAGACACGAGAAAAACCGCCAAAGTCAGCAACTTTTTCGCGCTGAGAGTATCTTTTGCAAAGTGCAAGTCACTTGCTTTTTGTGTTCTGTTTTGTTTTGTTTGTAGCTCGTGCTTGGCTCACGCCCCGTTACCAATCTAAGCTAACGACGCCCCTGGCGCAATGGGTTGTTGCTGTTTTGTGCTGGAGGGCGAGGGCAGGTCCAGTCACAGTTTTATAGACAAGAGCAACAGCAACAGCAACGGCAACAGCAGCGGCAACAACGTTTCTAGCTGCAATCGCGGTTGCAAGCGGAAAAGTTGATGACCGCAGTGACTAAAAAACAACAGCAACAACAACAAGAACAGAAACACTGTGGCAAACATCGATGCAATTTGTTATTTTGAATTTTCTCTCTCGCAATTTTCGAGTTCAAACTATTTTTTGTGCGCGAGCAAAAAGCAATCACAAAACACAGAACAAACTCATACACACACGAAAGAGAGAGAGAGTGAGGGAGAGAGAGGCCTAAACCACCATGTAGTTAAAAAGGGGGGAAAGTGGAGCGGGAGTGAGGGTATAAGACTCAAACCCACCAACAGACAGTTCCTTTGTGGCACTGAAGTAAAACCAATGGCAAAACTGCAACAAATATTTAATTAAATGTTGCTTTGACTTCAGGGGTAAGAGTTAAACAACAATCGAACAGAAAGAATCAGATAGCGCAGGGTTTCGAGTATTTCTGTAATATTGCCTAGCGTCGGCTATCATTAAGCTAGCTGGCATTGATAATGATTGCTGGAACGCCGCTAAATATAAATCTTGAGCTATTTTTGCCGAACACTTTGCGTTTATTCTCATCACGTTGCCATTTTCGAGCACCTCGACAGATGGATGGATGGTTGGATGGTTGGATGGCTGGATGATTCGATTTATGCAGTTCTATCTCACCTCAGTCGGGCTTTTAATCCTGCACTTAAGCAACGATGAAGGAAAACTCGTTGAGTTCAAATTTCAAGTCAAGTGCTAAATAAACTTTGTCGCGTGGCGCTCAAGAACATACAATAAAAACATTTTGCCACAAGCTTTTTTTTGGCATCTGCTTAACGAATATCAATTTGAGAAGTTTGATAGAATATTGTTTGCGCTCTTTAACTGTTTGTTGTTGAGCTGAAATTTCCATTTCCCTGAGAATTCTTACATTCGCTCTTTGATCGAAGCGATCAATATGTCTAGCCGGACCTACTATATATCTATATCTATGTAGGAATACTCAATGCATTTCTGTTGCCGCCTATCTCAGCATTTTTCGCTTATAGTCTTTTACTCAGTATGCAAAATTTATTGAAAATTTATTATGCATATTGCAATAAAATTTATGCATTTCTTCACTTTTTTTCTCATCGCATTATTCCTGCTGCTCTTCTACTTTTTATATATCCTTTTGTCCTCAAATTTTCAGCATCAGGTCGTAAATTTGTTGCTGTTGCTCTTCTTGTTGCTGGCTGCAATGGATTTTCAATTTCATTATTCATTTATTTTTTGTGTGTTTATTTCCCAGAAATGTGATAGGTGCTGGGCAGGCGTGTGAAAAATGTTTTCGTAAATAAATGTACAAATATTGTTGCTAGTGTTGTTTGTGTACGTGTGTGTGATGTTAGCTAAGGCTTCAGTGTTAATAATAACATTTTTCTACGAAATATTCGAACCGAAAACAGTTTATTTGTTTTGCCTGACAGCTTAACTAGCTGAAATTTATGTTTTGCAAGCATTGATTATGCTCGAATGAATGCAATAATAAACCAGATTTAAATTCAATTGATATCGAACCTGACAACTATTTCCCAATTGATGGATTTAAAGCAATTTCATGTGAACACTTTGATTTGCCTTGTGGCATTATAAACAAATATTAAATAAATTTACACAAATAATATAATATTCTTTCTCTCTTCTTTCTTGTTCTCTTTGCAGGTAAGCAACTTTTGTAAGCTTTTAAGTTCAACTTGAAGGTAAATATTATGCTCTTTGACCAAGTCTCCCCAAATTTCGCTGAGCTTAGCTAATTAGATTTGCCAGCTACTGTGTGTGTGTGTTTGTTTGTGTCTTGATCGCTTTTCACAAAGTGCTCTCGAATGACCCATTAAAACGAGCCATTAATTTTTAGCCCAAATGACCCTCTTAACGGCCAGCAAAAGCCAAATTAAAATGAAAATAGAAATAGAAATAGCAAGAAAAAATACATAAAACAATATAAATAAGCAATTAACGGCAAATGCCAGAATGAACACTGTGATAACTGTTTGGGGCGGTATTGTGGTGGTGGTGGGGGCGTGGCATGGCATTCTAAGCGCCATAAATTTGGTGCCGTGAAATGTAGTGCGAAAACCATTAATTAGCCATAATGATTTGAGCCAATGGGCTTCGATTCAACGTTTGAACGATTGCCACATGTGGCACACGCATCAGTGTGTGTGTGTGTGTGTGTGTGGCATGCAACATTTAAGTGCAGAGTACAAGAACACACATCAATGCGGCTAATTGCCAGGGCCAAAATGTATGCCCAGCGGGTCAGAGAGCTTACAGCCCACACAAACAACAACAACAACAACACACACACACAGATACACACACTGTTACACACACATATACAAATACCATTAAGTGACAAATACATTTGGCAATACAACGCATAACTAACACTTAAATGACATACTGATCTTTATATATACACACAAGTTGGCTCATAAACTAAACAGTGAGAGAATGAGAGTGGTGTTGGGGTGGTGTGGGTTGGGGCGTTGCTCAGATTAACCGTTAATAGCATCAAAATGTTGCCACGCTTTTTGATTTTTGGACGTGTTACGCAGTTTTGCCATCGCTTTTCTTTTGGGTATGCAACTCAACTCGATTGACTCGTTATTCATTTCTCTTTTTACGGTCATCTTCATAATGATCATAATGATGTTGATGTTGATGTTGATGATGCGGTAACCAAATCTCCTCTTATGCTCCACACTCCACACATCAGTTTGGCCAATATGCCGGCGCAATTTGTTGGTTTTTTTCTGGCCATTTAAAGTCGTTTTTCGAGTTCCACTCTTTCCAATTCCAATTTCCAATTGAGCTGTACATTTGTTGTTTCGTTGAAATACCAATCTTCAAATACACTACTACACTACACTACACTCTACTACACACATTCTGTTTGTTATATTTACTACTTGTTAACTGCTTTTCCGATTGTTTGGTGTCTGATGGCTTGTTTTCGTGTTTTCGCTTGAGTTAATCGTTTGATATGTGAAGGGGATCGCATTTCAATGATTGAAAAGAGGAAAGATATGTCGAGTGCTTAAGTTGCTTAAAAAAATGTGTTTTCACATGTGTCGATTAACTGCAAAACATAGCTTAGAAAGAAATAGAGCAAGTTTTCCAAATCAAATTTGTAAAGTGTTTTTTCCCTAAAGACCATTTTCCATTGAGTATAAAAAAGTATTTTATATAAATAAATTGTATTGCATTTGATAATCGGTTGAGTTTTGAGGAAGTTATGACTTCGGAAAGTTCTGACCTATCTTTAAGTTGATTATTTTGTGAAGTTTATCATGAACTTCGAGTGAAAATTATTTTATAAACTTCAAATGCAGTATTGATCAAGATGCCAAGCCATTAATTTTAAGGTATTGCATTTCGGAAAATTTTGACTCATCTTCAAGTTGATTTTTTTGGGAAAATTTTTTTCATGAATTTCGATCTGATCTCTTGTTATAAACTGGAAATGCAGCATCAATTTAGATCCAAAGCCATGACTTAGAAGGTATGGCATTTGATAATCTGTTGAGTTTTGAGGAAGTTATGAGTTCGGAAAGTTCTGACCTGTCATCAAGATGAATATTTTGGGTGAAGTTTTATCATGAACTTCGAGTGAAAATTTTTTTATTAACTGGAAATGCAGTATCAATCTATATAAGAAGCCTGACTATTAAGATAATCATACATATATTCTAAGAATCTTTAACATCTTCTTCAGTTTTTGAATACAGATTGAAACTTTTGTTATTTTGTTTTTAATTTCCGAGCAACGCAATATGAAAATAATATGCTATACCAGAGCAACTAATGAAGATCCACTTCTTATGCTTCTATTATTCCTTTCCAAATACCTAAGCTACAAATACTCTTCTCTTTTAAGGTCAACGCCGCTTATTGATAATCACCTAACTGTCTTTTAAGTTTGTAACATAATATTTATTCTCTATTATATTTATTCATGGTATATTCGTCAGGCTTTCTATGAGTTTGTTTAAACGTTCTATTGAGCATGCTAAGTACAGGCCACAGAAACTCAAACAAAGAAAGAAAGAAAGAAACAAAAAAGTAAACATGACAACCTTAGCTGTATTTGAACATTTTGGATTACTTACAAATGGATTGCATAGACTGATCCCCACGCAAATCGCTCGGCTAACTCGTTAAGAAAACAACACCAAAAATAGAAAGAAGCGGGTCTTCCAAGTCCAGACAACAGTTACAACACACAACAATAACACAACCAAGCTGAAGTCATGCGTATTAAATAGCAACAAAAAAAAACGAATGAAGAAAAAGCGGAAAAATAAATTCAAATCGTTGCGCACGACCAAATTGTAGGCAATCATTTGGAAATACACACACACACTTGCACAGATTGCTTAAATATTGATAGTTAGTTATTCATGTGTTTAAATAGCGCAAATGTCGTCGCATTCATATATTTATGGCATGATAGTTATTTCATTGTAACTGTGTTTAACTGTTCCACTTGCTAATAATTTATTTGAAATAAGACACAGAGAGAGAGAGAGATAGAGCGAGGGGGAGGGGGAGCAGGCTGGAATTGACGGGGTCGAAACTAAATCAGTGCAACTAACAGTGCAACCTGTTTTGAAGTGCAACATAACAAAACCGCATGATGACAACTGCTTGGAGCTCACACACACACACACACATAAACACACTTGAAACAAGTCTCAAATGCCAGCAGCCAGCAAATTGGCTCCGCAAATACACCCTCTCCCCCCTACCAGTGAAGCCACCTCTTTTCATGCGACCGCAAGTTGTCGCGCGTGTGTTTGGCAAAAGTGGCAGGCTGCTGCGTCCAGCGAACGGGACACTCAACGTTTTGGGCCATTGACAACGATTAAAAACAAGTTTGCCTCCTTTTGTCCACCCATCTGCCAACCACACATCCTATCTCTCTATCAGACGTGTGTCTCTGTGTCTGTGTGTGTGTGGTGGCCCAAATACGCTGCTGTTGCAAACTGGAAACGAAACCGGGACCGGGGCAGCAACCAGGCGCGACAGCATTGCTGACCCAAATATATAAAAGACATTCAATCGACGTTGTTGCTGCTGCTGTTGCAAGCTGAACTGTATTTTAATAGCCTTGTATGTGTGTGAGCGAGAGAGAGATAGAGAGAGTGGGGACATGGGGCAGCGACAAGTGTCGGGCATTATGATGTGGTCATGAAGTTTGAAAGTCTTGGCGACCAAAAAGCAGCTACTATGAAACAAAGAAAAAACCCAACAACAACGAGGCAGAATGTGCCACACATCGTAATTGCATAGAAATCATTCAATTTTATAGCTAAGTAGTTGCACAATGCTTTAGCTCGAAAATCTATAAAGTTAAGAGCCAGAAAATACGATTTTTAGCGGCATAAAAACCAAAACCAAGTATTTGGCTTTATGCGGAACCATTCAAATTTTGTGGTTTTTGACATTATAATTAAATGGGAAGAAATGAAGTCAAATAAAATATTACATATTTATTCAAATTGAAACTTATTTAATATAAATAAAATATATTTTGATACACATTTTATGTAGTTCAAAAACTCACAAGCTATGTACTCAAGAACTGTATGTATATTTTTAGAAACTTTCCTTTAACATGCAACACTTACACAAGGCAGAAACCTCAAACATAAAACGATTTTGCATCCCGCAAATATATGTAAATTCTCGAAATAAATCTTTAAACAAAAACAGTCACACAAATAAATGCAAAGAGCAGAAATGCGTCGAGGTGCAAATTGCAATCTGCGATTCATGTTACCAATATAAATAAAATATTGAACGGCAACACAAGAACAAAAAAAACGGGAACCAAAATGTTGCAAGGAGGCAAAGACAGGTGTGCAGGGTCAATCGGTGCAGCGTAGCGTGTGTGTGTGTGTGTGTGTGTGGAGAAAGGAGTGAAAGGGGGGGAACGCTGCTAAAGCTGGTGTATTGTCGTCATCAAAGCTCGCGAATGCAGGTGCAGGCGAAAGTGCAGGTGTGTGTGCATGTGTGTGTGTGAGTATGAGTGTACCTGATGATTTACCGTTGTGGCCTTATGCACACAACAGCACCCAACAACAACAGCAACAACAGCACCCAACAGCAACAACAACAGCACCCAACAACAACACCAACTCGCAACAACATTGCATTGAATGTTGAGATCTGTTCGCCGGCTTCATTCGGTTCGTTTCGATTCGTTTCGATTCGGTTCGTATCCTCGGATGGCAACAATTGTGCTGTGGTTGCCGAGCAGGTTCTTGTTGCTCTCCTTAGTTGTTGTTATTGTTGTTGGTGTTGTAATTGTGCCCATTTGAACGTTAGTTGCACGTAGTTGGCTTGTTAGCAAATGTACGGTACTACTGCACTTACACACACACACACACACACAGGCACACACGATAAACACAAACACACACACATACACATATTTGCACACTTTGTTAACATCAAAGTGAAACGATTCAATTTGAATGCGTAATCAAAATATTGGCCAAGGCTTAAACGAAATTTTCAACCGCTTCAATTGCTTCGTTCGATAATCGCACAAAAAATAGAAAAAAACCTTTCTATAATATTTTTCTATCCTTAAGCTCTGTCTTAAGAACTTAAACACGAGTTAAACTGTCAATTTCGTCCTTAACCCGTATTTAGTAAAGATTAAACCTTCAATGTGTTTTTCCTGCCTCTTGCTCCCAACTGTTTTTCCCAATTTACAAAATGTTTTTCAAAGTCTTGCAGACCGTATCACAGGCTACAGTCTGCACTTTCGAGGTTACACAATTTGATTTATTTTTATGAAATATTTCTCACATGCCTGACGATGACGACGATGACGACCAAAAGAGCAAAGGGGCAGGAAAAGTGAGCAAGAGTGAGTGAAATGAAAGAAAATGGGCAATAGACGCGGCACAGGTGGCACTTGCCACGCCCACACAATGCCAAAAGTGGGCGGCCGTGGTTCTAGCTAAAATAAAAGTAAAGCAAAAAACAATAAAAACGAGAACCCACAAAAAAAACAACGGCAACTTTTGCTGCTTGAAAGAATAATGCCCGCCAGTCATTTGCAGTTTGTTGGATAGAAAAACAGGGACAGGGGGCGGGGTGGAAGACGTGAGGTTAGTTACTCTGGGAGGGGCGTGTCACAGGCCTAGTTGCAACATAAGTATTAGCTTCATTTTGCGCAGCATTTAGCCCAAGCCACAATGCAAACCAAGCCAAAAAAGGGGGCACCCCGCCACCACCTCCTTCACTTCACCCCTTCCACGCACAAAGCTTCTCAGTTGAGGCCTTGTCTTTGTAACTTTGTTTGCTTTTTTGTTGGCAGGCCTCAAATGAATTGAATGTGAAAAATTTAAATGCAAACAGCGGCAGTCGTCGACGCAGCATGCAACCTGCACTCTGAACATGCCGCTGATGATGATGTTGCTGCTGATATATTTTGCCTACGTTGCATTATAAAAGCCTTCGACCTCTGACTAACTAACCTTACACGTCAAAAATAAATGGAGACATTTTTGGAAGTTTAAAATAATTTTTGTGATTTTTTATGTATTATGATTACTTATTTCTTAAAACAAAACTATTGAAATATTTCTGAAATATAAAAGCTTTATCAGTAGATATATTTTATTAGAAAGTTAAATTTTGTTTGCCATTTTTTAAACATTTCTGTACTAGAAAAACATGTTTTAAACAATTCTGGAAGTACAAAATATTTTTTGTGATTTTTTAACTGATTAATTAACATTTGCCTTTGATTACGCCTAAAAGGCAATAAAACAGTTATTTCTTAAAGCAAAACTATTGAAATATTCCGGAAATATAAAAGCATTATCAGTAATAGAAATATTTTTTTGGTATTTTTTAAAAATTTTTACACTTGAAAAACATGTTTAACACATTTCTGGAATTTCAAAATAATGTTTGTGATTTTTTAATTGATTATTTAACATTTGCATTTGATTAAAAGGCTACAAAACATTTACTTATTAAAACAAAACTGAAATATTAAAGCTTTATCGGTTATAGAAATATTTTTTTTGAAAGTTAAATTTTTTTTTTACCAATTTTTAAACATTTTTGTACTTGAAAAAAAAAAAGTCTTTTCTTAAGCATCATTCGCATAACAGTTCACTTAACTCTCAACTATAATATCTTTCTCCAAGTGTACCTCCCCCTCCGCACACTGCCACTACTTTAGTACAAAATGCTCCCAATGCTGTACAAAGTTCATTGTACCGCGCTTAGGCTAAGAGCCGCAGCAACAACAGCCGCAGCAGCAACAGCCGCAGCAGCAACAGCAACAGCAACAGCAGCAACATCAGTCGCAGCAGCCCAAAAGAAAAACGCAGTCGCTTTTGATTGCCAACGGCTTGTGTTGAGTATGAATATAAGGGTTGGGCTATGGGCTAGGGGAAGGCGGTGTGGGGGTAGTTGTGGGTGTGTAGCCAGCTATATAGTGCTATAGGTAGCCAGGTCATAGACTTCAGCGCCTCACTCACTGTGCTTGTTACTTAGGCCTGGTTAGGCCTCGAAACACGCACAACATTTTTCTCATATTTGTTTTGATTCAGTTTTTTTATTTTTGCACTGCTTGAACTCATGAGAAATTTTTATTGTGGCCTAGAGTTTGTTAGTTTTTACCCAGTTTTCTTGTGTGTGTGCTTTTGGGAGCGTGTGTTGTTGATATATTCGCTAGAGTGTTGGTTTTTCGTTGGGTTCGGTTGAATGGATTTTAAACGGTTTGCCATAATAGCTCAGTGACTTCTAGTGTATTTACAGCTGACAAACACTATAAAACAATTGCTCTTACATCTACGAAAACTATCAGAAGTTACAGACCAAAGACTTGAAGATTTAAACATACTTAAAGGTGTTACAATTACTGAAGCTGCGAAAGATTTATTATACAATCAAAGTCTTTCCTTAATCTTGTAGGGTGAAAAGGACACACGTTTCGTTCTTAAAGCTCAGTTGAATTCTTAATATCGTTTCAAGTGATTTCAAAATGTCTTTCACGTCTTCAAAACCCCCAAAGGCCTTGTCAACAAATTCAAAGTCAATTTCATTGAATCGTTTTTTGTCACCTTTCAAGCCCATTTCATGTGGTCAAAACTTTTTGTGACTTTCTTCATAGTCTGTTTCATTGTGTGTTTACCTGTTGTTGGGTTCGATGTACTCACACACACGCACACACACTCACTGATCTGTACACGCTTTAGCACCTTTTTCATTGACCAACCATTCTCTTTGAGTTTGGCAAACTGAACTTTCTCGTGTTGTTTCTTTGCTGAAATTGACGCATGCAAAGTCAACTGAAACCCTTCACACACACACGCTACTACTTCATTAGCACTTTAGAAACTACGCATGCCAGCAAAATTAGCGACTAACCAACCCACAAAACCGAAACTACTCCCTCTTTTTCAATTCTCAACTGTTCTCCTCTTCGTTTTCCTAGTTTATTTTATTCGTGGCACTAAATAATACGCCCTAACGCGTTCAAAACATTTTCACTGCTACTGAAGTGGCTGCTATTCAAATGTTCTCTGTTACAACACTTCCCCCCCCCCCCCTCCCTTTCCTCGTACTCTCCTCACTTTGCTCGTTCCGCCCGCATCTACATACTTCACGCGCTTACCCGCAGCATTTTCATTATGCAGCGCACGCGTTCACCGTGAGTCCTGGCAGTTATCTATGAAGTCCTAGACGCGCCGACTGCCAGATAAGCAGCCACATTAGCACACACCTGCCCCACACCCCGCTGCACCATCTCTCTATTCTCCCTTGTCAGTGCTACTGCCGCTTGCATAAACATTTGTATTTTTTTTTCTTTTCGAATTTACTCAGCGCGAGAGCTGTTTATGGAGTAAGGAGTCTTTGCTTAGGCTGACTATAATACACTGTTTACAAACTAAATCTCAGTTTTAGTTCTAGAGTATAACGATTTTAAGGTAGAATGAATTTGTTTAAAGTGCATCCTGCTTAAAGGACATTCCATTTGAAAACCTTTTAAGATAATCATGGCAAGAAAATAGTTTTCGCTTTCCATTAACTAAATACAACGTTCATCGATCTTGTCTAAGTGTCGTTTGTTTCGATTATGGGAAACATCTAAATAGCTGTGATTTATTCAAAATAGAAAAGAAAAATCTTTAAACTTAATTTTTTTTTTTACATTTTTTGAAGGTTTTCTCTTAACAGAAACAAATTATTGTAATTTTATCCTATCTTGCAGTTCATTTAAGTAGAAAACATAAGAATCTTCTACCTAGCTTCCTTTACATAACAGTAAAACCTGCTCCTCAGCCATTCCATTGTTGTTTTGTGCGTCATTCTTTTGCTGCCACACAAGTCTAGATTTCAGAGTGGCATCTTTGTTAGCGGTTAATGATTTCCACGCTACAATGGGATGGCAAACTTTTCACTTGCAGTCACAACAACAAAACAGACACACACACAGACACAAACAAACACATAGACCAGATGCAAAACACATAAATTAAGCATACGCCGCATGGGCCAGCCTGCCAGTCTCAATTTATTTTTTCTGTTTTTTTTTCTTGCTTTTTACTATTTGCCTGTGCCCCGATGTCGTGGCCATAGTATAGTTTCTGGGTCCATTCATCATTTTTCATGGCGTTGACACTTTCACTTGTTTCAGCAAACAAACAACAACCTTCAGCAATGTACACAAGTCTATTTTTTATAGCCACGCCCCTATGGCTGCTCCGACCCTTTTGTTGTCCTTAGTTGTTGTGCGGTGTCGTTTACGCGCTGTCAAATTTATTACTTTCAATATAAATTGACAACAACATTAGTATTTGCAGTTCTTATGCCCTGTTGAGAGTTATTTAAGCTTTTGACAGGTAGAAAAATGTATATTTTTATGACAGGATATCAGATTCGATTCGATTGGGAAATGCTTGATTAATTTATTATAGTCAAGATCGCGTGAAACTCAGAAACACAACTACAGAGTATCCACAAGTCGATCACACACAACTAAACTCTCTTATTACTTTATTTATCACACAGTTGTCATCTTTTTGACTTTTTGAACTGCTTACAAGGGGCACTGGCTTTAAGTTTCACTCTTAACTTAGATTTATGTGTCGACCCTACCTGAAATTATCACAAATTGCCCCTCGTTACGGCTATAAGAAATAAAGTGTAGTAAAAGCAAAAGCAAAAGCACTAGCAAAAGCGAAATGCAAAACAAGTACAAATGAACTAAAGCAAAACAAAACGAGCCGACAATAAATATGAAAAGCGTTTTTCATAATGTTCACTTCAGTTGAGTTGAATTGAGTTCGGTTCGGTTCGGTTTTGTTTTCTCAATGAATGCTTTGCTTTAGTGTTACTGAGTGAAAATCGCTTTCATCTTGCAGCCAAAGTGTGTTGACTGTCCAACCAAGCAGCGCTGAACAAACTCAACAATTCAACCATCCGAACTATGTTTAATGCCTTCACTTTTATTGTTGCCGACAGCATTTGTGCTTCTGTTACACTTGATGTCTTCATTATAGTTGTGTGTGTGTGTGTGCTCGACTATGATTATAGTATAGATGTTCGGGTAAATTTTTGTGATGAACTTAATTAACATCGGACACACGACTTTCAATGTCAATGGCAAGGTGCACGCATATAAATTATATTATATTGTCTGCTACAGCTACATAATGAGTTAATTTTTCTTTCTTTTTCGTCAGCAAATAAAACGAAAGAAAAAAAAAACAAGACACATAATGGTAAAGAGTCTTTTTCTTATGTTCATTAAACATAGTTGTGGCTTGCATGCGTGGCAAAGACAAAGTAAGCGAATTATTTGATTAATATTGCGAATATGAAGCTATGTTTTCTTGTGTCTAAAGCTTGCCATTCATTAAGCTAACAAAATTCAAGAGTTGCACTGTAAAGGTTACAGTTTGAGTTAAAGGTTAGCAACTGTAGTTTAAGTGTTTGTTTAAGCTGGCGAAAAGGTGAAGTCAAAACTGGTTGACAAACTGTATTTTAAATATCAATAAACTTGCGAGTTAACTTATAATTTGTCATAGCTTTAGTTGCAATCAATCTTTGAATAGACCAAGACAAGTAACTAGCTGGTGCAATCAGCCGTCAGCCTGCAGCCCTTTTCAGCCGCCAAACATGCATCTTATATATAAACAAACACACTTTGCGAGTGTACGGGTACGAAGCAATTCACTTAGCTTTATTTGCTTGGGGAGCCAGCGAGTCTCGAGAGTTTAGTGTGCAAACTATGGCAAACTATCTATCATAAGCTCCATATTCCGTGCATTCGTACCAGTATTTACAAACTCACTTTGCTCGCACTTGACCCAGCAAACCCGCGAAACCCAACGATGACGATGACGATGACGATGACAACTTCTCGTTACGCAACTCGATCAGATGGCACTTTTGTGCCACAAGCCGCACTTCAATGGCAGTCACTTCAAAAAAATGCTGAAAACTTCACAAAATAAAACATATAATTCTGTTAGACAGTTTCAATATATTATTTTTATTGATTAGTTTCGTTGATTGGTATTGGTTTAGGCTGACCTTGGTAAGTGTATTTCATCTACTATTCAAATGGAATTTTAAATTACATAGCTAACGCGTTAAGCACTTCCTCAAATGCGAAATATTTTACTGTCCACATCATCGGAATTCGTCAGCGTTGAAGAAACCTCATCATGATCATTATCATTTTGGCAATCTGGCATTTTGGTTAACATATTTTGTTGTTAATCTTTTAACATTTTATGCTTCATTGGGCTTGTTGAGTTTTTTTTTCTTTATAGACTTAAAAATTAGCATATTTAAGATATTTACTCAACCTGCAATACACTTTATAAGACATTAAACGAAACTTTTTCATTTTTATCGGCTTCTTTCATTTCGGTTCTATGAGTTCCGTTCAAGTTTTTCTTCATCATTTGTTTTTTGTTTTTTCCTTCTGCGATTTCGTTTCCTTTCAATGGGAAAACTTTTTTGTGCAGTTGTTGTTCAATAAACAGGAAATCGCAGACGAAATGTCGTTGCGATATTGGTAAACAAACAAAAGTAATTGCCATTTGCTAGTTGATGTTGATGTTGTTGTTCATGTTATTATGATGCTTGACTTGACAAATACATCTGTAATATAGTTGCCTCATTATAAGCAGCCGGTTTATTTAGCAAGTTCTTAATGTGAAATAGACATAAACTTTGGAATTCCACGCATAATCCGGCAATAAACTGGTTTATAACAACTGAACTATGATTCAAATCATATTTTGAACATTCCATTCACAGCTTCGAGGAGTTAAGTTACAAGTGCTTTAACATCTGTATATTATTGTATCGAAAGCACAGCCACCTTTAGTCTCTCTATCTCAATTGAATGCAGTCAACAGCTTTTCAAAACCAGTTGAGCTATTAATCATTCCATCCATTGAAGAAACATCAAAACAAATGATCTCAACAAAATCTCTTCATAGTACAAATCATATTTTTACACAATTTGGCATATGGTAAAACCACCTTGGCAATCTTTTGGCTAAGACCACGTAGCAAATCACTTTACAACTGTCAGACGAACAATGCTAAAACACTAAAAGAACATACAACAAGCAACCCAACCGAAACCCAACCCTCATGCTGTCCAACGTTTGACTTTATCACACAAATTGATTGCATGCAGGTCCAAGCATATGCCAAAATATTTGATTGATAACTTATTAGTTGGGTTGCTTTCATGTCTCGCAACTGGAACTAATCCCAAAGGGTGGACACTGGGTTAGCCGGGCGTTGTTGAGGGGCGTGAATGCTGCTGTTGCTGCTGCTGCCCTGTTTGAATATTTTGCATGGCTCTGCAAAACTTTTGTCTTTTCTCCCCCCCCTCTCTCTCTCTTTGTGTTCTGAAGCGTTTATCGACTTGAGCTGAACGCATGAATGAATGCTTCATAAAGATGAATACACCCGAAAGATACGAGTGCAGACACACTCGCTTCCCCAACCCGATCCTCCTAGAAGCCAGCTGGTTTAACAACAGCAAAATATAAAAATTTAAATATGTATACACGAAAACAGTTTTATGTGTGTTTTACAAGTTATACAAGTTTTCTCTCGCTTAAAAAAATTTAAACGACTTTCGGGCAGTTACTAAATTTATTGGCGGTCCAAGCCAAATGCTAATACAAACAAGCGGATTTTGCGGCTTATGCAAATTGTTGCCCAAAGTCGCAGCACAAAAAAACAATAACAACTAGCTATTTTTTGTTGAGGTTCTTCTTTATATATTCTTTCTATATATATTAATATTTTTACGTGTTACGCATATATTGTGCAGGTTTATTTACTACACAAATAAATAAAGATTGTGTGTTAAATCGTTGAAAGTAAAAAAAAAAAACAGTTGAATCGTTTGCATTCATTGAAACAAATAGAATCAAGTTTATTGGTTACATTTATTATTTATTGTTTTATTTTGCGCATTGAAGATTCAAATTCGTCATGATCTTGATATTTTTAGACCTAAAAATTCATTAAAATCAATTTGTTATTTTCTATCTTTACTTTTCAACGTGGACTACTCAAAAGTCAGCATATAACCCTAAACCGTTAACAATATTGTTTTCTATTTAATATTTAAACCTGCATGTTCATGTGTAAACCCATATATATATATATATATATATATATTTATGTATGTGTATCCTTGCATATAGTTTGTAGATACTTTGACTTTTTATTTGCTGCTCAGCTGGCAAACTGTGCAGTTCAAGGCTGAATGTGGCCGACTGCCTGGCGGGAATTGGGATTGGCAGAGAGTTGCGTATCATTTGCTTGGGCAAAAATTGCGGGTGGCAAATGCCATCAAGATAATGTTGCTGTTGCTTTTGTTGTTGCTGTTGTTGTTTTCGTGTATTGTTGCTTTGCCTCTGGTATTTGTTTAAGAGCCGTCAAGTTCTTTGGCGCAGCTTCCCCCCAAATCACAGTGTATGATTCATTTTCATTTTGATGTTTTGGCTGGCGCACAGATGAAGGTCTAAAGTAACGCCCAAGAGCAATAATTCATTTCATGCAGGTCCTGTGCGAGAGTTTTGTGTTTAGAGTCAGTCGACGTGTTGAATTTGATGAAAAATCTTTTTAAATTGAATTCATTGCCTCATTCAACATTTGGTTAACATTTCAAATGGAATCGAGTGTGTGTGTGCGCGCGAGTGTGCGTGTGTGTGGGTGTATTTGTTTGTTTGTTTATTTAAGCCACAGTTAGCTGCTGGTTGGGGGTCGTTGAATTGATTGCATTCTATTTGTTATGCTATGTGTGTGTGTGTGTGTGTAGATATATATTTGAATTTTTATTCATTAGTTCGTGATTGGCGAGGCTGATGCCTGTTTTTGGCAATTCAATCTACAAATCGGACGTGGAGCGATTGTTTGTGTTTGTTATTCAAGATTTTTCTTCTTTTTTCTAATATTTGCGACAGTTGAAACGATAAGAAAACATCCGCTGCAAAAGGGCAGCCTTTCAAAATGTTATATTTTATTGATGTTTGAAGGAAAAGTCATTTACAAAGTCTTTATTTAATATTCAGTTTTCATTTCCTATCTATTTTTCATCCCCAATAAATATTCATTTGCCCCCGAGACACAAGTTTTAAATGCACGTAAATCGTTTCATTTCGATCCATTGCTGGCGCTCAAATGCTTTGGTTTGACTTTAGTCAGCTCTTTGTCCGAAATATGCAAACACTCATTAAACACAACAAAAGCCATTTCTCGACCATAGCCGTTGGCAATTACAGATGCAGTTTCCCTTCTTTCGATTCCATACTTTATTTCTTTTGCTGTTTGTTTTTGTTTTGTTTAGATTGTGTCCTTTTTGTTGCCTTTACCCTTTAGCTAACACTATTTTTAGTTGCTTTTATTGTTATAGTCCCTGCTCGGGTTGGCGGTCACAGCAGCTATTTGCAAGTTCTTGCTTTTACTATTATTATTATTTAGGCAAGAGCTATGAAAAATTGTCAGAAAATAAAGAGAAGACAAACTTTTTTTTATCGTTCTGCGGGTGTTTCCCAAATGACCAAAACTAGTGTACAACCAGCAGCAGAAGTTGCACAGTTAGAACCACAAAACAGAACTGCAACTTTACACATACACCCACACACACACATGAGTTATACATAAATAATTTTTGCACACAAAAAACTAAAGTTTTTAGCAAATAAAATGAAATATATTTATTTTTTTAACTTCCATTTAATATATGTCTTTTCGTTTCGTTTCTTCTTTTTTTAGGTAAGTCACAATTGTGGAAAGATATAAAAATTATTTGCTCATATCAATGGGATTTTATTGAGCACAGCAGTTTATGGGGTAAGTGAAACGTGGTAACTGGAGCAACTTCAATTTTTTGGCACGACCTCGGAAACCTAACCAACAATACCTGACCTTCAACTAGCTAGCGGAACAATGGATGCAAAGAATGACACTTGTGTGTCGCAATTGCCTGGAAATCTAGTATTCTAGTATCTAAAGATTCGCAACGAAATTCTTGGGCATTTTTTTTTCTGCTTTTCGGGTCAGTTGGTCGTCGCCAAGTCGCTTAGTTTGAGGTATTAGTAGAGTAGTAGTCGTTCATTTCCTTTGACTAGAGCTGATTTTTGTCTACACTTCCGTCTCCACAGGTGCGGACTCAAGCCAAAAAGGGTAAAGCCTTAAGTTAAGTAGTAAATTAAGCTACACTGCGATTATTTTTAAAGTTTTGTACACTCAAAGTTGTAGCTCTGAACATCTTCTAACTAAATTTATTCTATTGCCAAATGCTGTTCAGCCAATGAGGCAACTGACTGAATGCACCTTCAACCGCTCCCAGTTTCTTTTTTTTTGCAGACAGCATCGCTTAGTCTTATTGTCGCCACAATTGCTGCCGTTTGCAGCCTTGAGTTGCCGGCTAGCAGCTTTATAGACATATCTCAGACCAGCTTGATTGCATCTAGCACTACGTCGCAAGTGTTTACTGTTTACACTCATTTTCGTTTCAATTTGCATTTTAATTTATTGTCTCAAGTTTTTGTTGTTGGCATCACTTTAAATACTCTTCATACATATATATAGAGTTGCCTCTTATATATAAAAGTATCTAGCTAATATTTATCTAAGCTTTTTGGTTTAGTTTTTATTGAAGTTTATTTTTTTGTTACAAATACTTTGCTTGCTTATTGAGTTACATTATTTATGCGAGGGTATTTAATCTGTTGTATACCGAACTAAGTTAGCATCATATCCCCTTTAGCTCTTTGTTTAAGACTCTTTTTGGCGCTTTTCTGCGCTGGTTGCACAATTCATGAAGTTGTCTCCGTTGCCATTTGGCTCTCTTTACATTTCGTTTTCCACTGCTTTTGTCGTTTGTCTTCCGGCTTTGCCGGTTTCGTACAATTTATGCAATGACCTGTTTTCATTTATCCCCACCCCCCTCTTTTTGTAACACGAGCGAGAGGGGGGGGAAGCTAAACGCTGATTGTTACCTTTAATTAATATTATAGTTGATTTTTAGCCAAGTGTTGTGTCACACTCACCGAATGCACAGATTTCAATGACATTTTAGTATTATTTGCATAACAAACAGTTGCAAATTACTTCATTAGAAAGTTTAGCATAATAAACGGATGGTTTTATGCATTTTGCGCTTAATGAACGAACGGGAAGTTAGAATTAGGATTTGTGTTAGCAGAACCACAAACCACAATTGCTGCATGGGAGATTGTTTAGCTCGAGTGTTTAGTTGAGCTTAAAGCTTTAGGTTCTTAAATGTTCTTTACAACTGTTTAACCTTGGTTAAGGATTTAAAGTTGACTTTTTAAAAATATTGCCAACTATCAATATTAAAATATATCGCATACATATTGTTTAATATTTATTGCAAACTCTTGCAATATTTGTTCCGCTGACTTTTGTGTCATTTGTGCACAATGTGCACACGATTTATTCATGGTAAATACATAAATGTATACAAACACACATATGTATATTATGCGGCGTACAAATATGAACACACATACATTCACAATTATTATTGTTTGCGGCTCATTTAAATGCGTTCGCTGTGTGCTTTTGGCAGCAAGTGATAAACGCGATTTTATTGTTGCTGGCAGAGATATTAATGCAATGCGTATTGAATGTGGCATCCCTTTAAATAATCGAGCAATTAACATCATGCAAATAACATAAAGTAGAAAAGTAGTATTGAAAAACACATATGATATACGAGCAGAAACAAAAAGCTAACGGATATAATCGTTAAATGTCATTTTTTGTGGTAGAATTTGTAAAATTTTTTAATGCTAAAGTTCGTTTTCTAATGGAATCTGTATGAACATCGGTCAGGCACTTGAACCTGCTTCTGACAGCGTTTTAACCTGTTTGTGTAAAGTAGCCTTGACTTGATTTGTTATTGGCCATATGCGTGAAATATAGCCCAAGTTTAAATACCAAATGTAAAATGCTTCAGAACCACACTTCAAACTTTTAACGTGTTAAAAAAAAATACAGTTTATGGTTTATTTGCATATTGGCACTCTTTTAATGCTATTCAAACTAGTTTCTAATATATTTTTGAACATTCCCAAGCTCAGCGAAAACGTAATATATTAAGTTTAACAACTACTTATCATGCGGCTTACAAAGGAAACCACAATACAACTTTTTTAATTGACCCAATTGCAAAGTGGGAAACTTTGTTAACCTGTGTTAACCGCTTTATCTATCCATTTGGCACGCACTTGTTTAATTTTATGAAATTTGTGTGCAGAGACAGATAAAATATTCGTTCAAAGACAGAGAAAAAATAAAACAAAACGGTTTGAAACAAAGCAAACTGAATAACTCAAACAATCGTCCGAAACTTAAATAATTTTGTGCAACTGCAGAAAGTTGCGAAAAACGGCAGCAAAACTTTTCAGTTTATCATTTTCCATTTTCGTTTTCTTTTTGTTGTTATTGTTGTTGTATTTTTTGTGCTTTGTATTTGTGTGCTGCTTCTTTCTCCCAGTTCCCAGACTGCTGTCAGACTTTGTCTTGTTGAAAAATTGCGCATATTTCCGTTTCCGTTTTGCAGCCAGAGTTGCATGTGCGTATGAGTGCGTGCGTGTGTGTGTGTGTAAATGTTGGTTTGGGGGGGTCGTAGGGCTAAAAATCCAACGCGTCGACCTTTGTACCTTAGTTGGGGCTGCTTGTCTGCTGATGTCTGTGCATAAATTATAATAAAATTCATTTTACACACACAGAGACACCTAACAGGCACACAGACACACTCTGCTACATGTGTGTAAATTAAAAACCAAGTGCAACATGGCATTTAAATGAACAACTTTAATGCCAAACTGCCAACGCGCTTTTCGCAGCCTCACGTCGTTTTAATCTTAACGTGGCCCAAACTTTGTCCCTGTCAATCCCAATGGCAGCCGAAAAGCTCGCCTCTATCATTATTTACAGACTGCCAATTCATGCATGAATATAGCTATAGCCGACATATGTACAGCAAATATCAAATGCATCTCTCTTTCAATTTATATTGATGAATTTTTCATTTGCCACGTTTCGTGTTTCGGTTTTTTTTTATGGTTTGTGGATTTTCTTCTGCGTTTACTTTTTTTTTTTTGGAGATTGTCTGACAATATTTGGAAATTGCGTTATTTGTGTGATGAACCAAACAGCGTCTGCAAACAAATATGTGTATGAAATGTAAACTAAACTGTTCCATCAACAGCGCTTTTATTTATTGTACAAAAAGCCTTCAAGCAACAAAATATTTACACTATTTCTATTTGATTAACCCATTTAAGCACAATTTGTTGGAAAGGTATATTGGCATATTGGCCAAATAAAATATGTTTAAACTTAGTTTGAGCATTAATTGCAATCAGAAACTTATTTCAAAATGCCAAAACATATTTTTCTCATCTTCAATACTTTTTTAAAGTAGTTGAAATTCTCTTCCTCTCCAATCTAGTTGCATTTCCTACAGGATATCTGTGCCATCCATCATGTGTCTATAACTAAAGCTTGGCTCGTTAATTTTGTCAGCGTTGTGCTGTGTGTAAATTTTTACGTCGTCAATATGTGGCATATATCCCGTGCTGACGACTGATTGCGTATACGTAATATGACAGTTACTGAAAAATAAGAGGGAGAGAATACGTTACGTATGCGACGTGTGTGCGCAAAAATAGTTGAAAGTCGGCATCAGTCGACAGCCGTTGGGGGCGTGAGCCGTAGGGTTAAGAGGTAGGGGTGCAGGGAGGGAGGTTTGGGCTTCTGATTTTTAATTTCACAATTTTTGACATTTGCGTTTGCATTTATATTAGATTTTACAAGGCAAAAATATGTGCAGACCCTCGACCCCCCGCACACTCACGCCCCACACACTCACACACTCCGGTGGCTTCTTTGCCGGGTCAATGGAGACTGACAAACCGAATGGGTCGAGTCACCGAATCGTTGCAGGCGTGACAAATGGGATTTGCCTGAACCACACACACACACACACACACACACATACATATACTCGTATGTTGCAACATATTCCACACTCGTTCATATGCTAGCCACGCTTCACAAAAGCGGGTTGCGGGTGTTGCGGCAGTCAGGCGAAGGTAACAAAATTTGCCGAGAACACGTAGGACACGGAGTTGCAGATAGCAGCAGACAGCCGTTGCATGCAGCAGCAACTTAGCCAGCTTAGTTGCCAGTTAAATGTTGACTGCAACTCATAAATTTCACTGGTAAACTTTGCAAATGGCCATTTAAGCCAATTTAAGGCCCTTTTGCGGCTTAGCTGTCTGCACTAATTAAAATATCAAACCGAGCTAAATGTCTCAATTTCGTATCGATTTGTGAGGAAGTGTGGAGAAGATATTGTCGGAGAAGATATTGTCCGTGGCAATCGCCACAAGCGCCAGCAACATCATTATTTGCAGCAACATAAGAGAGGAAAAAACGCCACAACAACAAGCGCAACGCTCTTGCAACAAAATGTTGTTGCAATGTGCAACAAGCGGCAAGCAACAACTTTGCGCCATCAAAATAATGTGAATTATCATGACGTTTATTCAACGAAAGTAAACATTATTAAAGCCTTGCCCCACAACAAAACTTGTTGCTAGAATTAATTAAACTTTAAGTGGGCAACAAATTTATACGTTTTTGAATGAAACATAAACATTAAAATCCACTTTTAGCCAACAAAATCATTTTTGTTATACTCTGTTGCTGTGAACTTTAATGGAATTTAAAGCAGCAGCCAAAACATAATAAAATAAACTTTTGCTGCTTCCATTTTGCTCTCAACTTTATTTGGTGTGAAACAAGAACTGTTTTTTTTTATTGCCAGCAAATTTTTATTTAAAATACAAACAAAAAGTAAGAAGGCTCGAGGAATCCCGACTAGACGATACCCTGAACTCTATACTTTAAGCGTATAGTCAGTGCTTGCAAGTATATGTGTGTGCACCTAACTTCAATGCTCCATATCTCCGGTGTTGCTCAACCGATTTCAATATAAATTGTCATTATTTCGTCTAATGTTTCAAACGGCTTCTCCAAGTTTTCCAAATTCAAGATTTTGTTGTTATCGATCACATGTGTATATCGGAAACGGAAAGTTATCGAATATAGACTCTGCTGTTGATGCTGATCAAGAATATATATACTTTATGGGTTCGGAGATGCTTCCTTCTGCCTGTTGCATACTTTAGCAAAAAAAACATTATACCCTTTTTTCAATGGATTCAGGGTATAAAAAATATGCTCTACTCGAATAGCTGTGAAAAGTTGTTTTAATTTTATTGAATTGAATTTGTTCTGAAAAAAAAAAAACATTTTCAATAGACCTTAAATAAACTAAGCAGATTAAGCTGGAAATTTAAACAATTTTCAATCGATGAAATGTTTAATTTTAATCAAAATTTATGTGATAATTCTATGCCAAAATTCGCCCAAAGGAATAATGCCAAATTTAGCTCGGCCATAATTTAGTTGAGTCAAAAGCCATAAATTTAATATTTGTCGCCAGATAAGTCAATTTATGGTTTCAAAAACATAACAATTTCCATTTGAGTAAGTTCTTTCAGGGCAAACTCTCTTCAATAAGTATATTTAACAATATGCCCATTAGCTTTGAACTCAATTGTGATGCTGACTGCTGAAGCTGTTGGCTTTTGGCTTTTGGTTATCATAATTCTATATATATTTGTTGCACCGCAATTATTACATTGATAGTATTTTATCAGTTGCAGTTGCAGTTGACAGCAAATAAAACGAAAGGAAACTTTTGTTATGTTTGCATAAGGCAATAATCAACGTTATAGAATCAACAATAAACAATGTACAAATATGTAAAATTTGTAGTAAACAATTTCAGCAAAATTCCTAATCATAATGCATACAATTTGCTAACACACACACACACAACACACGCACACACTTACATGGTCGATTGCACATGAACGAAAAACTTGGCAGCTTCTTTGACTTCCTTCCAACATCATTGCGACTACATCATTATGCCGTTTACAATGAGTCGTAAAGTAAATTTAAGCTGCTGCCGTTTAACTTTTGTGTGTGCGCCTATTTGACTTTGTTGCCCCACTCCTCCCATCCCCTACCCCCTTTCTTTGCGAACCCAAGTCATGGCAGGCAAGACAAACGAACGTTAGCTAAAAATCTCAGTCGAAGTCGATGGCGATGGCGACGGCGACGGCAAGAACAATGGCCAGCGATAAATGGCAAAATGCGCAATAACATTAACCGTTAGAGGCAGCGCTGCTGGCGTCGGCAGCTGCTGCAGGCCAAAAATGCGGCATTTGACCCAATTCTCGTGAAGCTCGCGCATCCCAAGCCTTTTGGGAGCACATTCAATCGTCTGCGTCACTGGTTGTGTGTGTGTGTGTGCGTGTGTGTGTATGGGACTTACTGTGGCAACATGGCCAACTTTGTCTGCGTTGCTTTGGCCATATTTGGCACACACATACAATCATACGCACTGTTTGCCCAGCCAGGCATGTGTTGGTCTATCTCTTAAGCACCCAAGCAGTCACTTATCTAAGAGTATTTCTCACAGTGTAAGTGTGTGTGAGTGTGTGTGTGTGTGTGGCACTTGTGCCAAGCCACTGACGTCATTTTCTTGAGCTTCTCCAAATGCATTTAAGACTAGAGATGAGCAAGACGGAATTGCCGCTGCGAGAGTTGATCAGAAAGTATAGAATGAAAATCAAATCATTGTTAAATATATAAAGTTAACTTTAAACAATGATATATTGTTTGTTGAGTGGTATAAGGAATGATTTTTGATAATGTTAAATATTTGTTTTATCATTAATACAAAACATCTAATTTCCACTTATTGCTGTATTGTTTCATTCCCAACTTAGTTTCTCCTTATAAGTACATCTCTTTTGCTTGCCACTTCTGACCACACTCAACGCGTCTTGTGTCCGCAACTTTGCGGCAAATGTTCTCTTGTGTGTGTGTGCTTCGATGCTTTTGTGTTAGAAGTTGTTTTTCAATTGAATTTCCAATTTGGTTGGTTTTTCAATTGGAGATTTCAACTTTAAGTTTGTCTCGTACGTTTTGTGCTCTTCAGTTGCCAATTTAATTAGCCATTAAAAAAGAGAAAAATACTTGTGCCTGGCCTCCTTGGAGAATCGGCAAAGTGCCGACATTTTTCATAAATAATTTCATTTTGCAGCATTCGGCCATTTTGATACCCTGCAACTATAAAATTTCGGTTGCTAAAAATGCAAAAAAAAACATATAAAGCTGCCAAAACGTGACGAAAACTGTGGCTAAAGTTGATAGATATACAAGATATGTTGTCATAAACATATTGAAACTTTATTCATCGCATTGACAAACTTATTCAAGCTAAAAGTTTCAGTTTAGTTACAAATTTCCCTTTTTAGGGTATTTTTGTTAGAGGATATCTTGGCCGTCAATCACTGCCAACCAGAAGCATCTTTTACATATTTATTATTCAACTTTTTGCTGTAATTTTGTTGTAATTTATGTGGCTGTGCTCGCGAATTTACGCAGATTTCTCTCGACACACTCCTCTCATATTGCAAGACTTTAGCCTCGTATGAGTGAGTTTGCCTCATCATCATTTGCTCGTCGTTGCTGCCACTTAACACCTTTTGGCAGCATCTGCCACGCCCCAGCAAGCAATGTTAATAAATGTTCACTCTGCCACACACCCACCCACACCCCTCTCCTGACACGTGGCCCATGGGCTGAGACTGAGACAAGCGAGTTGATCTGCAAAAACCCAAAAAGACAGCAAACACAAATATGAAAAGATGTGTAAGAAGAAAAAAAGGCAAAAGAAGTAGAACCATGCAAAGACTTACAGTTTTGTCAGCCAGCAGCTTTCGCCGTTTCCGCGCGTGGGTATTAAAAAGTTTCAGTTAAAGCCGTTTTTAAGAATTTAAGCATGCTGGTAGAAGAGAATATTTGTACCCGCAGCAATGTTTAACTCAACTTGTTTGCCGGCAAATATGCTGTTTTATTTGAATTTATCGCACTCCAAAAAAACAGAAGCTTACAATACTGATATTCAATAATCCAATTTTTCACTTGTTGTGTGAAGTTTTTTTTTATTTTGAACTTAAGCATAAAAATAAATATTAAAGTAAAATACGTGTCATCTGCTAAAGTTAAGGTTTGCTTTCAGATCTTAGAAAAATAATGAATGGGCATGCATTGGTTATTGATATGAACGATTAGCTTAACCAACTGGTGTGGCCTTCGTTTAAAAACTTGTGAATAAATATTGATATACTATTTGATTTAAAAATAGAAGAGACTCACTTATTACTTGTCTAAAAAACAAACCTGAAGCGGATGTTGTCACAATTTGAAATTTAAAATGCAAGAAGGCCAAGCCTTAAGAGATTCACATATTCATTGACATGCGGGCGTTACGAATAACCTACACAACAAACAACACACATACTCACACACACACTGCTAATTGCTGGCAAACAATTAGCATCTTCAATTACAAGTATTTGCAATCACTCTTCACTCAAAACAAGTTATACAACCTTGTTCGAGTGTCTTTTTCGGTTAAGTACTCTTGAGTATTTTCATCATTTTGACCGACCCACCCCAAAACCTCGTAAATTACAGAGACACACACACAAACAGACAGAGCCATGCCAGCGTCAAGTGTTTATTTATGCATACAGCAAATTTATAATAAGCTGCTTAAGTTTTGACAAGCCTAATCAGGCAATGTGGGTTACACCTCTTTAAAAAATCAGCAGCAACAACAACTCAAACAGCACTCCATTTGAAGCACATAACCTCAATTGTTTTAAGACCCATGAACAACAAAAAACGAGAAATAAAAAAAATGTTTTTGTTCACAATTGGTGTTTGGCACGTTTTAATCTTAGTTTGAGTTGTTTTTTACGCCTTTTTTTATACATGTTGGGTTTACTTTTAATTATTGAGTTGTTGCTCGCAGTTCAGCAGAGTTGAGTTTTAATATTTTCTTTCTATCTCTCCTTCAAACGAGATGAGTATGCAAATTTGTGCAGCTTGCCCTGCTGGGCAATTTCCCACAATTATGTTTTATGCGCCATTGTTGAAAAGACAAAAAGAAAAAATATATAATAAAATAAAAATGTGTAACTAACTCTCCGTTTCATGCAATTAGATCTGAGAGAGCGAAACGGCTATGATTGCACTATATCCAACCGAAGTATCACTGAATAATTCATGTGCACTATAGCGGAAATCCCACTAACTCAATTCCTTTAAGACCTGTGCAGCAGACAACAAAGAATATAAAGAAAATATATATTAAAAGGATTCATTTTTATTCGCAGCTACTTTTCAATTTGCAACCAAAGTGGCAGCCATACAGTTCAATAGATATTGAAAATCTCAACAAGTCCTTGCGTCTAACTTTCTTTCTCTTCATCTCTCTCCCTCTCTCTCACACACTCTTTGTTGCTTGCATCTCTTTCTATGTCTCCTCTGTCTGTCTGCTATAATTCAATTTTGTGTGCTAGAGAAATGAGAAATAAAAATGTTTTCATTAAAATTCAACTGCATCAGCAAAATTATTTCACATACTAGTGTGTGTGTGTGTGGTAATACCACAAAACCAGCAGCAAATCAATTGGAAAAGAACTTATTCCATTCAGCGGCCATTTCATGCCAAATTGATTGTGCAAATTTAATTAATTTTTTTTTTACTATATTATTATTGAAAAATAGCACATTGCACAATTTCACACTGTGTCATATCGTACTTGTGTGTATGTGTGTGTGCGCGCCATTTATTTTTGATTTACTAAGTGGATTTGCATTTATGGTGCCAGCCAGACAAAAATCCTCTCTAAAGTATCTCCTTGCAATGTCACAAAAACTAAACTAAAAAAAAATCCTTTTTGGCAGCCATCATAAATTGTAATGGGATTTGCCGAACGACGACACTAGCTTTAAGTTCATCTATATAATTGGTTAGAGTAGCAAAGAACTATTCTGGTAAATGGAAAAATAAACGTACTTCAGCTATTTTCGATACTTGACTTAAAGTCACAAAGTTCAGAGCAAAGCATTTATAAAATAACATTTCCGAACATTGTGGCACGTTTACAAGTATCCTGTTAGAACAGCTATAAATACAAAATACTTAAACGATATTTATTTACTATTTTTTTAGTGCTTTTGCATATTTTGGTTGGGGCTGTTGTTGCAGGGTTGAACAAGACCCTCAACTTCCGGCACAGCAACTCTCCTTCTAGCCGATATTCCGGCATGTACACAAAACAATTATAGCCCGTAGGTAATTTAGTGGCGCAACATTTACAAGTACCAAACAGAGAGAGAGAGAGAGGGACGGAAAAAAAGAAACAGAGTAGAAATGTTTTATGTGATGATGTGGCCATAGGGCGGGGTGGAGAAACATGTTTCCTTAGCTACATATATATGGCAACGAGTGCGCGAGCTTAAAATAATAATACTCTGTTTAACATGGCTCACAAAACCAGAGAGAGTTAGTTTTGTATGCTACTATTTTGAAGGAGTCTCGCCTTTGGCGTAGACTTATGTTTACCACTTGGTATGTAGGCAATTTTCATGTCTCCAGTTGAAGTTGCGCAGTTGAATTGAAGTGCTTAGATGCCTTGTTGCTGCCTGTCATTCGGAAGGGAGAGAAGTAAAGTTTTTTTTGCTGCCGCCATGCCTGCAAATGTCTTAAAAGTGCTACACAGACAAAGCGTTGAATGTTGGAGGCAAGAAATGATTATGTATTTAGATGTGGTTGTACAATGCTGTCTTGCAGACATAAGTGTAAATGTGTTGTCTGGTTTTAATTGTTAATGATTGCAGGAAACTGTTTTGTAACTTTTGCATTTCAGAGGGTTATAATTTTATTGCGATTATGTTTAAAACTTAAAGTTTACAAAAGCACCAACTAAAAATAGAATATTATTAGATACAAGTAAAGAGCTATGAATATCTAGAAAGTATGCCGCCCTAAACAAAGGTTGTGCTCTCCGTGAAAGCGCCACAAAGTCTCAACTTGTCGCCAGTGACAATTGCTCTCATGAATTGTGGTCCCAGGTAGAGGCCCTTCTCACTGGTTTTGGTATCACCATCCAGGCGTATAACATAATCCTTGCTGATCAAACGATTTGAAATATCCTGCTCCAGTTTGGGACTTAGCAGATCATACAAGCTGCCAGCGCTACAAATCACATCTCCGCCCGCACCTCGCTTCTTGTCGACAATGGTGCAACAGTTCTCATTCTCGAGTATTTCCTCAAACTGTCGCTTGACTTCGGCCTGTGAGCTGCGTTTCGGATAGCCAGCGAGTCGTTCAAAGCACTTGTATTGATAGAAACGACGTTCCAGCTCCGCCAGGTCGTCCAGCAGGAACTTTATATTTGGCGGTTCATTGGAATGGGTTCTTGAGAGGCGACACAAATCGCTCAAGAGCTGCTCAATGTACGAGCTGAACAAGTCCTCCACGTGAGCATTTCTATAGATGTCCTGCAGAAGAAAAAAAAGTATTAAAAGAACTAATTAAATAACGCATAAATAGTAATAATTGTGTGACTTTTGTTGTTTGATTTGAATTCCTTAATATATGTAGTTTATGGCTACGAAATCTTTTCGAAACGGTTCATTAACTCAAAGGGTTATATCATGCTAAGCTCAATAATGTATTGGAAACTTACAATCAACTTCAAAATTGCTGTGTGCAGCGTTGGTATTATGGTTAGCTCGTAGATTTCGCTCATGTTACGCGTTTCCAGATAGTGCAGCACCTTCAAGGCCTCATTTGTATCATCAAAGAGGCGTCGCTGCCTGGCAACAGCTACCGGCTGTGCCTGCTGCCACACCTTTTGCCAAGTATTACCCTCTGTAGTCATGCGCACGCTCAACTGATGTGTAGTCTCGCCAGTTTCTAGGAAAAAAACATACAATTAAACTTAAAACAAGATCTTTTTACTATCTACTCACCACTCAGCACTTCCTCCCAGTCCTTGGGGCTGTACCAGCGAATGAAGTCTTCCATTTTGCCGCGTGGATTGGCCGCCTTAAATGCCTCCATATCGGACATCAGGGATGTGCACATCATTTGTGTGCTCAAACCCGAACCGGGTCCCAGTTTCAACATAACCTCGGCATCGTCCTGCAACTGATCCTCGGTCTTGGGTACTGGCTCCTGAGTTTCGGGTATATACAAAAACTCTTCGGGCTCATCGAGCAAACGTTCTTGGCCCAAACGTTTGAAGCGACCCTCGGGCTTAAGGCTCAACACAGCCTTAGTGGGGGAGCTGCCTTTCGAAGTTGGTTCATCGCAGTCATAAAAGTCCTCCTCTTCCTCCTCCTCATCGTCGCTTACTAATTTCTCTTGCTGCTGCTGCTGCTGTTGTTGTTGTTTGCGTTTGCCAAGCGCTTCGCGTTGCAAGCGACGCTCCACACAAACGTTGAGCATCTGCAGCTTTTGGTGCAGCAGACAGGTGCGAGTGTCCGGAAAACCAGGCGCAATCCTGTGCAAAGATATTTTTCATAAAAAAAGAGAGAGTGAAAATTAAGAAATCTTTTTTTTGTTTTTCACTTTTCTTAAAATTTTCATTAAAAATTGTGTGGAAAAATATTGACACACGCTGGAATAAACTTAAAAGCTAAGAATTTTTCATACCATTTTCAACTCATTCGATAAACAATCAAATCTCAAGTCATTTAGTACGCACAGCAACGCATCAACTATAGTATTAAATGCTACGTGCTGATATGTATCTGTTTTTCGAAATATGTGATATGATATAAATAAACTCAAATAAAATAAGCAAGAGACGATTTTTGCATATGCCACACCAAAGCCGCCAATTTCATGTTGTGTGCCCCGCCTTTAAAGACATCATCAACAAAGTGGCAATAAAAAGCTGACGGGGCGACATCATCATCATCGTGATGATGATCATCATCATCGACATTTTCATCGTCATCATCAGCTGTCTGCTGTGCATAGATGGCAGTGACAATGGCAACCTACATATGATATATGTAGTCACAGATATATATTCGTACACATACTGTATAAAATATCTTCAATCCATGACACGCACTGTCTTAAGGTACAGACAGAGTAAAAGAGAGAATAAGCGAAGAGTCTTTGTCACCGTTGTTGCCGCTGCTGTTGCCTTTTCGCCCATTTGGTATTCAAGCTGTTGCCGGATTTTGTGTGTGTGTGTGTATTGTGCGTTGCTTTCAAGTTGTGCATAGCAAATGAGCTAAGCGGCATAGCTTAGATGGAGTTGGTGCGTCCGTTCCGTGAGTCATGACAAAAACAAAAAAAAAACTATCTGAGGAGTTTATTGAACCCTTAAGTTGCGGCAATATTGAACAGTTATTCGCTGCATGCATAGCACTTCTACATTTTTATTTTAGACAAAACGGAACTCACTTATTTGGCAACAACGACAACAGCGGATGTGTCCCGCACCCTCCCCCTGTTTTGCATAAACTTCGCTTGTGAGTTCAGCAACAGCAGCTGCTGCTTGAAAGCTTTTTAAGGCAGCTAAAAACCAATTGTCTGGCAAGTTACCCTCAACAAATGTTGACCACAATCGAGAGAGCAGCTATCTGTTTTGGTTAGTAGCCAAATGCTCTCTCTCTCTCTCTCTCTCTCTCTGAACCACATTAATTGTTTAGGGAAGGGAATTAAACCAGACTTCAAGTCTCATCAACGCCCAGACATAAACTGGCCCAAATATATGGCAGCACAAGCGAAACATTTTAGTTTTGTGGCCAACACACACACACACACACACACGTAAAGAGCAATTTGTTTTCTGGCCATTTTATGTTGGCCAAGTCACTTTATAGTTCTATTTATTTCCACATGCGGAAATTACCCAAAGTCCTTAAAGACTTCAATGAGAGTTAAGAGACTTTGACAAAATTTATTGGCCTTCGCCCAGAGGCAGCCGATTAAAAAGTTAACGAATAGTTGTCCAAATAGTCTTGTCAACTAAAAATAGCTGAAATTAAGTATTGTTAAAGTTAAGTTTAGACTATTAAAAGCTTTACTGCTTTAGGGAATATATAAATCACAGCATACCAGATTTAACCAATAATTTTAGTTGATTAGCAAGCTCTTTTGATAGCCCTTAACTTAAGTAGTTCTTAACTAATCGTTTTTTGTTGTTTCGATTTCATATTTTTACACTATTCGAACTCTTGCCAAACAGTGATTACAAACTACAGCTGACGTATTTTAAGCTTATCGCATATTGCTGCTTTTTTGGGTGACCAAAATTCGCTTTACACAGCTTGATTTATCAATGTGAATGAGAATACCAAAGGAAAAAAGGTAGAAACATCTGCGCAATTGAATTGTGAATATATACTATATTGTTAGTAGTTCACGTTCAATATGTGGATAGTGTTAGGTGTTAATCTAATCTCTGGGTATTTCCTATGCCAATAATGAATAAATATAATTCGGCAGATAAGCCAGCTGCTACTTGCGATAGATCCTTTTGATATAAAAGCAACGCGTTGTCGCGAATTGGAATTGTTTATTTGATTAGTTTGACGACAGTGGGCAAAGCGAACGGAACGCATCCGAGAAAATGAAAGGTGAGGTTCACTGCACAGAAATAGTTAAATGCTAGAGAGTAAAAAATGTTTATTCCTTGCAGTTAGCCACTGTTTGTTGGCATTAGTTGTCGTGGCCTTGTGTGGTTTGAGCCAAGGTCAACGCATTGCAGATATTTGCGAGATATTCTCGGATAATACGGTTATACGTGATCCAGAATCATGCAGTCGGTCAATCACCTGCGTCGACGGCAAGAGCGTTTATAGCACCTGCAAGAGCTCAACACCATATTTCAACAAGGACACCTTGAAGTGTGTGAGTTCGCTGAATGGTACCGACAACTGTGATGTGTCCTGTGCGGATTCAGTGGGTGGATTTGTTGCAGATCCAAAGTCCTGTTTCGGCTACTATTACTGTGCGGACGAGAAGACGCCCATGTATGGCACCTGTCCGGATAGCACGCACTTCAATGAGACGTTGCAGCAGTGCATCTGGGCATTTTCATCCGAGTGTCACTCGACCAAGTTTGAATATTGCAACATTATCAAAAATGGTGTAAACTTTGACAATGTCCTCGGCTGTAATCGTTATCATGTGTGCACCAAGGGCAAGCTTGATGACAAGGTCTGCAAGTCGAAATATTATGATGCAAGATCGGGCACGTGTGTGTCCAAGAATTTAGTTAGCTGCGATGCCCATCCACTGCCCAACAATGTTTGCGGCACTGTGAAGAGTCCCAAGAAGAATGTCAGGGTGCCAGATGACGCCACCTGTCAGGGTTATTTCTACTGCGCCGCGATGGAAAATGGCCTTCCGGACCCAAATCCAACTTGGGCGAAGTGCGGCAATGATCTGTTCTTCGACAAATCCTCACAGCAGTGCATTCATCCCACCCTGGTTGCCTGCTCCGAGGATCGTTGCCAGGGCCGCACTATTCCATTTGTCCTTAGCGGTACCAAGGGTTGTCGCAACTATCTGCGCTGTGCCGATGGTCGCACCATCGACGAGAAGTCTTGCTTCAATTACTTTTTTGATGAAACTAAAACCGTTTGTGTCGATACGATATTAAAGTTTCCCAGTTGCTAATAAGTCATAAGAACTTCACTCAAAATCATTAAAAAGGATCTTATTTTCAAGAGCACTTTATTGATTTCTATACTAATAATAAATATAAGATATTTTCAAGAATCAAAGCTTGTTTTTTGTTCCAAATAAGGCGGTGTCAAGTTGTTTTATAATAATGTTTTTCAATATTTAAATACCAAGAAAGCAAGGAATGTTTCTTGAAACGGCACGTAGATTCTAGACTTCGTGCCATTCAAGATTTGAGTGTGACAAATGGTCAAAAATAATTTATAGCACTTGTAGATTAACTTATCGTCGTCGAAACCATTCAAACAATGAGCCGTCATAAATCATTAGATTAACTCAATATTTTGTTTATTCAGCAAATCAAAAGCGAACAATTTAACTGTTTATAATCTCAATTGCTGATTACTCAATCAATTAGCAACATATTAATGAAGTAAACGATAAGTAGCTTATCTCTAGGTGGGAGGATCATATTCAAGAAAAACCTTGGTAACAAAAAATATATTACCGAAGAAGCCAAAACATAAAGACAATCAAATTAATAAATCAATGTCGGGTTTTTTGTTAGAAAGCTGTAAAAAAATCATCTGGCAACGCTTAAGAAGCTTTAACATAAAGCCATCAACAATTTCAATCACTTAAAATTAACTTTGCAGCTTTAAAACAACATTAATTACTTTTATCCCCAAAATAGAATTTAATTTCCTTTTCAATTTAAATGTGAGATGACCTGAAAGATTAGTACAAGAAACACAAATCCAGCTAACTCTTCTCAACCCATACACACACGCACATACACACACATAAGTAAACTTTTCAAATGACAACTTTTCGTCTTCAGTACCCAAAAACCCTTAAAAAAAATCAAGCAACTTTTATTTTACACCTGCACATTCTAATCCACTCAAATGCTTAACAGAATTATCATGCGGTCGGCCAGCCACGCCCACAATGTGGCACCCAACGTACTCCTGCCAGCAGCAACAACACAAACTTCTCGCCCTTTTGTTAAATAAAACTTCAATTAAATCTCATTTTAAGTGAGCCTCAGGCCCCTTGGGGAAAAATTGTTTGTAAGCGGTCCCCAAATAGATGGAAAAAAACCTTAATGAAGAAGAACAAAAAAAAATTTGTTAGCTCCGCCTCTGCCAACCATCTCTTGGCCATTGTCTAAAAATGCAAATTTGCCAAACAAAAAAGTGAATAATTATGCGGCAGTAACAAAACAAAAAAAAAAAACCGAACAAAAAAACATTTACACCTTCAATTGGTGAGAAAAAAAGATATTTGGTGGTTGTTTTTTTTTTTGTTCGCTTTTAGTTTTGCAAATATCTTAGTTCAACTTTGCTGGCCAACTGTACTTGAATCGTTTTTCCATTCGGTTGTACTTCTGTTTCTTTGCAATGTTCGCACTTTCGCGCATTAAAACGATTCTAGTGATGCAATTAATACGACGGGCGGCCGTCAGTGGAAAACTTTGCCACGAAAGAATTAAAAAAAAGTGGCTGCAAGAATTTTTTAATTAAATTTTGCGGCTGGACAGCCAAGTGAGAAACGAGCGCTAGATAGCGGCGAAGCAGAGGAGAAGGTGTCAAGTGGCATGCTGCACGCTCAAGCGAAAAATATTTGTTAGCCACGTAATGCAATTTCGACATGAATTGTACAAAACATCAGGAAGAAGCGAGATCAACAAACAAAAGACGTAGACGTAGCGGATGGAAAACGCAAATCGCATGAAAAATGAAGTCAAGCATAGCGACATTTTGAGCCGCAGGTCTCCAAAAACAAAACAAAAAAAACACTATCAATCAAAAGACAAAACGTTGATTAATATTACGAGCAATCGAAGCGTGCAACTTAATTTATGTATCATAATTATTATATTTATTTGCGGTTTTGTGGATGGCAGCCAAATCAATGAAGCATTATTAGCTGCGGCAAGCAACTAGCGTTGGGGGGGGGCGATTGGGGAGCTGTTGCAACATTACTTTTACTTTTGCCTTTAAATAATTCAGCCAAAAATTGAAAGTGTTTTTTCGGCTGAGTTACTTCGGATAAAATTAAAGATCCAAATTCATTGAACTCTGGCAATGGATAAAAATAAATACTAAAGCATACAAAATGTCAACTTGATTAAGAGAAATTGCGTTAAAAATAAATTAAAAATGTATTTTAGAATTTGTAATATTTTTGATGGCAGAAATATGTAAAATTTTCATACAACTTTTGATGAAGTCATCAGATTTTTTAATCATTATTTACATAACTTAATTGTAAAGAAGTTTTCTAAGCATTATTAATTCGTAACATGAACTTTACAAACTGTCTTTGTTGTTTTTGGCCAAGCATTGACCTTTTGCCCCGCGTATGCGTAACATTTATTTAATGTGCATTCAACCCGTCTGCGATAAGCGAGGTGCCCAAGAAAACAATAGCAATCTCTTCAAAAACTCTAAAAATAGACACATCACCTCGAATACGTAAGTTGTGAGACTTGAAAATTGAGTGCGGCCATAATTCATGATTATGCAAAAAGGTCAACAGCTTTGACTGGTTCAGAAAGGTCTTTGCTTTTGTCTTTGGTGAAGGATTTTTACTCTCTTTTTTATATACGAGGCGCCTGTCGCGTTGGCAAATTAAATTAAATGTTCGCCCCGGCACAAACACACGAACACTCACAACGAGATTGTTGCTGTTAAAAAGGATGCAGGATTAATATTGGGTCTAACAGGGGTTTTTTTTTATGGGCAATAGAGCTGCGCACCGGGACTGACAGGCCTGGACAGGACAGGGCAGACAGGCAAATTAATCAAACTAAACTACCAAAGGATCTAAGCAGAATGATGAGCAGCCTGAAAGGTCGAATGGGAAGTGTCTCAAGACAAGCTACTCTTTCACTCTTCACGCACAGTTTGGTGTTTAAAGGGCATGAAAAGAAACTTGAAACTAACTGGCGACAGCTGATTGATAAAGCTAGCTGCCTGACCAACTGCTTTGGCAGCTGGCTTAAGCTCAACTCAAATACATATTAATTACGCAGTCAAAGTCATCGATTAGCCGAAAAGATATAAAACTTATCACTTTTTTATTTTCATTCTTGTAATTTGCAGCTCTATGCCGGCACCAAGATGAGACGCAGCAGCATTCAGACAGCGACCAGAACGCCAACAAATCGACAGCTTTGGCTGTCGTCGCTGATTTTACTCTTAGTAGGCAGCAGCAGGATCAATGCACAATGTCCTTGGCAGCGAGATGTGCCAGATCTCCAAACAAGTTGCATATGTGCCTATAATCTGGGTCGAGAGCTCAGCGTACAATGTGATCAGGTAGGAAAATTGTGAAGCATATCAATGGAAGTCTTTCAGAAAGTAAAGAGTTCATATTTTGAAGTATTTAATGTTAAAATCCTAAGTTTTCAATACAATTTTGTTCCCATTTGCAGGTCGAGTTCTCACAACTGCTCGAGGCGATGAACAAATATGCAAAACAAAAGCCTGTAGATTTGTTGTATGTGAACAATGCAACAATTGAGGAGCTGACCGATGGTATCTTCAGCAATCTGAGTCTGCACAACGTGCAGTTATCGAGCTGTGGCATTCAAAGGATATCTAGTGGTGCCTTCAAAGGACAGGAGTCAATGCTAAAGAATCTCAATCTGCAGGATAATCTGCTAACAGAGGTGCCAGTGCAAGCACTTAAAGTGCTCAACCGACTAAATCTGCTCGACCTGTCGCGCAATCAACTCACCCAGATACCCGACGATGCCTTTTTGGGTCTCAATAAACTGTCCACACTGAAGCTGAATGATAATAATGTAACGCTATCGTCGGGAGCATTTCGTGGCCTGGAGCAGAGTCTGAAGAATCTCAATTTGAAGGGCACGAAACAGCGTCGAGTGCCGGAATGCATACGTGGCCTGAAGAGTCTCGCCTTTCTGGATCTATCGCAGAATGGCATCAAGGAGTTGCCCGGTGCTGGTGGCATACGTGTCTTCGACGGCCTCGATGCACTCACCGCCCTTAACATGGAGAGGAATCTGATTCAGAGCATTGCGGAAACGGCTTTTGCGGGTGTGCGTAAAACATTGAGCTCGTTGAGTTTGCTTAACAATCTGTTGGCCGAGTTTCCCATCGGAGCGGTGCATTCGCTGAAGGAGCTACGCGTGCTGGACATTGGTTTCAATTTGCTCACCTCGTTGCCGGAGGCAGCGTTCCGTGGCAATCCGAGCATTACGCTGCTGGCCTTGGATGGCAATCCACTCAGCACGGTGCCGGAGGGTGCGTTTGCCCATTTGAATGCCACGTTGCGTGGACTCTCCTTGGGCGGTCGATTCCTGCATTGCGATTGCAAACTGCGCTGGGTCGCCGAATGGATACGCAACGGTGATTTACAGGTGAGAGGAGGTGCCTCGAGGCATATTATTTTAATCAACCTTCGCTTAACTTTTACTTTTTCCCCCATTTTTATTTGTAGGTCACCTCACGTGAACGAAATCCTCAGTTTTGTGGCACACCGCCACGTTTCCGTGATCGCGGCTTCTACTCCATACAGCCGGAGGAGTTGAACTGCCCAGAGATTGCCGATGCGGCGCTTCGTGGTCCTGTCGGCCTGGCCGACAATCTAAAGCCCACGTTTCCCTCTTCCCCCGACTCCGTGGAGTATGAAACGGGCTCTGGTACTGCAACAGCAGCATCATCACCCATTGGCAATAGCGTTGCCACAACACCACCAACAACAACTACATTGTCCACAACAACAAAAACAACAACAACAGCACCAACAACTAGTTCGAGTACAGCAGCCAGCACGGTGAGTTTGCTCTCAAAAAAAGCAATTTTGTAAACGTGCAAGTTGGGTTTTGAGTGCAAAGTGGAATTGATTTTGGGCAAAAATTTTCCAAATTTGATTTGGCAATGAACTTAATTTTGTTATGAATCATATTTTAAAAGGGTTCAGCAATAGTTTTGAAGCGGTTGAAGTTGAATTTAAAGTATTTTTATAGCAAGAAATAGTACAAGCAGGAACGCAGGATTGATTGAAGCTTCATTCTCTATGCTGCTCGTTTTTGTTAGTGCACATACCAAAGCGCTGAACCAATTTACGAAACTGGTACGCTATGCTTTTAGCAACTCCGGCTAGAAACACTTACAATGTAACGACACTAGACACTAAAAGCTTGCATCCACAACAAAATTACCATAAACTGAGCAATTTAACAGGAAATTTTGAGAATGTCAGCAAGTGATTTATGCAACATCGACAACATTTACGCTTCTCTCTCTCTCTCTCTCTCTTTGCTAGACTCGTCCGCCTACAGCTGGAACGACGACAACAACGAAAGCTGCCTCATTGCCAACAGCTGGCATCAATGGCACTGGCAGCGTTCAGGCCACGGCCATTACAACAACAAGCAGCAGCAGCAGCAGCAGCAGCAGCAGTAGCAGCTCCTCCTCCTCGTCTTCATCTTCATCCACCTTGCATACAAGTGGCAAACAGGCGCCAGGCTGGCGACAAGGCGCCACTGCCAATGGCAGTCAACATAAGCCACAAAGACCGCCGCTGGTGCTAGGCTATCCGCCACAGCGTGGCACACGCATCGACGATGCCAACGAGGTGCAGGTGAAGCATGCATTCCGTCAGGATAGCGCTGTCATCATTCAATGGGACTCCGAGACGGCGAACATATTGGGCTTTCGTGTAGTGTATCGCCTGTTCGGCGAGAAGGCCTTCAAGCAGGGTCCGCCCCTGGAGGCAAGTGAACGTGAGTTCAAGATCAAGAATGTCCCGGCACAGGAGTGCATCATTGTGTGCGTCATTTCGCTGGAGGAGTTGCATGTGACGCCCGAAACGGTGCCATATCAACAGTGTCGCGAAGTGCGCACCGTTTCCTCGCAGACCTCCAACATGGATAAGATAACCATTGCGGCAAGTGCAGCCATTTGTGGCACAATCATCGTCGCCGTGATTGTGTTCATAGCGGCAAGCAGGTAACCTTTCAATAGATAGTCTTTTTTTTAATTTCGTCCCTTCAATACTTTATATGCTATCTTCGTGTTCGATTTTTGTTTGCAGGCGCTCGCGTAAACTGCAAAATAACCAGCAAAAGAGTCCATTGCCAATTGGAGGCCTGCCCGTTAATTGTTGCGGTCCAACCGGTTCGCCAGGACCACTTGGCTCCATTGCCACGCTATCGGCATTTAACAATCACAAGGTGAGTTTGTCGTTCAACTCTTGCCAATTGGCCATAAAACGAAACCAAACCAAACGAAACGAAAAAGAAAACATAGATGTTGGCCCGAGGCTGTTGCTAAATTGGCCTGTGACTCGGAAATGGCCGCAATTGAAGCCAACGTTTTTTTATATTTATGGGCCAACAAATTAGACTGCTACGAAAAAGGAAAACATTTTATATATATATATATATATATAAATAGGTTTGTCAATGTTTTTCCGGCTGGTGCCAAATAAAATATTTAGCTAAACGGTGCAAATTAAATCTTTAAAATATCAAATCCTTTTGGCACGTGCCTAAGGGGAACTGTTTCGACCCAATTGTGACTAACTTATTTTCTCTTTGTATCCTTCTCGCTGCAGGAATGGGATCAAGTTTCTGCGTACAGTGGACGCTCGATACCGCGACCACGCATCTATCCCGTTGAACAGCCCGACGATATGCGCAGCCATTTCTCCGGCATGCCCGGCAAAGTGGGCAAATCAAGGTAAGCAGCAAAGAGTATCAAATCAATTGTGTGTCTCAAAAAACACACATCCCGTAAATCATTAAAAATGTTGCACAAATATTTGCTTGATTTTACACCCATATATATATACATATATATGTTGACATGTGTTTTATTTACTTAATTATAATTTCCTTTCTCATTATGTTTTTTATTTATTCATGCACACACAACACCAATACAAACAAAAACACACACACATACATTTGGGCGGCAAGTAGCAGATCCATAGCCGACGGGCAATCACAGCACAGTTTCTCGAATAATTCGCATCGCGGCTATTTGGGCAGCGCATTCCCCACAAATCTGGTCAATTCACGCCCAGAATTGCGGCAATCGCGCCAATCGCTCGCCGCTGCCTCCGAGCGTATGTCGCGCGCCTCCTACGCCGGCTCCATACACAATGGCAATGGCAATGGCGGTGGCGGTAGCGGCGGCGGCATTGGCGTCGGAGGTGGCGCCATGGGCGTTGGCGGCATGGTCAACGCCGGCAGCTTAATGGGCATGAGCGGATTGGTTGGGCCCGGCGGCCCATCGAGCATTGCGTCCAGCAATGCAAGACGCTCGCGTCCGCGCTCCAGATCACGCGATCAACTGAACACAACGCACATACATAACCATCGACCGGGAAGTCGGTAAGTAGAACGCAGAACAATACTAACTCCCCTCCAACACCCAGCTACACACACACACAAACACACAACAATTACAGCTTAAGATGAGCTTCCAAAAGTCACACTTTCAATTTTTGATTTTTCATTCGTTTCAGTCGGTTCGTTGAGTTGAAAGTTTCCCAAACAAGTTTTGATTGTCTTGCTTTTTAATGTGTGCCATTAGATTTGGTATTAACACTTTGTGCATTTCTTTTATTTTGTTGTTAACGAAGATGAAAAGAACCTTATTAGGTTTAACTAATTTTGACAGGGTTTTTTGTACGCTTATAACAAGTTTAAGATTCAGCATGAATAAAGAAATCGTTTAGTAAAGAAGAAACCCGATAACATATGCACAAATATATAAATTTCGAATGCATAGAGATTTTATGAGATAGAAAATATTTATTTTAATTTTATGGAAACGTTTTTGTCAACTTGTTGAAGTTTATATTATTTTAACTGTAACAAAATGAAAATTATAAAAATTAATTTCGAGTCACAACAAATCATAGCAGATAGATAATTGTATTATTAACAACTATTAAGCTTTCAAAAAGTGTTTTCTTTAATTAATAGTTGTCAAACAACACTTAATTGTCATTAAGTCTAATGTGCACATAAATAAGTTTAAAAATTCATCGAAAAAAAACACACTTTTAATATGGCAAAAAATAACTCAATGCATAATGAAGCTTGTACATTTAAGCATGGCAAGCGCTTCAACTCTTCGATTACTTAATTAAATACCTCCAGCTCACATTTACGGTATTTTTCTTTTATTTTTTAATAATCGAACGCAACAAACTGTTAACTTGATTCACTATTAAAACTTCATACGTTCGTTGTTTGCGCTTTGCTCAATGTTGTAAATTTGTTACGTCCATTAAAAGTTTAGTTTCGTATTTCTTTTCTGTGTTTCAACAATGTTGCACAAGTCATTAACTTGCCTTTGCCACACACAACTCGACACAGAGAAATAGCAAATGAGTAAATTGCTTTGTTGTAATTGATTTTTGTTACAGATATTCGCAAGCGGGTTCAACGCATACGCTGAACAATTATTGCGATACATCGGATAATTGGACCGATCATGATATGGATATATATATGGCGCGCAATCCAACAACGCGCAACGGTTTGGTGCCATTATGAGGGCGGCTTATGTTATCCTGATATTTCAATGTTGTACTAAATTTGGATGGCATTTTCTGACAATATCTGACGCCGGCAGCCATTGCAGCGGGTGGCCATGGTGGACGGCGTCAACAACAGCAACAACAACAACAAGAAGAACAACGACAACAGCAGCAACAGCAGCAGCAGCAACAGGAAAGAGCTGCAGCACAACAACAACAACAACAAGAGCAACAACGACAGCAGCAACAGCAACGACATAGAAACAATCAGCAACAACAGCAATTGCAGCAGCCATATCAACAACAACAACATCGTTTACAATACTACAACACAGCGCGTAATACACAACGTTGCACCTCGCCGCCCGATGTTGTGCCGCGTGCAGCAAATTTCCATAATAACAGCAATAGCAGCCACGCGAACAACAACCACAACCCTAATCAGCAAGCATTGCCGTTGCAAGCAACGACAGCAGCCGCTGCCGCAGCCGCAGCAACGAACGTTGGCATTGTTGTTGAGAATTATTTCAACGAATATGAGCGTCAGGAAATCATTTATCATCCCACTAGCAATAGCAGCAGTAACAGCAGCAGCAGCCACATGCCAGCAACACGTCTGGACAGCAACAACAGCAGCATTAGCAGCAGCAGCAGCAGCAATGCTTTTCGTTTACAGTTACCCCCAACAACAACGATGGCAACGACTAACAACAATATTTTCTATAGACGAAATAATTATTTAATAGATGCAACTAATGCGCATACATTTAGTGATAACTGTAACTGTACGTGTAATTGTAGGCTAAGCGAACAGCGGCAGCAACAAACAGAAACAGCAAATGCAACAACAACAACCACAGCAACAACAATAACAACAACAGCAACAACTACTGACAGCAGTCGCGTTGACACACAAACAGAAGAAGCATCATCCTTGGCGCCAAGCACCTCAGTGTCAAGCATTGAGCAAGTGCAGCCAGCTAAGTATGTGCCTGACACAGCAAATGCAAATGCAACCGAAGCAACAACAACAACAACACAAGCAGCAGCAGGTAAGGCCTTGTCGGTGTTGAACTTGACATTGGCTGACATTGAGACGGACTTGGATCTGGACGCGGACAAGCATTGAGTACTGTTGTTGTAACAATATTGTTGCAATTGTTGCTGCTGGTTTTTGTGTTCTTGTTGTCGTTGCATCCTAAGCAATTTGCATACGATTTAATGCAACAAATATCAAACAAAAGAAACAAACAAAAATTCAAGTTAGCTAACTATTTTTGTATGCCGTTTAAAAACAACAAAACAAAATTAAAAAGAAGGAATAAGTGCAATGAATACATATTATATACACACTATCTATTATTTGTGTACATAGAAATTATATCTGTTATCAATAATCTGCTTCTTATCTTTTTGTATTGGTTCTTTGTCGTTGTTGTACGCGCAGTTTTTGGTATAGCAGCATTTTGTTAAGCAATCAAAGAACTAAGATCGTAAGTCAATATCGTATAAAACAAAAATGGTACTAATCTATACAAACATACACACACACACATATATACACACACATACACTTAATAGCTATTAGGCAACTAACTATAAAACGTTATTTAATGTAGAATAATATAAAAAAAAATATATAAATGAGGAAAAACTATTTTTTAAATCTGGTACGGCAAGCATAGAACATTCAAATTTTTATTGAACATAATTTTTTGTAGTTAATTAATTGAAAAACTAACAAAATTGTATATAAATATTTTTTAAATTATTTTATCAACAATATTTTTGCATTTTTGGACAACAAAGGCTTCAATTTCTATTTAAAATATTATAAAAAGATAGAAAATTAATTTATGCTTGTCGCAGCCAGAAAAAAAAAACGAAACACAAAACATTCCATTAGCTCTGCAATTAGAGATTTTTTATTAACTTGAATATTATGATTTAGTTTTTGAGAAAATGTATTTTTTCGAAAATTTTTTGTTTATTTTATTAAAGCTCAAGAATTTACTTTTTGTATAAAAGCTTCAGTCGAAACGTTTGTGTGCTAAGTTTATGTAACAATTAATTGTTTAATTTTTATGTTTAAATATAATTTGATAGTGAGATTTTAATAAAATAAAAAATATATATTTTATGATAATTTGATTTTTTTTTTTTATAATTTCCAGCCTTTTTTTAAATTAAATTTTGGGTTTGTATATTTTTGTTTTGAAGTGAAAAGCTTACCGTGTAAATCTGTGTACATAAATTCATAGCCCTAAGCTTTAAAGTTGAGTTTCAAGCATTTTTAACGATGGGATTTGCCTTGCCGCAAATCCGAGAGAACACAGTTGACAGTTAACAATATTTAGTGCCGATTGGGCAGGATGATGGCTAGAACAAAATGATAGCCGAACCCAAACAACGCTCATGTCTGGCACTAGATACTTTAGTGAAGTAAGTTAAATATCTATTAGAAATCGATTTAAGAAAAACAAGTTAAGACAACGCTTTGAGCATTAGACAAGTAAACACAATTTAGATGGAAAACGGGAGCAATTATTTAGAACAACAAAAACAAAATCAACAACAACAATAAAATTAAAAAAATATATAAACAAAAATATTAAACAAATTGTAGGCAATGAATTTTGAGAAGGAGCATGAAGAAAAAAACCCAACAATTTATAGTTTTAAGTTTAAATCTAAAGCAAATGCAAATGTTTCACTTGTAAAGTAAGCAAATTGGCTAAGAACTTAAGTTGTATCGATAACACAATAAACAACTGCGTTATCGATTATAGTTAGTTGTACGAAATTTAAGATCAAACGTAGTATTTAAGCTTAATTACACTGAATTAAATTAATAAACTGCCTTAGCACCAGCGAAAAAACAAGTTTAAAGTATTAAAAACTTAAAGTAACAAAAAAGCACATGCTTAGTTTTTAGTTTAGCAGCACTTTAGAGCAAGGAGATGAGCTAGAATATCCTTAACTTACACAAAATACTGCCAAACAAGAAGAACAGGTAATACAAAATAATACAAAAACATGTGACATTTAGCTAGTTTTTGAAAATTTCAAAATTCTATATCATTCACTTAGTATCGAAAAAACTTTATCGATTAAAGTTTTGGTAAAGAAGTTGTTCTACTTCCTGAACTTCAATTCAGTTGCACGTTCACAACCCACTCGAAAAAAAGCTCATCTCTGGCAAACAAACAAAATGACGACACCGAATAATAAAAGAAGAGAACACCACCCGATTTTAGATTTTAGAACGGATTGTAGTTACTCATACACTTACCATAAATGTGCGTTAAATTGTTAATGTATTAACTAAAGTGTTAACTTTGCGGCTTCAACAGAACAAAATAACAAACCAACCAACCTAAATATGTATTAGTAAATGTTCGTTAGATACATTTATGCCAAATTTCTTTTCTTGTATTGAAAAACAAAATAAACACGTTTTTGTTCGTTTATATACGCATCAAGTTCCAAATAAAGCATATTTTTGTTAAGCTCTTTCTGCGTTTGCTATCTACTCACCCTGGCACCGATAGTGAATTATCCCACAAGAGTCGCAATTGACGTGTGAAGACCGCCCACAGCTGTGCCATGCCCTCCAAGCTGCCCAGATGGGCGTGGCATGTGGCCAACAGAGAGCTGAGACGGCAAACCAAAGAATCAGCAACAGCGCTCTTAATGCGCATCGGATCGAACTGCAACAAAACAATTTAATTTAATTTAATTGATATAGTACATATTTGGAAAATACTAAAAAAGTCTCACCTTATCCTTAAAACTCTGCTTGTTATATGGAAATAGTGCCAGTTCTGGATGCATATCGGGAAATAAGTAAGCAAGCAACTCAGCCAGTTCACTTTCCATCATGGGTCCGGGTAGCCGTTTAGTGAGACCCGACTGTGAGGGCATCTCGTAGTTGCGTTCCTTTCTGGCTGTCAACTTGTGCTCGGTGAGCTTGTCCAAGGGATTGGTGCGCTCAGCGCCGCTGCTGGTGCCAGAGAAATTGCGACCCACATAGGAGTCGACAGTGCGATTCACTTTGCCAACTGCCTGATAATCGTGTAGGCAGAGCGTGAGATAGGAAAAGGCCTCGACAGATAAGTAGATCTTGCCCAGTGGCACTTTGGAGGGCACAAATTCAGTGCGCTGTTCGTTGTCATAGGCCACACTCTCCGAGAGCTCGGGCCAGGTGTAGACCAGATAGCTTTCCGTACAGGATTCGGGCGCATAGCCATGGGGCAATGCATAGAATTGTTGCACATCCAAGCGCTCCACATCGCCATCGATGACAATATCCTCGGAGATGGGGCCATTAGAGAAGGGTACGTACAATGGCATACGAATGCGCACCGCATCCAGTGAGTACGTGGTCCTTACTGATACCCTCGCTTCCTGGGCATACGAGTCTGGTATCTTGTCATGGAATAGCGTCTGCAAACCCATCAAATAACGACACTCTGACGGTGCCTGTTCCAGTCCAATGAGTCGAAAGTTGGTACGCAATGCGGGCGCCAAAGCGACACCCGTGTAAAAGTTCCATTTGGGATCGTAGATTTGCACAAAAATCGGCACCACGCTGTTAACTTCAGCAGCCACAACGGCGGCAGAGCTCAAAAAGAAGTTAAACTCTGATGTGGATTTCATATAGTTGCTGGCCGCATTCACCGGATGCAGCACCACAAATCGACGCAGTCCATAAATTCTCGCTAGTGTGTGCAGCTCACTGGAGTTCCGTATTGGTGGACCAAAACTGTTCCAACTGCACATTAAATCGTGATGACAATTTGTGCGTTGGAAGCAACTGCTGACTGCATCTGCTGATGCTGGTGTTTTCCTTTCGGGCAGTTGTGCCTCATAGTAATCCACTGCAATGCCATTGCGTAGCATATTCAATGTTTCGGACTCCATATGCCATTTGCATTTGTAGAGCTCCTCGGGTTGCAGTGGTACTCCAACATCGACGGACACTTCCCATTTCTGCAGCAATTCCCCGAGCTGAGCGTTGAATACCTCCCAATCCGAGTCAGCGCTGAAGTTTTCGCGATAAAAATCGCTATCATCAATTTCTTCTGCCATTCTATCTGGCCAAATTACGCGTATCAATAAACAAAAAACAAACAGACAATAAAATACAACTTAATGCTGCCAGCTGGTCTGACAGAGTTGCCACATCGCTGCAATACATTTTGTGGCTAGAGATGGACGGCAATGGCAAAAAAAGCAAACGAAATAAATTATAAGTTTAAAAACATAGTACTCCTCCAATGAATAAGTGTTATTAAAATAACAATTTTTCATTATAAAACAATTTAACTTTCTGATAACCCAGGATGGTATGCATTTACAAGTAGTGCTGCCAGACTGTTGAATATTATTTTAACTTCCAAAGCAAAACGCATTTAATCGTTTAATCGATTTCCGCCTATCGCCATGGGATAAGCAACTGGATCAACAAGCGCACCATGAATTACAAAAGATGTATGTAAACAATAAAATACTATGATTTTAAATTATTAAATAAATATTTATTACATAAACACCGCAATGTGTCGTATAGACAAGCGCTTGTTGTGGGCAGCGGAGCCGACGGAGCTCTTTCTGGATCTGTGGCAGGAGTACATTGAAGAATTGCGCGGCACTCGATTCAACTCGCACATTTACATGGAAATGGCCGAGAAAATGTGCGAATTTAATGTCACACACGTTGAAATTAAGGCCAAAGTGGACAACATGACCAAGAGATATAGGTAAGTGTGTGCTTGTACCTTAGTTTAATAAGTACTTATGTATTATATTCTTACAAATTTCAGAATTGAATTGAATCGATGCGAAGACGACCGCCCTTCTGACTGGGTGCATTTTAAACGAGTGCAAGAAATATTATGTGAATCGCGACCGATAAAAGCGAGTCTGGTCATGGCTGATAGCTTAGGTAATAACCTAAAACATTCCATTTACTCATAGGCCGCTAACATGTTGTAAGAAAATGTTTCCAGATTTTTCGCCGTTTGAAGATTCTGATGGCAACGAATCGGACTCCATAAATCGTAACAACGACAACAGTTTCATAGAGGAACCAAGGCCAGAATACTCTCCAGTAAAAGCCAAACGCCCAAGAAGCCCAGAGAACAGTCCTGCTTCTGACCATCTTCCAACGAAAGCGACACGAGTCCGAGAAATGAGCCCTGCTTCTGTCCAGAACGAATTCACTCCGATTAAAGCAACACGAAGCCCCAAAGAAAGCCCTGCTGCTATTCGAAGTAAATACCTTCCAATGGAAGCAACAAGGGTTCGAAACAAAAGTCATGATTCTATCCAAAATGAATATTCTGCGATAAAAGCAACAGGAAACACAAATCAAAGAACTGCTTCTGTTCGAAGTGACTCGGCATTGTCGGTAAATACTTATAGGCCAGCATCAACGGATAAAGAAATATCAGATAGATTATTGGCCATAGAGGAGGAGAAATTAGCTGTACAAAAAGAAACATTGAGATCCTTAAAGAACATTGCAGATGGACTGTCGTCTGTTCACAGGGATTTTCTCAAAGTTTATAGATATAACTGTAAAAATAACCATTAGAGGTACCTTCTAGTTTTAAGTATTAAGTTTTTCAATAGACAAAATGTACAAAGACAAAGTAAATATTTTGATGTTTTAATTAAGTAGCTGCATTTTAGTATAAATAGCTGTTAAAAATATCCGCTCAAAAATAAGAAACAAACAGCTGTTTGCTGAGAGGGATAACATATTGGCAACGCTTAAAAGAAACGGGACTTGTGATGCTGAGAGCGATACATTTCTATCAGATAGTTTTGCTTATCGATGTGACATATTCATTCGCTTAAGATTTCGTGAAAGTGGTTTCAAACTTTACCAAGAACTTGCACACAGGTAAGTGATATGAAAAATCTAAAATTGTATCGCTTGCTGTTCGGTTTGTGTTGTTTTTTTTTTTTGTTTGGTTGTTTTTATTAATTTACATCAATCCATTCACTATTTGTTGTCGCGCGGGAGCTTTGCTTAAAACGTAAACAAGATACTACACGGCTTTAACCAACGATGAGGGTGCCCTCGTCGGGGAATTCATGGGTGGGCACTTCCAAGTTCAATGGCGCCGGTCCCTTACGGATGCGTCCAGAGGCGTCATAATGAGAGCCGTGGCATGGGCAATAATAGCCACCAAAATCACCAGAATTCGCAATTGGCACACAGCCCAAATGCGTGCAGACGCCAATAACAACTAGCCACTCGGGCTTGATGACGCGTTGCTGCAGGAACATACAAATATGGGAAATAATAATGAGGAAAACATATGTAAATGTTATTTATACGCACATCATCAGTTTCGGGATCACGCAGCGAGGATGTGGGCACGCCCCTCTCCGTTTCAATTTCGGAGGGTGTGCGATGACGAATGAAGAGCGGCTTGCCGCGCCACTTGAACGTCACCGATTTGCCCTCGGGTATGTCGGCAAGTTTAATCTCAATTTTGGCCATGGCCAGCACATCGGCTGAGGCGCTCATTGAGCCGAGGAAGGTGTTGACCAGACCCTTGGCCGCATACACACCGCCAACGGCGCCAGCACCCACCAGCATATAGGAGAAGGCTTTCCTCTCCTCGGCGGACTCGTTGCGGCTACGCACATCCTTCACGGATTCACGACGATAGGGCGAGAAATCGGGCACCTGCAGATCGCTGTGAGCCTGACGAGTGGCTAAAAATAAAGTGTATACATTAGTTATGCTTTTTAACTGGCTTATAAATATGGCATTGATTAACAGTGCGATTAATGGTCGAACAGATGAATTGAAAGGCGTCATGACCCGAGCAAAGCCGCGTATTGCTTGCCTCACACACTCATTCGTCAATCAGCTGTTTGCACTTGGCCACGGGGCGAGGTTATGTAGAAATTACGTAAGGAAATTCGCAACTTTGGCAATTTGGAGATTTAAATCAATGCAAAAAACATATTTTATTGTACGTAGACACTGCACCACACACAATTTGTAAGCGTTCGGCTATAATTATGTAATGCCAGCGGGCGATGCGTGTTGTTGACGCTTACCAACGACATTGACGGCGACTCCGCTGGACCGCAGGCTGGTGGACAGCGCCTGTGCGCTAGAGCGCACATAGGCACGGGACACGGCTTTCATCATCTTGTAAGCTTGCCTTTTTGTATTTATTTGTTTTTGTATCGAAAATCTCGTTGAAGAGACCAACGTCGTCTGTTCTGCTGTTGCTGTTGAAAACCAGAGTGACCACGCGCTGCAAACGTAAATATCCCAAACGATTGAACTTACATATCGTGAACAGCTTTTGAATATATAGAATAAATGAATACTTATGCAAGTTTATATGTTTGTTTTGTTTGTTGAATATACAAGTATATAGTTGTGAAGAAAAATGTGAAAAACTTCTTTAATTTAGAAGAAATGAATATATATATTTGAATGTTACCTGTTACAACGAACACGTAATTTTGACGCAAAGTGAGTAACGTAACGCGACTGCGTAAAGCGTGCGCGAGCAACGTAAGAGAGTTTTTTTGCGCGCAATTTTGGCTAACTAGAAGTTTGCTACGCGCGCAATTCAAATTGCGCGAATCTTACATTATTAAATCGAGTCGTTTGTGATAAAAAGAAATGTTTGGACGCAGATATGCTGTAGTTTTTTATATGAACTAAAAAGCAATTATTGTCTTACTCTACAATAACTCCTGCAATTGTGGATTAACAACAAACAACAATTGATACATAAAAATAATCCCTTATTTCTAAATTTCTTTGCAGCTTCCAACTTATTAAAACTGCAGGCCTGTTTCCCAGCTAATAATCCTCAACAGCATTTTCCCTACCCGCTGTGTGGCCTGAGTGGCAGCAAGGTAAGCAATCAACCCCTTTAATGAAAACTTTTCCCTTTTCAATTAGTTGCAACAATTTAGCTTTCGCCAAAATTCCATAGAAAGGGGTTTTCATTGAAAACCGGTTGTGCACCACCAAAAATCCACCACCACCATTACAGTTTGCACAGTTTTTCCGATTGCATTTTCCGCCGCCTGCTGTGACGCATGATGTCACAGATAAGATTGTTCGTGCTTTAAAGTTTTTCTCTGATTGAGGATAGAATTTCCAATACTCCATTTATTTTTTAACTAATAAGCCGTTTGTTAAACTATGCCAAATATTTTCTTGCCATTTTTCGCTGACCTCATCTTGTTCAGCCGCAAAAACAATAAACAATAAACGCATAAAATGACAATAAAAAATGCATAAAAATGCGAAACTTGACAACAAATAAATAATACTCATTTTGTATGCGCATAAAAGTAGGCAAACAAAATTCGCCAAACTTTAAAACCAATCCGCAAGCGAAATAAAAAAAGAACCCCACAAAAAAAAGAAAAAAGAATATAAAGAAGTAAAAAAAAAAATAGAAAACGCACAGCCGGCAAAAGTAATTCCTTTGGCGCCAGGGCTGTGATTATCGAAAGTAGTTCTTTTTGATGTCGAAAGTTTGTGCCTCCCTCCGCCGCCTGCTAACCATCAACTCATTCCACCACCCGTCGCTAGGTGGCGTAGCCAAACTGTGAAAGTGAAAGGAGAAATGCTGCTGCTTCTTCTGCCAGCGGCGTCCGTTTCCATTTCCAGGCATGGCAATCTGCGCACATAACGGCGCCTCTATGTACTTACCACGACACTTACACACACACACACCCACTGATACCGAGAAATGCACACACACAGTATACAGATTCTAACATTCTCATAGAGAGAAAAAAAAGTGCGTAAATTTTTGGGCAAAACAACAAAAATCATACCGAAATTTGAAGCCTTTGCAACGAACTAAAAATGCTCTTTAAAGGTGGTATAAACATTGATATAATTATTGTTATAACAAGTAGTAAAAATCAAAAGAATACAAAATAAAAAACAAACAAAAAATAAAGTTAAGCTAAACTTTTATTTATACTGTTTTTAATTGATTATAAAATACAGATAATAGAAAAAACTATTGTTAAACTAAATATTAATCATTTTTCATATATAAGCTAAGAAGTTTTGTGCAACTTCTAAAAAATTAATGCTTAAATCGCTTACTGATGGAAAGAGAACTAAAAAACATGATAAAACTTTATGGAAATTCTTCTTTAATACAATCTGTACTTCAATATTTTTACAATAAGTTTCAATATGTTTACAATTAAAAATATTTTGATACCTTTTTCTCAATATAATATAATACTTTTTGTTCAATATCAGTTGCCAATCTGCTTTGAATAGTTTACTATGCCCTTTTCAGTTAGTGTATTTGCAACAGCACAGTTAAAACTATGCCGCGTAGGCGACGCAGCCGATACCATGCTCCCCCTTTTTAACCAACATACTCCCAACCCCACAGCCCATACCACAGCTCCCCCACACCCGAACATCTGCCATGGGTAACTGCGTTACACTTTTCAGTAACTTTTACATTGGGCAATGGCGCCAACTACAAAAGCAACAACAACAGCAACAGCAAAACATAAACTTGCTTTTGCTGCCTATTTTTCAAGCCCTCTCCGCCTCTGTCTTAAATGCCAAGGGCTGCTAACAGCTCCACTTTTGTATCTGTGTGTGTGTGGCGTGTGCAGCGTTGCGGCTGCGGCTGTGGCAACAACAACAAAAACAATGACAACGATGATAACAACAACAACAACAACAACAACAACAACGTCAACGTTGACTGCTCCAACCGCTTATCGCAACATCAGCCAAGCATAAAGCTCAATACGAACACCGAACACCGAACCGAACCCAACCCAACCCAAAACCACCCAACTTAAACCACCCACTCGCACCATCAACCACCGCCCTGCAACAACAACAATAAATGACAGCTCCCCGCCCTTCCGCCTACTGCCTTGACGAAAGTTGAAAGTGGAAAATTGTGCGTGGAAGTCAAAAGTTTCAGACTCAGCCTGAGACTGAGCTGAGTTGAGTTGAGTTTGAATTGAGCTGAGTGACGGCCTCCTAAAACTGGCTGACTGACTGACTGACTGATACACACAACCCCAACCCCAACCCCAACACCTTCTCCGACTTTCGACTTACCCCCTTATTATTATTTTGGTTGTGGACTTTACCTTGGCATGCAAAACCCATTTACTCCTTGGGCGGCTTCTCTGAAAATTAAATGAATAAGCAGCTTCGTCCTGTGCATCGAACAGCACAAGCAGGCGGGGGCGCCAGGAAAGGGGTTGGGTGCTTGCGGCATGTGCAGCCTTTTTGAGATGAGTTGGTTGCGCGGCCGCGGGTCCCTGGAGCCGACACCGCCAAAATGTAGCACAGCTGGCAGTCATTTTTTTTTCTCTCGGTTTGCATTTAAAGTTATTTCGCCAGCGGCAACATTTCTGTATAGTATGTATGTATATATATATATATATATGTGTGTGTGTGTGTGTGTGTGTGTGTGTGTATTGTTGTTGGCACATGCTTAGCTGCTCGCTTTGCTGACCGACTAGAGCCTTCATACTTGTTTTGTGTTATTTTCTTGAGTCATTTTGTCTGCCAGGATTAGGTGACCCCGACAATTGCTGAACGGACAAACGTGGAAAGTGGGCTTTTATCTTTTTTTTTTAAATACTTTAAATGCACAGTCGAAAATTTAAATCATCGTCTGTCGGAGCTGTTTCCAGCAATAATATTTTAAAGCATTGAGCCGACCAAAAACAACGTAAACTAGTTATTTTAACATTTGTATATTTGTATTTGTGATCATGAGTTAGCTTAACTAAAGAATTTAGCACAGTTGTGAGGATCGAACTGGATCGAAAAGGCAATTACAGTTCATCGGCTATTTTGCGCTCCTTGTCTGCCTCGATTGGAATCACTTTATCCTCTCCAGTCCAGGCTAGAACCTTGTTGAGAGCTGGTTTCATATCGCAATCAATGTACATCTTATGACCACGATCGTTAACAAGTTCGCTGAGGAACTTCACCAAATTGTCCAATGCAAAGGAGCCCTTAAAAAGTGAGTAATTCATGCGATCGCAGTTGACCGCAACCAAAGTAGGATGACCCGATTTTCTCACTTTCAGACCATCCTCGATGATGGGTTGTTCGCCAAAGACGTTCCACAGCCAGCCAAAGGAGACTTTCTCTTGCCTGAATTTCGGCATCAGTTTACGTAATATGTGCAACATATTGTGGCGACACTGGGCATTACAAACGTTAAGCGAGGGCAGCACAGCGACCACACACCACGTTTTCTTTTCGCAAGCATTGTTCAAACTTTCCTCGTCGATAAGCTGCAACAGTTGTGGCACCTGCAACTTATTCAGTGACCAACTGATGATATCCGCTGCCTCAGGCTTGCCATCATAATCGGTTGCCTCGCTTGCCAGCTTCGAGTTGGCCGGGAAGTATTTGATCTTCAAGTACTTGGGACATTTGCTTAGCTTATATTCAACAGCTTTGCTTTTGTATTTGCCTATGTCAATGGCACCCAAATTAATGTTCTTCTCTTTGAGTTCCTTGGCGGCTTTCTCAAATTCTGGAGATGAACTCTTGCCCTCGCAGCCGTAGAACTCCACTAGCCAAATCTCCTCGGAATTGAAGACAAGCTTATCAAAATTATCTCCCTCTAGTTCAATGACGTCTCTTTTGTCAACCTCAGGCAGCTCTTCTTCCACTTCGTCTTCATAATTACCATTCAAAACCAGTTGAATTTTCTTTTCGATCTCGGCCACAGCAACCTGAGCAATTTTTTCAGCACGTCTCGAGTCCGTAAATTTAGTCGGTTGCGTTTTATTGACGCCAAATATGTTGATCATGGGAAACCCTTGGATTTCATATTTGGAGCAAAGCTCATAACTCTCCTCGCTATCGACAGCGCCCACTTTGACCACGCCCTTCAATGCCTTGGCCAGCTTCTTGTACTCGGGCACCATGCTGTGACAAAAGCTGCACCACGGTGCATAGAATTTCACAATCCAAATCGCATCATCTTGCAGCACTTCTTGCTCAAAATTCGCCACTGTAAGCTTCACAACGTGATCTTTCGATGTGTAGAAGCCAGTGTCACCAGATGCGAACATTGTCAGTATCAAAATGCTGCCAATAATCACGAGTGCAGAAACTATTCGTCGACCGGTCATCTTAATCTTTTGCTCGTTATTCATAAAATCTAAGAACAGCAGAAATATTTTGCAGCAGAAAATAATATATCGATACTTTTGGTTAGTACAATTAAAACTTTTCTAAATTTTGTGTTTACTCTGAGATAGATCGAGGGAAAATGAATTGATTGATTTTTTTGCCTGGCACTTTCTAAACATGTGTTTGCTTTGATTTGAAGTTTTTGAAAACGAAATTCAGCTTAAAAAATTGCAAAATAAACAAAACTGAACTGAAACTGCATTCGATATCTACAAACAAGTTTTGATGTGTTTTATCTTCTGAACTTTCTTCCAGATGCATCGATTTTGATGATTCTTGCTTAACTATTCTAAAACTTACCTATTTATTATAACATGCAGTTGCGCCTTCTCTATCCTTCCCCTCTAACTCTTAACTTCTGTTGACATTTTTTTCAATTTGCGGCAACTTTCCAGCTTGAAGTTTGAAAGTTTTTCTTTTTGTTTGAAGCAAAAAACACACAAGGCATCTAGGAAAAAGCGCCAATGAAACCTGCCCTAAATTCGCACAAGCGGCTTAAACAACAACAACAACAGCAAAAACAACAATAACAAACGAGCAAGAAGCGAAAAAGAAGCATATGAAATAAAAACACAGAACCACAAAGCGTGGAGCATAAGAAAAACAACAACAAGCATAAGGCGCGCGGCGGGTAAGCTAGATAAAGAAAAAGGAAAGTCGAAGGAGAAAAGAAAACTGAAGAAGGAAACGTTGACGCTGCGTTTTCTTCAGTGACTCCTTGTTGCGTTTTGGGTCGCGCGTAGGACACGCGCCAAAGGAGGCGCAGCACGCATAAATCTAATGCCAAATTACATTATTTTGTCATTTTGAAGGTGGGGTTGAATATAACCCCCCATTCAACTTTTGCTGTTGCTGCTGCTGCCGCTGCTGCTGCAGTGTCCTGGCCGCAGGGCATAAAACACTGTCAAAAATAAACTTGCGCCAAAAAAAAGAAAGAAAGAAATGCAGAAAGCTCTTGGGGTAAAAGTTTTGTTTGCCTGCCAGCACAAAAAGAAACGATACGAAAGCGAAAAGTACATTATATGCAAGCATGCAAAGGGAAGCGGCGTGGAAGGAAAGAGGAACGATAACACAGTGTGTGTGTGTATGTGTGTGTGTGTGTGTGTGTGTGTGTGGAGGGGTTGTGGTGTAGTGTGATGGTTCCTGGCATTGGGTCTGGGGTTGTTTGTCAAGTTCGCGGCCAGCCGAAAGTGAAAGTAAATGCACAAAACGAAGCTCACGCGTCGCAGTCGCTGCTGGCGTCGCAGTCACTACTGGCGTCGTGCGTTTACCAAATATCCTTCGGCACGTTGCTTGGCCAAGGACATTGCGGCCATTAAAAATGCCTGGCATTCAAGCTTTTATTTCCAGCCAGTTTTCTTGAGACGCGACTGCAGCACACAATGGATTCTCTCAAGCTAAAGCGCACTCTCTCTCTCTCTTTCTCTGTCGCAGCCGAGCGTACTCTCGCGCGCTCGCTCTCTCTCTCTCTCTCTCTCTTTGCGTTTGCGCTCTGTGCTGCAAACTTTCACTTTCTGTGCCTTGTCCTTTGCCTTCACAGGTTCACGATTCACTTTCGCTTTTCAAACCCTGAAAAAGTTCGACGACGTCGCTTTTCTCTCTCACTCTTTCACTCTGTCGCACGCACTGCGACTTCCTGTCTGTGTGTGTGAGCTTCCGGTTTTGTTTTTACAACTGATAAGGCGTCAGCCAGGCGACGTTGGCTCCAAAAAGTATGCTATGTGTTTTTCTGTTTTGGGAAGACGACCAGCAGGCGCCCCTTTATTGCTGTTGCTGTTGTTGTTGTTGCTGTTGCGCGTTGCAAGGATCAAGGACGTTCACGTTAACTAAAATGGGCTGACTGCCTCGGCAAACTCGGTGAAAACGACGACTGCGACGGCGACGACGACGACGATGGTTAAAAGAAATGCAGGGCGTACAGTTTCATTTACTTGGGCGGCTTTTCTCTTCTTATTCTTCTCGGTTTGTGTGTGTGTGTGTTTTTTTTTTGTTTTGATGGTGGCTTGACTTTGACATGGGTTTGGGTGGTTGGGGTGCGTTTTTGGTGGGGTTTTGGCGTTTTTGGGTGGCTGCAGCTGCCTTCGCACAGTACATAGCTGATGTGCGTGTGCGCCTGTGTATTTGTGTGTGTGTGTGTGTATATGTATACAATTAGAATGGGGATCTGTATGGGTGTATTGGGGGCAAGAGCTCTGCTGCGGTGGCTGCGGCTGCTACTGCTACTGCAGTCCTTTATTGAGCCCAAAACCACCCAAAAAACCACTTTGGCTTCAGCGACAGAAGCCAGTCAAAATGAGCTACACAGTGAGAAACATGTGTGTTTTTATACCCTTAACCCATTGAAAATGGGTAAAAAGGGTATAATGGTTTTGTGCAAAAGTATGTAACAGGGAGAAGGAAGCATCTCCGACCCCATAAAGTATATATATTCTTGATCAGCATCAACAGCCGAGTCGATATAGCCATGTCCGTCTGTCCGTCCGTCCGTCTGTCCGTCTGTCCGTCTGTCCGTCCGTATGTATGAACGCGTCGATCTCAGAGACTATAAGAGCTAGAGACTCCAGATTTGGTACATAAGCTCGCCTAATCCCTAGGCAGTACAAGTTTGTTTTAAATTTTCGATAACTCTTCCCGTTTCCGATATACACATGTAATCGATAACAACAAAATCTTCAATTTGGAAAACTTTTTGATGCAGTTTGAAAGATTAGACTAAATAATGACAATCTGTGAAAATTTTATTGAAATCGGTTAAGAAACACTGGAGATATGGAGTATTGAAATTAAGAAGGTATGCACTATACGCGTATACATACACACACTCACACATACTTGCAAGCACTGACTGTGTGCGTAAATTATAGGGTTAAGGGTATAGTCTAGTCGGGATTTCTCGACTAGAGCCTTCTTACTTGTTTCTTAATAATGTTAGTAAACTTAAAAAAAAAATGTTTTGGAAAAGAAGAGAAAATTAAAAGAGAGACCCAAGAAAGAAAGATATACCCAGAAAGTAATAGAAATAGACAGAGAGAGACAGGGAGAAAGAGAGAGAGCGAGAGTGTGAGAGAGAGAGAGAGATACAGAAACGAAGTGTGCAAAAGATTAGAAAGATTTGAGATTAATAAAAATAAAGGATAAGGATTTTATATAATATAATTATATATTATATATTAGCACATCCCAATTTTGCTCAGTGCACTGCGTATAAACGAACGACCGCTCGCTGCGTTTGTAATTTTGGCGCTTTTTGTGCGTGTGCAGCGAGCGATGGAGCAACGGAAAGTGAGAGGAGGAGAAGCAGTGGCATGGCCAGGGGGGAGGGTGGGGGGAACAAGAGTGAAACAGTGAAATCGGGCAAACGCTTGGGAGCGGCATTGCGAGTGACGTTGGTTGTTGTTGTTGCTATTGCGTAAGGGGGTTGAGCGGGTGAGTGGGTGGTTGAGGCGTATATATATATATATATATATATATATATACTTGGGTATATAGGGAGCTTAGGCTATGTTGTTGTTGCTTTTGCTGCTTTTTTAAATTGCGTAGTTTTTGGGCAGTGCTCAAGGCAAAAATGTTCAGTCCCTTTTGGCATTTTCCTACTGCTTCGCATTCACTTATTTCGCTTTTCTTTCGTTTTGTTTTTTTTATACCCTGAACCCATTGAAAATGGGTAAAAGGGGTATAATGGTTTTGTGTAAATTATGTAACATGCAGAAGGAAGCATCTCCGACCCCATAAAGTATATATATTCTTGATCAGTATCAACAGCCGATTCGATATAGCCATGTCCGTCTGTCCGTATGTATGAACTCGTCGATCTCAGAGACTTTAGGAGCTAAAGACTCTAGATTAGGAACACAAGCTCGCCTAATCCCTAGGCAGTACAAGTTTGTTTCAAAATTTCTATAAATCTTCCCGTTTCCGATATACTCATGTGAGCGATAAAATCAAAATTTTGAATTTGGAAAACTTGAAGACAACGTTTAAAACATTAGACCAAATATTGAGAATCTGTGTAATTTTTATTTAAATCGGTTGAGCAACACCGGGAGATATGAAGCGTTGAAGTTAGGCGAAGGTGACTATTCAAATTTCTTTAACGTTTGTAAATTAATTATACTCTGTCATCCTTAAAGTTAAAACTTTACAACCTTGCAAACATCGTTGTCGAGTTAAGCTAGGGCTGTAAAATGAATTAATCCACAAAACTAGAGTCAGCTAATTTTGTGAAAAAATAAAAAGCAACGTACCTGAAGTTTTTGCACTATAAATTTTGATGCATAAGCATTTTTATTGTCGAATTATATATTTATTTACAATGTGCAAGTAAAGCTTCTTATTTTAAGTTGCTTTTCGTTTAAAAATGCCCCTACACTTTACACTGTGTGATCAGCTTCTAAGTTTTCAATGTGCACATTACGTACGCAGATCTCGGAATCCAGTACAGGTGCATTAGCATTTAATGTTGCACTTAATGGTTCGCCTGTGCAGATTGGGCAGCTGTGGACAGTGCAATATAGCGCTGACTCTAATACAATAATAAAACCAGTTCACTCACCTATATTCGATACCATCTTCGATACCATGATCGATAGCTGAATGTTTGATCTTGTTGTAAAGACACATCAAGTGGTGCGCCAACGGGACTACGGGAAGCAAAAGAAGGCTACTTAAAAACACGCCTACCCAGAATCTATTCTGAAATCATAGGTTTATATGTTATTTATTAGTAAGAAGGGTTTAATGGTAAGAAGTATCTCTGACCCTATAATGTGTATATAGGCTTGAATAACGTCAACAGCCGAGTCTATATAGCCATAACCGTTTTTCTTATATAGTCTCAGACACTAAAAAGCACAGTTAGTTATTTACCCTTGGAAATTGTGTTTCCATTATTATTATATATTGGACGGACGGACGGATGGACGGACGGACGGATGGACGGACGGACGGATGGACGGACAGAAACTATAACGGACATTGCACAAGCTAATTGCGTACACCTTCTTCCTTTCAATTTAAATTACACACGTGGTGAACGGCATGCATAAGCGACAGCGAATCGAAGAAGCGAGAGCGTTCCGTTGCCAGTCTAAGATTTTTCATAACAAACTGTTTGATTGTGTGTCAGAGTATATATTGGATTAGTTAATGCAGCCAATTGTGGTAGCATTAATAGTGTGTATAGCAATTTACCAACGGACTAATGAGGCTTTCGCAGAGTGTATTCAGACCTCTGTTATAAATACTGGCGATCGGAGCATTTCTTCCGACATTATCGCAAAACTCCTTTTTCACATATTTTGTGTACATAGAAACAAAATCTGTCATCCAGGCTGGAATGTGGTCTCTTTGCTCTAGGTAAAAGTCATCAACATGATCCCAAAAGTATCTTTCGTGCCAATATATTTTATGTTTTGCTTTAATAACCGATTGGCTATACGTTATTGAATCATTTAATAAAATAAGTTTATCAATCTTTGATAGTTTCTGTCTGATCTCTTCAATAAGTGACTTGACCTTAACACCGATCTCATGCTGCAACTTCAGTAAATTGTCAGCCTCGTCACTGAGAGATATTCTGGCCCAATCATATACACCCCACGGTGACCACAAAGTGGACCGCAGCTTCAGAAGTTCGTCGGCCACTACGCTTAATTCAAAAGGCGTCAGTTGTGGGCATAAATTTTTCTTAAACTCCGAACTATCATAATTCATCATGTCATTGTCAGTTAAATATTCTGCATAGTCCTCGGAATTATTTATAATAACTAAATAATCTTTGGAGAAATTTTTATCAGCAAAAGAACGGGGTTCCAATAAATGTTCGTTAATAACATAAATATTCGATACTTCATCAATGTCATAAAGGCCGGTAAAATTGAGTAGGTCACACACAGACTGGTGGGCTTCGAACATCCTTATTACGTTCGACATACGCAACTTCGGAAATGACCGTTTATCCTGCATTTTTGGATAGAACTGATGAAGGTCAATCGCTGAGTCAAAAAAGCGGAACGTTGCGCTCTCTGGCTGATCCCGAAGGGGTGCACAGAAACCCTGGTAGGTAATAAGTCCTATAACTAAGTAAATTATTCCTACCAAAATAATAAATGAAATCACACAAAATATCAACAATATGGCCCTACAAAAAACAAAAAAAAAACAATATTTTTTCAGCATTCATTAGCTTTCTGATATTTTATCACTTACATTAACAGAAAAATAGATCCTGTTCGTTTGTTACAGAAGCCATCACCATTGCCACGCCGATGCCGTCCACAACATCCAAAAATTAGTCCAATAATAAGAAATATTATTACCTTAAATGAAATATATTCTTTTGGGATATTGATCCTTTTTGAGAATTTTTTTTTTTTATTTACCGTCAATAAAAGACAGCTGATAATGACACTGACTGCGTTTCGAGCGTCACCAAATTTGGTTATAACCTCTTTCATTGAGTTGGTTGCGGAAATACTATTCATGTGAATGCTACCGATTACTGAATCAATGATGGACTTCGTTCTTTTTGCATGTGATGCGAATATTTCTTTTCCATCGTTCAGATCTTTAGATATTAACTTCGTCATTTTTTCGAACATATTCCGGGCCCCCCTATTCCTAAAAAAATGGTGATTAACGAAGATAACTTGGTTTATGTACTTGACAGCCTTTTTCTGTATTATATGGTCCATAGCCTTATAGTATTTCGATGCATCGGGTAACTATAGGACAGTATGAAAATCCTGTTAAACTTAAATCCCCAACGCTTACCTCGTCAAAGTGAAGACATTGTGAGGTATCAATTTTCTCAATCCACACCCGTAAAAATCGAAGACATTCTGGATTTCCACAAAGCACGGTCAGGGTGTAAGTAACATCTCGCTTAAAAGCTCTCAGGCCTAACAAGTAATCGAAGTTGTTATTAGTCGGTTTATGAACAGTTTGACTTACCATCACGTAATTGTGCTCCATAAAACCGTAAATCCTTAATCAAAATGTCTACATCAACCATAAGCGGCAGAGCCTTGGGAAAGTTTTTCAGTCTATCTGCCAAGTCGTCCACCCATTCATATCCAGCATGTTGTTTTAATTTATTGTAGGTTATGTGATGTGCATCTTGCAAAATATGCATAAGGTGGGGTTTACTCATCAGAGCAGAGAGAACTAAATCTTAATAATCTTACCAGTTAAAATAGATGCTACGTGTCTACACAATTCTTCATAGTTATTTATAAACAAGTGGTGGACGTGATCACCAACATCCTTTAGATATGTGCAGGTATCCTTATTAGCCAAATGCTCATTAGTAGATGTTTGGTTAATGACCTCATTCAACGAACTATTGCTTGCTGCAGAAATTGTGACCCCAAATCTGTGAAAAACACAATTAGAAAATTGACTATGACTGGCTTTGATTCGACCTACAGTATGGCAACAATTAGCAATACCAGAACATAGCCCAAGCAGCATCGTTTGCGAGCGTTATTTTTTTGATCACAGGGCGGACATCCTTCGTTGTTACATCGACAGCAGCATAAGCAACAATAACATACACTGTGGAATGACAAATAACTTCAGACTAAAAAGGTGTACGAGAATTACTCACCCTATAAAAGGTATTATGATTATAAGTGCAAGCAGAATGAAAATCCAAATGAGAAGCCCCCAGTAGTGTCTAAGGAGATCATCCCAGACATGGGACTCCACCTTGGGTCCTAAGCTTAGGGTGTTGTTGTTCTTAGTTCCAATGTACCCTGAAGCAAATGAGGTTGGTAGAGTGTCTTGACCATCCAGTTATAATATTTTCTTACCCGGCGGTAGTGCATCAAAGTTCGGAGCGAGAGTATCAAAAACGTATTGAGTGAATCTATTGATCAACTGCTCAAAAGTTGACGAAGTGTATTCGGATATATTTGAGTAAGAAGCAACGGATTTGTAAGGTGTAAACGTGGGAGCAGGAAAAGGGTTCAAAATAAGCATTTTGTATTTTTTGTATTTACAATAATATTTTAAAGCTACAACCACTCGTGTCTCCTAATATTATTTTGTATTCTGTGTATATATGTTATTATAGATTATAGAAAACTAGTTATTATACACACACCCAAATAATTCGTAGACTACTTTGTTGATACCCAGGTATGAAGCGCTGTTCAAAAACATTATTTTACACTGTTGACTTTTTATTACACTCGGGTTTATTTTTATTATTGCATTTGAAATTTTTTCTTTCACTTCTTACTTAATTATACTCTGACACCAAAGGTGTATTTTCGTCAATTTTTAAGCTAGAGTTACAACAATTTTAAATTAATTTATAGACAACCTTTTCAAAGGATAATACACACCGACACCATAAATCACCGTTAAATATAAAACTTTAACATTTTCCAAATCGATAAAACCTTATAATATTATCGACAGCCTTACAGCCTGGATTGGCAAATTTTATCACTATAACAAGAGATATACGAATGCTACATAATTTAGAATGCTTTTCGATTTTAAATTATATGTAACATTCAGAAGGAAGCATCTCAGACCCCATAAAGTATATATATTCTTGATACGTCTGTCCGTATGTATGAACACGTTGATCTCAGAGACTTTAAGAGCTAGAGACTCCAGATTTGATACATAAGCTCGCCTAATCCCTAGGCAGTACAAGTTTGTTTTAAATTTTCGATAACTCTTCCCGTTTCCGATATACACATGTGATCGATAACAAGAAAATCTTGAATTTGGAAAACTTTTTGATGCAGTTTGAAAGATTAGATTAAATAAGGACAATCTGTAAAATTTTATTGAAATCGGTTGAGAAACACCGGAGATATGGAGTATTGAAGTTAAGAAAGTATGCACTATACGCGTATACATACACACACTCACACATACTTGGAAGCACTGACTGCATGCGTAAATTATAGGGTTAAGGTATAGTCTAGTCGGGATTTCTCGACTAGAGCCTTCTTACTTTTTCTTCTTGCCGGTTTTTGAGGTTTTGCCGGCTTTTCTAATAAAGTGCGTGCCAAATGTCGTATGCGGTTTTTAGTGCGGTTAGATTTCATTTCCTTTAACTGCTAATTGCCAAGTTTAGGCTTTCAAAAATGGTCTACAAAAAAAGTTTTTGGGAGGAAACGAAATTAATTTCAGCGATAAAAAGTTGAGTTCAACTTCGCTGCGACTAATTACCAAGAGAAAACTATAGTTTTAGAATTTGGCTCTGGCCATGAAAATAACTGAATGATATATTAATATGGTTGTAAATAGTTGAGTGGCTTTATAAAGTGTTTGGCATGATTTTGTGGTGCTTATAAATGCAATTCGAAGGCCGTAAAACCTTAATCATTAATTTGTTTTAGGTGATTTTTGGAAATTACGCAATACTTAACTGTTTGTACAGTAAAGCAAAAAGCAGACCTAAGTATGCGTAATATCTTTTATCTTTGGTTTACGCTTCTTTTCCGTCTCTCTCTTTCTCTTTCTGCCACAATGACTTGAAAATCCCAACGCGCATTCATCATTTGCATGCAACGTGTCGCCAATCGCTCAATGCTCCACAGCGCTGTGGCAGCTTCTATATACGAACAGCACCTGTCCATCACAAGTTGTAAATGTCATCACGCCCCCTCACCACCCAATCCATTCAAGCACCCTCCTCGTTCTTCTCGTGCCCCTCTTCACTCTTCTCACTTTCTTTTCTACACAGTCTCAAAAATGTCAATCAAAGAATAATTTCAGCCTGCAAGCGTCACAACTTCTCTCTCTCACTCTCTCTCTCTTTCTCCACCCGCGCGTAACTCATTTAAAGCGCAATCGTTTCGCATTTTCCGTTTACCAAATCAAAAAAAAAAAAAAAACAATTAAAAAACTTTGTGGATTAAATGTATTTGTATTAGCTAGCAGGAATAAAGTAGAATACAACAATCTTAAAAACAATTTTTGCCTTTGAGCTTTGAGCTGATGTCCCAGTAATTGTTGTTGTTGTTGTAATTGCTGTCATGCTGATAACACACACACACACACACACAGCCTTTTTGACTATGTAAAAGCTTTTTTCGGGACTATGTATAAAGCGACAGGAAACACGCGCAGCAGCGACGTCGACAGCGACGCTGATTTTGTTGCATTAACAGACGCAGCCTACGCACACGCCGCACACCAACACACACACACACACACACACAATGTACAACACTTACTCATACAACTGCTGAGTAATTATGTTGCCTGGCATCCCCCCCTCCACCAACATTTCGTAGACTTTGCTCTTTGGTATTTTTAGTTGTGCCTCGTCTGCCTTGTTTTCATTGCATGCCACCAACTCTCCACCCAATCGAACTCAACGAACACCCAACGACTCTTCTTCTATGCTCCACTAGTTGTGCGTACCCTGACGCCGACTGCGCTGCGCAGCTCATTGAAATTTGAGGATTTTTGTCTCAGTGCCCTAATTAATTTTACGTACCATGAAAATCATTGTTTGTTGCTTTGCTTTTCCTCTACACACATATATATATATATATATATATATATATATTTGTTGCTGTTCCTCTCCCTGTGTGTGTGTGTGTGTGTGAGTGTGCGAGTCGCATTGCAGAGACCTGTCTCAGCTACGCCTACGCCTACGAAGTACAAGCGAAAAAACAGCAGCACTCTCCGCATCTGAAATGAATATCATTTTGCAGCATTACTCAGCGAGATATACACTGCATTTAAATAATTAAGAGACCATAAGAAGCCCTGAATGATGAATAAAGAAAACATTTTGGGTAAAACCAACACTAAACAAAACATGTATGTAAAATCGAATTCCACTTTTTGACATCTTTGCTTCGCTTCCAATCACTCCCTATTTCGCACAGTGCACTTTACCCAAACTACCTTCCCTACACCGCATCTCTTCTCTTAAAGCTCACTTAAACTGCGCCATATTTTCCGCACACAATGTTCTTGCTGGTTTTTTGTTCTGGTTGTTTTGGCCGTTTGGAAATTTGAGAAAATTAGGTTTTGTTTTAGCTGCTGGCGCAAGCCGGCAAAAACACACAGCGCGATATCCTAGACACGTTTCTGGCCGCGTCTTCTAGCCGGTTTTTTTCCTCTTCTTAGCTGGCGTGGTTGTTTTGGTAATTAAATGCTGCGTTGCTGGACCACAGAGACGGCAACAACAAGTCAATGGCAAGGGGCACCTAATCAGCAATCCCAGCTATGCTCGAATCTGAGCCGCTTCCTTTTCACCCATACCCAATGCAGGGTGAAAATTAATAATACGCGTTGCCGGGGATTGAGCACTGTGTAGGACAGTTTAAGTAAGTAAGTGTTTAACACAGGACGACAACGAGGACGACGAAGACAAAGACGACGGACGTATTTTGGACTTGGCAAATTGTTTTTCATTGCTGCATTTAAAATATGCTCCAGTTCTCCAATCATTTGCCATGGCTACAAATGGTTCGAGCAGTTTAATTAAAAACTTTCACTTTCGCCGTGCTTTCATACTCCTTCCGGTTGTTCTTGTTGTTTCTTAACCCCAGTTATCGATATATATCTTTAATATCTTTAAAAGGATAACAGATCAAATTTCATAAGTAAAAAAAGTATTAGCTTTGATGAATCATGAAAATAGATGTTAAAAACATTAAGATTTAACATGAACTAGTGCCTAAAATAAATATATATATTTTGTATATCTCTCAACTATTAAGAAGTACCTTAAATCAAACCGTTTTATATAGTATTTCTTTGATTGATTTAGTTTATTCGCTAAGTTTTTTAGCAACGTTTCTCTACCAAAAATATACTTTGGTTTGTTTCTTCCTTCCCACAGCATTTTTATAACATTTTAACCTCTTATTAGTTTTATTACTTTACATTGCTTTTCATTGTTTGTTTATTCACATTTACAACTGTCCACTTTCATCTCTACCTTTGCATCCCCCTTCGGTTTTGTAAATGTCTCTGACTTTTGGGGATTTCTCCTTGGCAACCTTAATCTTACGCATTTCACTGTCATCCATTAGACTGATGTGCTGTTTAGAGTTTCTGTGGCTAATTAAGTGCCCGTTAGGCCTTAATAAATAACAATTTCTTTGCATTCTTAATAAGTAACAAATATTTTAGCTTGGAAATTACTAAAAGCTTGTCATAGATTCGAAGTGCTTAGTCATTCTGTATGAAATATACTGGACCAAATACAAAGGACATTAAAATATATTGCTTTTGATGGCTTGAAAGTTAAACTTACTTTGATTCTTCGATACATTACGGATCGTTTTACTTTTGAAAAACCGCATCGTTTGACTGCAGTGCCTCATGATTTATGCTCCGAAATTTGTTTTTGGGTTTATGTCGTTGTGACTATTAAATTAATTGCAATTTATCGATTTTTAAATTGCAATCTCAACGTTGTTGGGCCATAAAAAATATTGCCGGGCACCGCATCGCATTCGAATACCCACAAAATGCCGCAGCACGACCCCCAGCGATAAGGGGTGGATACCAGCTTCATATCATGCGTGGGGGATACCGGTACGCGTCGTTGTGTTTTGACCAGTGGCAGGATGCAGCCGTGAATGTTGCGTCCTCTGGTGTATACAAAATAAATTTGAACCCAAGCACACAGACTATGCGCGAGTCTGGCATGCGTTGCGTATACGTAACGCGTAGAGATGAGTAAGTGATGGGGAAGAGAGAGATGAGCGGTGTTGTAGATACCCTATATGAATTAATGTTATTAGCTGTAAGATATAGTTTGTGTAACAGCAAGTTCATTCGATCAAGCTGATACTTAAGTCAAGAATTAAAGTTTGGAAAAATCCTATCTAAGTATTCAAGCTATGATCCACAAACAAGATTTTGAAACTAAACTAGATCGCTTTGTCTGTGCGCTGATAGCAGTCAGTCCGTCACTTACAACAAACAACTTTAAACATTTGTATTAACTAATTTATTAAGTTGTTGGCCGTATTTATACTATTTATTACTTCTTTGGATTTGTACTCAATCGAACAGAACTTTACAAATTCTTTTAAAGAGCATCAAATATTTGTTCATTTGTGTTTGGACTTCAACATATCCACTTGTTTGACTAGCCATATATTGCTTTATTTTTACCATGCGTTGTTTCATTTTTATTTACTGGCAGCAGCAATAATGAAAAATATATGTGAGCGCCATTAAAATACATCAGATAGGCATAGATCACACCACACTCTCTTCGTGTGTGTGTGTGTGTTGTGTGTGACTCCTGCTGGTCACTTGGTGTGGCACATGCATTGACATTTCTCGCACCACACACACACACCCATGGAATTGGAGTTGTTGTTATACGGCTGCTGTCGCGTTATCTTTGCTGTCACAGCAACGTTCGCTTTAGCTCCCTGGGCAATCACATCATGTGGGTGTCTGGGCAGCTACAGTGTATGTGTGTGTGGGTGAGGAACGCGTGCAGCTTTTTGTTGTTGCTGGCTTGTTAGCGCAATGTTGCTTTAATGAGGTGTTGCCCCACACAGCACTCGAATGCGAATCCTTAAATACTAATGTACATGGTAATGGTAAGCCATTGGGTTGAAGAGAACCTTCAATGGCTCCTAACTCATGTCTCTTATTTTTCCATAAGCTAAGGCCAACGCCAGCTTCAAGTTTTCTAGGAAATTTGAAATTATATGTGCTTGGTCTTTATAAAGTATTTATTGAACAATTTCTAGTATATGTATTAAGCGAAAGCCTTCAGTAGAAAATGATGCTGAATTATCAATTATTGTGATTTTGATAAGCTTAATTTTATCTCCAACATGAATTTTATCTAGCTTAGCTTAAGGCTTTTTACTCTTAAAAGGTGATTGATACATATTGATGTATAAGTAAATTTTGATAAAAGTATCTTGAGAGATCTTTGATTCACAAATACAACATAAATAATATAAGAAACTATGCGTTAAGGTAAACCAACATTCCCGGAAATCAATGCCTGACATTATGATTGAACACCGATTGACAAAAAGTTCATAGTTAAATTTCTCGGAAAGTCTCTAATAAATAAGTAATAAAAGGTAATGGCGTCATTTTTTATACGTCAAGTAATAAACGTATCTCAGGAAATGAAAGCCTCACATCATGATTGAGCAGTGATTGATGGAAGTGCTTGTAATGATTATACAACTTCTTTACGCATTCCGGGAACTAATGACAGCTAAACGCTTCTCAGCTCTCTCACACCCTACATTTGTAGAAGTAGAAATCATATAAGAAAAGACAATTATTAAGGTACTTGGGTATTGCTCAAATCTCCAAGCATACTATATGTATGACAAAGCAGCTTATGCCACTTTAAACTGGATGCCAAAGCAACATAAATTGCGATGCCAGAAAAGAAAAAGTAGGCAACCGGATGGGCCAAATATATTTCAAGTGCTTCTTGACTTGCCCCACTTGTTGTAAATTGTACACCGACGCACACAAATAAAACAGGAGATGCAGAGGCAAAGGCAACGGCAACGGCAACGGCTAGAAATATGTGAAGTGATGAAAAAAAATAAACACAGAAAACACAAGCTAGTAGCCGAAAGCAACTTCTTTCCTTTTTTGGGTTCGCATGTGTTGTGGTCTTCCATCATGGGGCCCCCGAAAACTGCGTGCTTGTCTTGCTGGGTAAATACAACGATCATCAAGTATGCGCACCGTTAGCCAGGCATAGCAAAAAACAGTACGCCGAACAAAAATAGCTGCCTCACTAAAAGTGAAAAGGAAGAACGCAGCAGAAGGTGGAGGAGGCGTGTCAACTTCTGGGCCAAAAAAGTGCGTGTGTCTGCATTGTAAAACTTTTAATGGCTTGTATCTTCAGGCTGAAGGGAAGTCGAACAGTTCACCACCAACCGCCCCACCCTGCAAAATATATACACACACACACACACATATGTGTACCGCAGGTGTGCGATTACCGCTGTTCACCCCTGCCTGCCCCACTTGTTTATCGCTCAGCCCGAGTTGCCATAATCATTAACGTGTGTGCTGTGCAGCTGCTAAAAATCTTTTGCCACTTGAATTATATATATTTTGATATGTTTTGTTTTTGTTTCGGAATGCATTTTCAATATACACGAAAACGTCGCCAATTTATTTTCTGTGCTTCTTACACATAAATCAAAAATGCGTAAAAATTTATATGTCGTACGCAATGGAGGCAGAGGGAGGTTACAGGATGTATGCGTGTGTGTGTGTGTGTGTGTGCGAGGCAGGCATCTACTTGCTTTCCTTTTTGCTGTAGTAGTCCCCTGAAGGCAAACCCCAGGCCCATTATCATCATCAACAGTCAGCAAAATGGCCCCAACTCGAATGTTGAATGGCAAACGGTAACAGCAGCAACAGCAACAACAACAATAACAATTACAACAGTAGCAACAGCAAGAGTAGAAGAGGAAGAGGCATTGGCAGCAACAAGCAGCCGCACCTGAAACTGCTAGCAAATACATTTTTCGTTTCCGTTTTTTTGGCTGCGTCTGTGGGGTTTGTGCAGGCAGAAGTGGACGAACGGACGTTCATGTGGGCGTTGCCATTGGGCGTGTTCATGGGTTGAATTGAACAGTTTGCAGTTGTTAAGTTAGTGTTAAATATAGCTTTTTTATTTACTCTAATGTAGTAGGAGAACATTTTTCCTTTGCACGTTAGCATTAATATAATAGAGACTAATCTATATCGAAGACTCTAAGAGTAGTTTCCAATACCTGAACATTATAATTCTTTAAAAACATAAATCAGAATTAAATATAGCTTTTTTGTAAACTTCTTTAAATCTTTTTTGTACATTAAGTACATTAATATTTTATTTACTTTTCTTTTACTTTTGTTGTCCCTTAATATATTTTCAGATTTTTTCACTCACTCATTCTTTCAATTTCGCAACTTAGCACTTTGGCAATGTTTTTTACCTTAAGTTATCATCAAATTTCCACACTCTTCTCAGTTGACCCTCGTTTTACCACCCCTTTATATATTTGTTGTGTATTTCGGCAACAACGTTGCAGCAACAACAACAACAACAAACTGTAGTAAAGACCGCCAGCCGTCGCTACAAGTGCCCATGGCCAGAACCAGAAGCTGCAGCACAACGACACACACCAACAAAAAATAATAATGTAGCAACAGAAGCAGCAGCAGCAACAGTAGTTAAGGGCCGGGTTGGTAAGGGAAAGCGCAAAGGTGCGTACAATCATTTTATTGATTTATATGCCAAAGCTATTACAACTGACATTCGAATTTTCCAACACAAAATGCGGCCCAAAGTTTTTTGGTGTACATGGCCAGAGTTAGAAAGGGAAAGGGACAGAGAGAGAGTGAGAGCGAGAGAGAGAGAGAGAGGGGGAGAGTTGTGGAGGATGTTGGAAGTGGAAATGGGCAGGCAGCTTGAAGGCGGTATCAGGAAACAATATTGCAGTCGCAAGTGAACGACTATGAAATACTCTTCCATTTAGCTAGAAAAAGGATAACTTTTGGATGAGAGATGATGAATATAAATCTTCAGCCTTCACAGGGACAGCAAAAATGGCCACTGCACGAAACCAATATACTCCTTTCTCTTAGTTGTTAAAGTGTACAAAAACCTTTTGTCAATGTTGCTGCCGCTGTTGCTGGTGTTTCTGTTGCTATTGCTGCTGCTGTTGTTGTTGCACTTGGCTGAAGCTGAAGCTCATGGCCATGTTGTGCCTCCTGCGTTCTCCTTCACCCCCACGCCGTCACCGGGGCAACCTGCAAAGATGAAGACGCAGCAGCGATAGGCAGCTACGACCGGGCTCTTATATACTTTTGTGTGCCTTATGTGTAGCACACTTTTAGGCGTTGCTTTTGTCTTTTTAGTTTACTTGCGCTTGTCGTTGAGCGGGTGAGCGGGCGTTTCGGTGTGGCTGACAGTCTTGACAGCGCACTCGTTACTTTGACAACACAGCAGGCAGTAGCACCCTCCCGTCCCCACCCCCCACACGCATCCCACTCACAAGTTAAAAAGCAGCTGCCATGGCTGGCTCCGATTCTCAACACAGTTTGTTCTGTTTGTATCCGTGAGATACTTTCGCGCTGCGCTTTTGCACTTGTTTGTTTGGGTCCCTCAAAAACTTTCGCTCAGTGAAAATCAATTTATCACAAAGCTCGATTTTCCCAGAAACACTTCCTAAACAACATTTTTGAGATATACGTATGTATGTGTGCGTGTGAGAGAGTTTTAAGCGAAATGTCACTTGGCCAAAAATTAATTAAGGCCAAAATGAATCCCCGCTACAAAACGTTGGTTTCTATGCCGCCAAGTTGTCTCTGATGTGCGTGTGTGTGTGTGAAGTCTAATTAAAATGTATATATGCGCAGTTGATAAGTTTTTAGTGGCTTACTTGTTGAGGATAGCTGAAGTAGCTGTCTGTCTTCTGTGCTTAAGGAATGCCATTATTGTTTAGCATAAATGTTTAATATCCACGGATAAAACGGAGAATATAGCATATAAAAAATCTATTAGCAATATTAGTTTATTTCTGCTATAAATAGTTTATTGAAGTTTTAAATTTTGTTTTATTATACATACAAATATGCTTCTCGCTTTTTTTAAGCTACAAACTATCATTTCCTATAAGTTTTCAACTTTAACTACAACCTTTTAAGCTTAAATATTGTCCCTTTTTTGTTGGAAACGATTATCTTCACATCATATCAACAGCTGATACTTTCGTTTAACCTTTTTTGTAAATCTTATTCAACCTATTTCAACACTTTCTGCTTATTGAATACTTGCACCTTTATAAATCCACACATTACACCTCTGGTCAGCTAAATAGAATCTAATGCTGGCTTTAATAAAGCTCAGTGAAGTGGAAGGCACAGTGGCCAACATTTATGACAAATTTTTAGCAAATTGTAATCCAATTTGACATATTAATTAAGTACATTGTTAATTTGTCGCATTACACACACACACACACACGCACAACAACCCCTAACCAGGACAAGACACAGTTTCAGCTTCCCCTCCCCTTCTCTCTCTCTCTCTCTCTCTCTTTTTCTGTTTTGCCCTTTCTTTCTTCATACTCTACGCACTTTGACCGAATGCTGGCTCTAACTCTAAGTAGTGAAAGTAATAGCCAAAAACTTTTTGACACACTTTGCGCACTGCGGGCACACTCACACCAAACACACAAAGGCGAAAGTATATTTGGGACGCAGGACATATGAAAGCATACAGCATACAAAAACAATGTTGGTTGTTCCTTGTATGTATGTGTTTTGTGTTGAAAAAAGGGATAAGCATGTGGAAATTTATTGTGTGCGTATTTAGTTGTACATAAGCCAGCAATCTGTATATGTGTGTGTGTGTGTGTGGCAAGTGCAGCAAGCTTAGCTACAGGACACTGGACCTCAAAAAACAGTAAACTCAGCTCAACGTACTCGGCCTGGCGTTAAATGAGATATTTAAGTCATCCGAGATGCGTGTGAGACCAGCAAATTTGTTTGGGGGTCAACAACAACAACATTTTTAAGCACCTTTTTGATACCCTGTAAGGTCCCTAAGAACTTAAAAGATACGTTGAAGTAAAACAAAGATTGAGCTAGGATTAATGCTTATTATATACATTTAAGTTGCAACATATGTACATATTCTTATTAAGTTCAGAGTAGAAAACAAAAAGTTTTATTATGATAAGGTATCTTCTAGTTCAACACTCAAAAACAGTTTTTGTTCTCGCTCTGATTTACCGCTAACCCTATGCGTAGAATAACCACAACAAATAATGCAAAAGGTCTGTTTTACATACACAAAGAATAAAGCGGCAAAATTTTGCCTTGCTTCATTTTATTTACATATTTTGCATCTGTAGGTGAAAAGAGGGCTGGGAATAATTACTTGCAGCGTCTCTGAAACCCTTAAACCTTTTTTTTTTCATTCTAAAAAGTTGTATTACATTATATATTAAGTGGATCACTGGGCCAAGAGCGATTCGAAAGCAAATTTGTTTAACATACTTAAACTAGAAAATGTGCTGCATACTTTGTGGCGACAAAATTAATAGTTTACGATATTTGAAAGAATATTGCACAGAGTAGTTTTAATTGGTTCACATTAGTGCAAATATTTTGTTAACCCTTTTATTATTTCATTGACAATAATCCATTGATTGTAATCTTACCTCTTTTTCCAACCTTCGTCAGATATTTGTTAATAAATGTACAAAATACTATAAGATAAATATAAATCGCCGATGATAGTCGCTGCTGGGGCACAAACCATGTCCAATTCCCACATACTAGACATACGAGCATGATAATGCGCGACCCCCAAAAGCAGACAGACAGAGAAACCTCGAACTGTTCGTCACTTGTAGATGAAACCTACAACCCAATAAAACTAATCGAGGAGATTCATAATAAGGTGCGTTGCTTTTATTGTTGTTGGCTAGTTCATGGAAGGCGCGATCTGGCAGATAAGATAAGATCTGAATACGTTGGCGTTGTCAAAAGCTTTATTTTGGCGAAATGACAAAAACAAATACTATGTTGAAAGATTTTTGGGCTCACGCATTTTACGCACACACGTAAATATGTATATATACACATATATATGTACAGCTATGTTTGTAAGTTTGTGTACTTTGTATTTTGCTTTCTGCGCTCTTCGTTCTTTTTACTCTCTTTTTACTATTTCGATCGCACGCACTCTCAGCATTAGTTCAGTCGTTCCTCTTATCTCTCCACCATTCCTCTGCCCACAATCAGCATTACTTAATGTTAGATTTGTTTCTGTTTTTCTGTGTTTTAGTTTTGCTCTATTTTTCGGTGCTCAGACCTTCGTCTCTTATAGTTCTGTTTGCTTTTTGTGCTTGATTTAATGGCACATACCTTGAACTTCACCGAATTTCGCCATTTGTTTTGATATGTGCGAAAAAAAAAACACATAGAAGAGCCATGTTGTTGTTGATATTTTGATTTCGCATTTTGCCAACATTGATATTGTTTTTTTGTGTGTGGGGGAGTGTGCGAATTATATTTTGATTGGTGTCGAAAGTGCGTAATCAGAACTATTTTATTTGGGGGTTGCCTAATGTAAAACACAGCAGCACCTTTATTCGATTCTTTTGTTTGTTTAAATGATTCATGGAGGCTTCGGATAGTTCAACTACTTAACTATAGGAAGTATGCTTAACTTTGAATATGTAGTTAATTATTTGTGAGTGATCTCATTAAGAAAGTCAAAAATATAATATTTGAGTTGTAAGTTTATAACTAAATATAGTTTTATTTTAATTTAAGAAACATTTCAACTTACAAAACGATTTTTAATAACTTATTTCACACTTTAAACATTTTTACCAATCTTTTTTGTGTTTTACGTTAACCGAAATCCAATATGTTATCGTTGTAAAAACAAATATTCAGATATGATTGTAGTTTAGCATATCATATCTGCATTGCACATAATCGTAATGATAAGATTAAATGTAATTTCACATAGTTTGGACCAGGTGGCATTCCCTCACCTCCAACATACCATTTTCGACAAGAAAATTTCTTGTTGTTAGCCTTCTCAGAATACGATAACCCTAAGCCACACGAATGCATACGCGGCCTTTGTTGTGGCCAGTTAAAAGACATAAAAAAAATAGAAATTACCCATAAATAAAGTGCGTATATATTTGCATTACAAACTATTCTCACTGGTCAGCAGTTAAAAATGTCGGCTCTTTTTCACTTTTTCTATTTTGCGTGCACAACAAAAAATATATATAAATTATGTTATTTTTGTGCAAGTTTTTTTTTTACAACTTTTTTTGTGTGTTTCTGCTGTCGCTGCTCCGAACTTTGGCGTTGCGTTTCGGCTTATTCTTTTTTTGAGTGTGCGTGTGTGTACTTTTTGGCAGCGACGTGAATGAACTTTTCAAGGTGAAACTAGCTAGAATAGGCATAGAGTAGCGTAGACGACGACAACGTCGGCAGCAACGCTCGCAGCGGCTGTGGCAGCGCCAAATAAGTAAGAATGCTTTAAGCTAGGGAGCAGCATAAGAGATACTCTAACCAATGATTAAATAAACCGGGTAAAAGTGTTTCGAATCTTTAACTTTAAGGCAAATAAAATAAATGAAGAATTTTGTTTTGTAAAACATTGATTATAATATGTAGAGATATATATTTATGCCTGGCGAAATAATATTACAAATATATCTGATGAAGTAAATTACTTAAAACCCTCTCACTACTCATCCATTTAGTTACAGGGCATACAAATAACATAAGAACAGGAACAGCTCTTGTGTGTGCCGAGAAGAGTGTGATTGGCGCTGCTGTTGCTGCTGCTGCTGATTTTGCTGCTGCTTCAACACAACAACAACATTTACAACAAATCGCACACGCATTTGCTGCCCGGTTTAGGGACGGGTTTTTTTTTTTTTTGTTCTTCTTCGAGCGTTTCTCATAGAAAGAACCAAGAGTCAGTCGCTTGCAAGTCGCCATCGTTGGATACCATGCAAGAAAAAAAAAAGACAGCAAAAAAGAATAGGGAGACGAAATAGAAGAGTACGAGAGTGTAGAATTGCTAGACAAAAAATTTGAATGAGTCCATAGAAAAGTTTGGCTTTGGCTTCGTTCTTGTGGTTATTGCTGCTGCTGCTGCTGCTGCTGCTGCTGTTTCTGATGTTGCTTTTGTCGCCGTTGTTATTCTTGGTTTGAAAGTCATTTTTGTGGTCTCTGTTGTGCCTCGGCTGCTTCTTCGCATTTGTATTATTTTATCTACGTTTCTTCTATTTTTTACTCAACCCTGCCCACAGACATTTGACGGGCCGTTAATGGTTCGCACTGCCCCACACTGCTTTGGTCATTTAAAGCCGGGTTCGATATTATTTTTTGCAGCATTGGCTTCGCTGTAATTTACAAATCATTCACTTAAAGCACAATGGTGGGTTATGGAGTGCGAACGTCGGTTTTTATGATAATGAGAGTTTCGAACGTGTTTATTTTTTTCGTTTCGAGTTTCTCACTCAACTCTTCTATTTTTGTTAGTTTTGCTCCCATATTCCATCATATCCTTTAAGATAAATTCCTTTATTCGAATTTTCCATGCTCTAAATTCCACTGTTCCTATTATTACTGTTTTAAATTCCACTGTTTTCAATAACCACATTTCGGTCAATACTTGTGCTCTTTGTTAATGTATTCTTTTACGCATATATGCCGAAAATATATATATATATATATTGAAGTACAAGAAGGCACGACTCAAGTGCTGCTGTGGCTGCTTTTGGACCACCAACGCTTAAAGTTCTTCGCATTGAAAGTAACTTCTTGGCCAATCCAACGGTTTGCCAATCAATTTACAATGTCCAACAAAAACCAAGAAATAAAGAATAGACAACAAAAAAAAAACTGTTGGTTAATTAGTTGCTTGGAGCGCATAGAACGCACCATCAATTTATTCAAACTACTTCGCACACTACACACACTCATAGCATAAATCGAGCCTATGTATAGTCTATCTTCTGTCATCGGGTATTTGTATGCAGAGAGTGGAATGATCGCATCTACAACATTTCAAGGTTAACGATGTCTTAATGGGCTTCGCCATGCCAAAGCTGACATAGGAGGAATCGAAATTGATTATGCTTTGAACATGTTGGCCAAACTCTCAATTTTTCGATTGTAAATAAGGCATATGAAAAATGAAACGGATCGAAAACAGTTGATTCGAATTAAATATTGGCTGTTTGTGAAGTATCTTTTGAAAATAAAAGTATTAATAATCATAATAAGTTTATTTTTCAAGTCTTTAAATAATTTAAGGGTGTTCTATAAGTCGTAGTTAAGCCGTTCCACACACATTCTTCAGCAATTTGGTATTCAATTGACTGCGCAAACTGATTTGCATAAAATGTGCGTGAAGTCAAGCATCAAACTTTTTTTTTTCGTTTGCATCTATTTATTTGTTATTGCTGATGGTGTAATTGTTGTTATTGTTTTAGTGGGCGGCTAGCAGATGTATAGAAATTTGTGCCTTGCTAATAGGCAAATGTATCTCTAACCATCTGCATAATGAGCCGCATTAATTGAACAACAACGCGAGCTGCAAGAAGTATGCGAGACGGGACGCCTCTGCAGATCGTGCCTCAAATTGGGCACACATGCGGACAAGTCAGAGAGAGTGAGAAATTCGCAAAAGCAAAGCACTTGAACGCAAAGGAAATGCTCTCAGCGACAGCGTCGTAGCTGATTGGTGCACGCCAGCAACATAACAACAGCAACAGCAACAACGTTCTGGGAAATAATAAAATATAATATATATTTGTACACATATGTATAAGCATTTCTAATGAAGTCAATGAACTTTATTATGCGCGCGATGCGGTAATTTTTTTTCTTGCTTGCGATTTTTTTGTTTTTTCGTTTTGAGTATTATCAAAACACAAACAAAAAACGTACAACAAGTCAAGCTCCAAAGTGAGTGCAATGACTGCCACAACAAAAGCAAATAGCAACAGCACAATGAAAACCATAATAAACATCTATAAACAATCTTTAGCCAGCTGATTTGTGTGAAAACAGAAAACATTTGTAAAAACTATAAATTATATTTAAATCACAATCAAGTATTAGCAAAGTGTGTCATATTTGGCACAAGCCCCCACCAAGACCCAAATTGATAAAAAAAAAAAAGTGATAGTGCTCAGTAGTTTTGTTGTTGTTATTATTTTATTTTATTATGTATTTCACTTCTTTCTTTCTTTCGTTTGGTAAACAGCTACTTTCGTTATAACGTTCTTGCTTTTATTTGTTTTGGCAGGAACGTGCCGCAAAAAAAAACTATCATAAAAAAAAATTTACCAAAAACCAAAAAGTTTGCTAGACACATTTAAAAGTGTGTGTGCGTGTGTGTGTGAAAAGTAAAATTAGAATTTTTGTGCGTACGGCGCGAATGGCTAATCATAACAAAAGACAAAAAAAAGCCCATATGTATATAAAAGACTTTACCTAAGCCACATGACGACGAAAAGCCAAATATACAAAGCCCCAATAAGCAGTTTGCCAAGGTCATGGAAAACTTTTACCTACTTAACAAAAAAAAAGCACAAATGCTCATAAATTTACATTGAGATAACAATTAAGTGAACTGATAATTGCTTATATGAGAGCATTAGAAAAAATTGTTTTTTATTGATTCTATTGGGGAAAAAGTTGAAAATAAGTGTTTATGAGAATATAATATTTGGTACTGGAAAATAATTATATATACAAATTGTGACTTTCCAAACAAATCCGCCTGGAAGTATGCAAAGATATCAACTAATTAATTGATTAAAATCAAAATTTGCTAAATCTATAAATAATAATCTAAGAAAAATGATTAAAAATCAACAAAAATTATACAAAGCAAAACTATTATTAAGGTAGATATAAAAAATGCTTCGACAACCTTTTGCTAACTTCTTTTTACGTTTTTAAGCTCTTCGCTTTATTAAGTTTTGTGTCTTTTGTGAGTTTGTAATATTCTTTTTCGCTCGATTCTCTAGCGCTGTGCTCGCCAATTAGTTGTTGTCGTTCAAATGCAAAAAACTTGTTAAGTGGACTTTGATGAATCGCCATTTTCAGTGCGTGGTTCTTGTTGCCCCTTAGCCACCATCTACTTTGGCTATTATTCAAACCTCAAGACCCGCAGCGAACAAAAAAGAACACACTCATCCCACATGTGTTGTTGTTATGTTCTAGGGAATACGAATTAGAAACAAAGTGCAGAATGCGTGTGGAGAAGCAAAAGCCAAAAATAAGCAAGCAAAAATCGACAGCTAAAGACAAAAAAAGAACAAGCGACGCCCCAAAAACAACAAAAACAAAAAAGAGTTGAAGACGTTAGTTGTTGTTGTTGTTGTTGTTCTTGCTGCTGGCGTTGGCGTCGCTGGGCCAAAATGCGTGTATTGCATCATCAAAATTTAGAAAAACAAATTTAACGCACAGCAACAACAACAACAACAGCAACCTGGCAACGATTTAACCAAGCATAGCCGATGATGGCTTCACTTCGTCTTTCGCGGCGTTCGCTTCGTTTCGTTTTAGTTCGTTTCGTTCGGTTTTTCTAGCTGCGACCGAAACGCAACGCTTGCTGCTGCGGCTGCGACTGCTGCTGCTGCTGCTGCTGCTGATGTTTGTTGTGTTTTGCTGCTTTCGCAATGTAGGATTTTGTGCATGTGTTGGTGCGCGTGCCAGCTTAAGTAGGTATGTGTGTGCATTTATGCTGATCATTGGAATTTTTTTGCACCACTACAGGCACACACACACGCGCATACGCACTACATTTGCGTGGCTAGTTTAATTGTTGTCGGTGCTGCTGCTGCTGTTGCTGTTGCTGCGTTGCCTACTGATATTCTTTTCTTTTTTTTTTGGGCGATTCGCTGATTGTCGTGTCGTTGGTTGACGTTAAGTGCAATAACCTCGCCATTAAAAACGTTTTTTGCACAGCGCTGGGCATTGTGTTAGGAACATTCGTTGAAAATTTCAAGTGGCGTATACTTAATATGTTTGTTTTTTCAGTATTTTTGTGGAGAATATATAGAAAAATAAACTCTTCCAAAAAATAAAGCTTTTTAATGTTAAAAAAAAAACAAATCCGTGATTTTTATTGATTGGCTTTACACACTGCGAAAACTAGAAGAGTTCATAATCGTTAAAAGATTAATGAATTAACTATATTAACTAATGAACTATAGTTCAAGCTAGGGAAATAATGTTTGGCTAACATGACGTATGCGTAATTAAACAGCTCTTTACTTGGATACTTCAACAAAGAAATTTACACACAGTTATGATCAAAATATCTTATTTTTTAATGTTTGTAAGAATCTAAACTAAATACTTTACTTTTTTTGGATTTTTCTAATGACTTAACAGTATTTTTATGTGATTTTTGTTACAATATTTTCTTTTATGACTTTTAAAATTTTTTGCGCAACTTCAAACATTTGAATCTATAAAGATCCTTTTATTTACATCTGCTTCATCTCAAATCACTTGTCCAATAACTCCCAGATGTTTTTGAGGCTTGCGAACTTAAGTTCTAAGTTCTTAGATCTGTTCTTCTCTGTTTTGAAGCTGCGGTTGAGCACATAAAGCACGCATTCATCACATGATGTTTCAACGTAATGCCACACACACACACACTCACTTATAGACGCACATTCACAGTCACAAAGTTTGCTGGGCATAATAAATGCTGCTGCTGTTATATTGCTCCGGGAACTTAATACCGAACAGTTCTCAGCATTTGCACCACACAAAAGAGCAGCAAAAAACTCAACAGCAGCAACAACAACGACAATAACTGACTAAGTTGTTTACGAAAGTGCGTAGAGAGCAAGAGCAATGAGAATTATTCAGTCATTTGGCAAATAGCAAACAACAACAACAACATTGCCATTGCCATTGCCTTTGGCTTTGCCATTGTTGTAGCTTTCACAAAGTTCTACCTGCAACGTCCCACACAAACACAAACACACACACACACACACACAGATAATAGCACAGAACAGCATAGAAAACTACCTGTCATTATTATTTGTGCCTTTTTTTATAGTTCGCATTCGGTTTTTTTTCATTTTTTGTTGCTTGCTGCTTCTATGACATTTTTTTTTTAATATTTTTTTCGTTGCTTCGCACACGCACTGCGACTTGTAAAATCAAAATGCGAACCGAAAATGCTCAATTAATTTATTGTTGTTTCTCACAAAATAGGGGGAAAAAAGCTCATGCGAAAAGAGGGGAAACGAATAGACAAATTGCCTCTATCACATTTTTCAAAGTCAGTAACCCTCTAACCTTGAATGTTGCTCCTATGATTCTTCCTATGCGATGCTGATCCCCCCACCCTCCCGTCACACCTCTCGCATATTTCTTGCCTTATGGTACCCAGCTTGGGCCATATATTCTAGTGCGTGTATGTTTTCCTTGTGGTTCTCTTTCATTATGGAACGCAACGGGGTGCTAATACGTCGAATTTGGACATATGTACGCAAGTATGTATGTACGTATTTATGTTCTATGCTAGATTTGTTATTCATTTTAAGTTGCAAGTGCGTATAATTAATCTCTATTTTAAAGTCACTTACTAAAACAGTGTTGTCGCTGTTTCTAAATACAAAGATTAGTAACATTTAACATTATTTTCAAACATATCTTACATTCTCTTTGATTATTTTAAGTTATGTTAAAATATATATTAGAATATGTATTTATTATAACATTCAAATTTAATTCTTTTAAATGTATAAATTTTTATTTATTTAATGAATGATTTTTTAACCTAATTTAAGACCTTTTCTTCTAACACATTAATTTTTTTAATATTTGCAATTAGTTTTTTATTTATTTTTATATATTTTTTGAGTTCATTTTATTTTTTATAATAATTTGTACTCTTAAATTATTATTATTATTTTTTAAATATTCCATTTGTCTCTTGATTTTTTGTATTATTTTTTATAAATTTTTTTTATTTATTTAATGAATGAATTTTTACATTTTTTAAGACTACTTCTTATAACTTATTAATTTTTAAATATATTTAGATAGTTTTTTATTAACGTTTATACATTTTTTTCAGTTCATTTTATTTTCAATAATAAATTATTTTTTTTAAAAAACATTCTATTTATCTCTTGATTTTTTAAATTATTTTTGAAAAGTTTGATTTTTTCTTACTTTTTGCCGTCTGCTGCAAGTGCGTATGATGAATATTTATTTATAATTTTTAGTTTTATGCTTTTTTATACCTATGCGTCGTTGAGATCATTATATTTTTAGTTGTTGCTGGATCTAAAAGCAGTTCCGTCTGCTAATAACATGGAACCTCTGCTGCAGCGTCTGCTGCTGCCACTGCCTTGAATTGTTGCTATTTTATGATTTTTCTCAGTTCTGTCGAAATGTTTATGGATTCTATTTCAGCGCAAAGTGCGTAAGCTGCATGAGACACAGACAACAACAACAATATTAATAAAACAATAACAAATGCCTACAGAAAATGACGATGTGTGTCTCGAATGACAGCTGTCAAACGCTCGGCGGTGAGTATTGCTTTGATTAATGCCCAGCCACACAAAAACACACACACACACACTGTTAGTGTGACTTGTCAAACGCCTATGCGAAAATATTGGATGACATTTTCCTATGGGTGCTCTGTCTGTCCGATTTGTCTCGATAGCTGTCTGTTCGTAGTTTTATTTATTTATGTGATATATATTAGTTCATTAGAACTTTATGTGTTAAGCAGAGCCATGCCAAAGTTCTACGTCTGGAAATTTTGAAAGATTCTTGCATAAAATATAAATACAAATTGAATTCAAGGTCAAGAAAGTGTTGGAAAATTTCTGAACAAAAAAAATGTATAATTGTTCATACGTTATAAAAGATAAATATTATTTGCTGATTGGTTTAAACTATTTTTTTGTTTTCAATTTTAATAATATTTTGATTTATTAATTGTTGGGTTGAATATTATTTAAACACATTTTCTAAGTATATCGAAAAGCTAGTAATAATTTTTTTTTCGCTTAATTCTTGTCCCTTTTTCTCCACTCAAAACCAAAGATCAAGCTAAAAAATAAAACCTTACTTCCTGCACAATTTGATGTATTCCGTTACAACTGTAAATTATTAGCTGAGTTTCATATTTGCACCGCCAGGTGGCGCACACACGGCATTTCGTCATAACTGTCAACTTAATATCAAAAGTATATAAATCAAAAAGACACTCGCATAGTAATTAGAGTACAGTAATTAAATTGTAGTATGTTCCAAAAATCCAGTCAAAAGCGAACACAACGAAGAAAGGACATCCCACGCAAAGTAACCCCCCAAATAAAAGGTGAGTTATAGTTGTATAGCGCAAAGAGAGATGAAATGGAAAAGAGTCGAAAGTGAGGCCGCAAAGAGTCGCATGTGTGTCACACCTTTCAAATGGGGGCTAACCGAAGTGGCAAGTGTGAATATGTAATTAAAGTTTATGAAATAATCTCATAAATATGCGCACATGATATACACTCTGCCTGTATAGACCAACCTCTCTCCCTCTCTCCCTCTGTCTCTCTCTCTCTCTCTCTCTCTCTCTCTCTCTCTCGCTCTCGCTCTCTCTTTCAAGTTGTACGCGGCGTATACGCAATTTTCTATTAGGTATTTAGTTTGCTTTAAATTTGCGTGCAAGGCTTTGATTTATGGCTGAATGTTTAAGTTCCATCTGTTCATGACAAATCAGAATTGTAAGCAGTGTGAAACTAAGTCAATTTAATGACTTACTTAGAAAATTCACTTAGGTAAACTTGCCGATAACTTAACTTTGTGAAAACTGAAGTGATTTTCAAAAGCAATGTATTTCTGGTTGTGTTTGAAGTTTTTTCTTTCGAAAATCTTTTAGCAATTCAACGACTGAAAATTAACTCTAAGTAACGACCAAAACTTGTCACTAAGTCAAAATTGAATCAGTTTTGAATGCAAAAGATTCTTATTCTTGTTTTGATTTCCAGATTAAATCTACTTCTAAAATCTTTTTTGATTTATGCCTGCTTAAAATGATTTATATCATTCTTCTAACCACTTTAAGATAAATTAATGCTTAAAACCTCCGAAACCTGCCTTCAAACACGTAACTACATGTTAAATATTCATTTACGCATATAGACATGAATTTTAAAATAATATATTAAAGACTTCCGACTCATAAAGCCGATCGCTTGATCAAAGAAAAACCTTAAAATGCACACACTGCAAACTTGATAGGTTTTTAGTTCAATAACTTGATTTCAAACTCACGTGCATACTATAATATATACATATTAAAACTGTAGTTTTTCATGGGCGTTACAAATGCAGGCAATCAAGCAACGACTAACCAGTTAACAGTCAGAGGGCAAGTTGCCATCAAACAAGCAACAAAATCGAATAGCTGACCTTGAGAACAGGCGCCGAAACTTACAAACTTACAATTTACAGCTCAATTTGAATATTTGAATAGCAGAGCGAGGGGTGTGACTAAATGCGAGTTTTATTAGTTCACATATTTTTACCCTAACAAAGGGTATAACATGGGCTTGCCCAAAGGTAGAAAAAGTAAAAATAGATTTGTAATATTTATTTTCGTGGTTAATTTTGCATGTCGATCTAACAATAAGTATTTTTTGTAGAAGCTAGACTAAGTAAAGTTTTTCTTATCATATTTAAAAACATTTTCTTTTAAAGTTATTTGTTTGATTATTTTTTTTAAAGATTTTAAATCCATTAACAAAAAATGTCTTAAATATTGACAAACTGATACTTAAAATGGCAATAATCCTTAATGTATATGTATATATTTTAAAATGTCCCTTAGCTAAGGGTAACTCCCTAGATTTCCAATATATTTTTCTGCACGCAACATATTGTTAAATGTTTGTCAGTTGTCAAAAGTCTCATGTAAAAAAAACAAGACCAAAAACTGTACGAAACAATCGAATTGCTTTGACCTTGGATCAGTTTAATGCTTCCTGCAGTCTTTTTATAAATATTCATGTAAACTATATATAATATGAGTTTAGTATATAGAATACTTGTTTAATCAAATTTTGTATACGTGCGCTGCTTCTAATCATATTTCTCAGTGCAGGAAATGAACGCACCAAAGACTCAACGAAAAGCAACCAACAACAACAATGCTAAAGCTCTATAAATGTAAACTTGATGATTAAAGGGCCGCAACAACAACAATAACAACAACAACAATAACAACAACAACAATAACAGCATTTAATTGATATACGCATTGATAGCGAAACTTTTTTTTAGCTTTTTTTCTAGAAGGGCAACACAACGCTCGCCTTGGCTATTGTTCGTAAGTGTGTGTACGCGTCTGTGTATATCTGTGTGTGAGTGTGTGTGTGTGTGATGTGGGGCCCTTAAAAACTTAACTCTCGCGATACTTGAGCTTTATAAAATGCCCAAGGTCAGCAGCGCCCAACAAACAACAACAGAAATCGTTTATAGACAAAAAGCAAATGAAAATGTTTACGTTACAGCAAATGTAATGTCAGTGAAGCTTATATAATGCTTAATAGTGCAAGAATGCTTTTTAGAACTGAAAACCATTTAAAACGTGTTCCTGAAGGTTTTACCATGTATAAGTATTGGAATCCATAATGCATTGAGTTGTTGTCGTTCAAAAAGAATTTTGAATAAAAAAAAACAATTTAAAAGAATTTTTAATTGTTTGGATTCATTAAAAAAATGTTTATAAATCACATTTATTATTTCGTATTCTTGTAAATGGAAATTATATAATTTTTATAATATTTTAAAGTAAATATGATTTAAAATAAGTTTTTCTTGAACAAAAATATACAAAAAATAAGAAGAAAAAATATTTTAAAAAATATATAAAACTCAAATGATAGAAAAAAAAAAAAAATATATATATGAATTTAAAAGGAAAACAAATTGTTGCTTAGCTTTAAAAATAAATATATAAAAATAAACCTATAGACAAAAAATTAAATATGATTTTTAAACAAAATAAAAATGTTGCATAACTTTAAAAATAAATGTATAAAACTTAAATGAAAATAAAAAAATTATTGAAAAATGATTTTGACACTAGTTTCCTTATTAAAATTACTCGTTAAGCTCTTTAATATTTACAAAAGACCCCAAAAATGTCTAAATTGCTTAAAACCCCAAAGCAAACTTTTGGTGCAACTGGGGAATGAGCAAAAACATAAATTAAATATGCATCACTCAACTGAGACTAAACAGTTAAAGAACAAATGGAAGAAAGAGGAACAAATTATATATTTAAGCCCAAATTTCGAAGAGAATTTAAATAATATTATGCTCACAATTTGATATTCCATTAATTGTTAACTTTCATTTAACCTTGAGAAATATGTTATTACAATTGAAATAATCATTTTAATTACACACAACAAAGAAATAGTTGCCCAAAAATGTATCTACGTGTATGTATCTGTATCTGAGTGTGTATCTCTGTGTGTGTGTGAGTTTGCACTGCAAATACAAATCAGTTGCGTAAATAATGCGTATCGCCAGCCGCTAAACTAAAACATTTAAAAAAAGAAGCAGAAAGAAAAAACTGCTTGTTAGGCATTTATAAATTACAACTAGCGACAGGCCCGAAAGAGCATTAAGCATTTTGATTAGCAAAAAAAAAAAAACTATTACTAATACATAGACAAATTGAAAATATGCGTAAAGCAAACAACAGCAACAACACCAACAACAAAGTGACAAACGCACTAACAAAAACGACCGAAAAACGAAAAAAAAAAAGAATCGAAACAGAAATTCGTTGTCGATGCGATGCGTGTAGCCCTGAACATAACCTTGAACAGAGTCGCGTTCAGTTCAGTTTGCGTGTGTGTGTGCGTGCGTGTGTGTGAGTGTGTGTGTGTAAAGATTGGTTCATAAATATTTGTTAGTGCCCAGGTCGAGTGTTAAATGAATGCGTTAGAGCGAGGCGCAGCGAGCGAATACACAAACAAAAATGCGTTACGCAGAGAAGCACACACACACACACACACGTGCACAGCTCATAGACAAAACGAGTGCGTGCGTGCGTGCGAGTGAGATGGAGATATTTGTGTACCTAGTCGCAAGCGCATGACACTTGAGAGTTATGCGTTGAAGCTTTTTCGTTTGTTTGCGTTCGGGCTGCGTGGGCTGTTCGCATGCGCTTCAAGCGTTGAGAATCGCATAGAGAGGCGCAGCAATTGTTACAAGTGTCTTCATCTTCATTTTGTCATCTGCATAACAATAGCAAAATAAGTTTTGTACGTGTGGGTGATTTGTCTGTTTATAGTATGTCCATTAGGCTTAATGATTGGTTACTTTGGGCATAAATATTGTTTAATATGAGATTTCATTTTAATTTGCATCAAAAGCTGAACAAAGCTTGTTTCTTTCAATCTTGTATGTTTTAGTTTGTACTAAACAAGTTTTTTGAAGATTTCTTTTAACTTCTTATTGAATAAAATTGTGTTTTTATGCTTTGTGAATTCTTGTATTGTAACAAAGAAACAGCTAAAATATTTTGTATACCTTTTTCAATTAGTTAGCCAATATTTGTAAATATTTTTTACCTGCCTGTAGGGCACTTGAGCTGTTTGAAATGCTCTTCAGCACGAAACTGAAGCACAAAACACAGCAACGAATGACGAAGAGGCAACGACAACGACAACGAAAACGAAAACTTTGGCAAACGCATAAAATTCTGCGTAATGCGTATTCGTTGTTGTTATTGTTGTACTTTGTGTTTGAAGCTGAAGCTGAGCTTGAAACAGGGCCTAGAGAGGAAATCAACCAAACCAACAAAAAAAAGTGTTTCTAGCCAAAAAACCAGAAATTTGACTGCGCATTGCGTGTGTTGCCAACTGTGTTTATGGCTATATCGGTTGCTTCGTCTCACGCGCATTTTTGTGCGTAAGGTCGCAGCCTCAGTGGCGCATACAATAACCGGTAATTATGTGGCCAAACATTGGGCTTAGAGCTTAGAGGCCCAACGAGCAATGACGCTGCAAACTCAGCATGAGAAACAAAAGAAACCTTTTTTTCCTTTTTTTTTTTTTTTGGGGCCTGTTGTCAAAGTTTTTTGGATACCATAAATCTTTTGCAACTTCCGCATTTCCAATTGGTTGTTGGCAATTAAATAGTTTTGTTTAGCTTGAAACTTATTCCAGCTGCAAACCTCCCAAACTCAACGAACAATTCCACTCTTTGCTGCTGCGATCGTTAAGTTGTATAATTACCCTTTCGACCAGTTCGTGGAGGTTGTCTTATACACCCCTCTCAGTGCATTTTGTAGAATTTCCTCTCCCACTTCAATTTGTAGAATTTCCCTCCCACTTCAATTTGTAGAATTTCCCCTCCCACTTCAATTTGCATAATTTTCCCTCCCACTTAAATTTGCATAAATTTGATCTTTGCTGCTGCGATCGTTAAACTTGACGATTCGTTTAACTTGTATAATTACCCTTTCGACCAGTTCGTGGAGGCTGTCTTATACACCCCTCTCAGTGCAATTTGTAGAATTTTGTCTCCCACTTCAATTTGTAGAATTTCCCTCCCACTTCAATTTGCATAAATTTGATCTTTGCTGCTGCGATCGTTAAACTTGACGATTCGTTTAACTTGTATAATTACCCTTTCGACCAGTTCGTGGAGGCTGTCTTATACACCCCTCTTAGTGCAATTTGTAGAGTTTCCCCTCTCAGTGCAATTTGTAGAATTTCCCCTCCCACTTCAATTTGTAGAATTTCCCCTCCCACTTCAATTTGCATAATTTCCCCTCCCACTTCAATTTGCATAATATCCTCTTTCGTCCAGTTCGTGGAGGCTCTCTTATACTTTTATTTGCAAATTTCCCAGTTTTTTAGTCCCACGGACAATTGCACTCTTTGGTTGCGCTCCGCTCTTGCTGGCTGCGCGCGTCACTTTTGCTTTCGTTCAAAACTTAACGAAGTGACTCTCTCAAAGTGCACTCTTTGCAATTGCAAAGCTTTGTTTTTGCTCTTCCCACCGTTTTGTCTTTGTCTTTGCATTTGAATTTGATTTTTTTATTAATCAATTGTGCACAAAACCGTTTAAGCTTATGCATAAATAGACATTTTTATATGTTATCTATTTTATTCAAACCATTTTGCCACCACATTTCGAACACGTTCGAAGTGTTATTTTTTTCTTGTTGCCTTTGTTTCGTTTTACACCTTGTCTCGGGTCGTTTGTTTATCAGCCTTTGCTTGTAGCTAAGTTAATTACAGAGAAGTGTGCGCGTTGTCTGATAGTAATAATTATCACATTTGGCCAAACTGCCTTGACATCAAGTTAAGAAAATATAAAAATGTTTATTAAAAAGCCTTTAAAATGGTTTCTTATGGATTTTTCAAATCACTGAATAACAAAAAAGGGAACCAATGATCCTAAACAGTCTTAAAACTAGTTGAAATACTTTCAGAAACACGTAATTACTTGAAAACCCCACTTTCAATTGACTTCAAGTAAACCTTTGCTGGCTTGAAAAGAGAAATAGCCGCACTGGAAATGGGGAAACAAACAACTTGCCGTAGATTGGGTCCACACTTGAACAACAACTTGGCAATAAATGTCAAAATATAAGCGTACAAATAGAAAAAGGACAGAAGAAGCCAATGCAGAGGATGGCCAATAAAACGACGCTGTCAAATATATATATACAAAAAGTTATAATGACAGTTAAAAAAAAAACGGACAACAAGGAACTCAAGAAACTGCCAAAGACATTAACATGTGCCACACACACACACAAGCAACAAAAACAAAAGGAATCGAAAGTAAGAATCAAAACGAAGACAAACAACATAAGAATCGGGAGCAAGTCACTTGAAGGTCCTTTTTTTTGCTTTGTGCTAAACTGAACTGGGTCACTAGATGGCAATACGTTAAGTACTTACACCCCCGCTACCCCTCATCACTACCCCTCCACCAACCCACCACGCACATTGATAACTTTCAACTTCTCAACACAAAAATTCCATTCCAAATACTCCTCTGCTTTTATTGTGTTGTTGTTGTTGTTTTGGTCAATGGCCACGCAAACAAATTGCTGCGTTAATAATGCCAATAACAACCACAAAAACAACAACAACAACCTAACTTTAGGCCAAGAATGGTCTTTAGTCAATAAAAATATATGTTGCACAAAAAACTATGCTTGGTTCCTTCGTAATGCGCGATACGTACTTCGAACAGAACCATGATTTTCAAAATAAATTTGCACAATTTGGAAATATATATTTATATATTATTTATATATTTATAAGCTCTAATTTGTGTTTTTAAACTTGTTTTAATACATTTCACAATAAAATAGTTTTAATGAAATAAGAAAAAACTTGAAAATTATTAAATAATTTAATTTTTTATTTTATCAATTTATTTTAATTTTTTATTTTAGCTATTTATTTTAATGCAATTTAATGCAAAATAAAATAATATTAAAATACATAATATAATAATAATAATAATCAGAAAAAATAAGTGAAAAAAAACATTTCTTATATTTTTCAAATAAAAACTGGAAAAAAACTAGTAAATATCTATAATCTTAATATTTTTATTTTTTTGCTAATAATTTACTTTAATTATAAACTAAAAGCAACTTTTTATATATTTTACAACCCGAAGAAAAAATAAATGAGAAATTTTTTTTCCAATAAAAAATAAAAACAAATGCAAAAAAGAAAAATAAGAAAAACTTTAAAAATTAATAATTTTATTTTGCAATTACATTACGTAAATTCTAAACTAAAAGCAACTATTACGCAACAACAGATCAAACCTAAAAATCCAACCCCCCAAACCACCCCAACCCACACCGCTGACAACTTTCACTTTCGCAAGCTTCCCCCGCCCACCCCTTCTAGCCAGCACAAAGCATGTTTGTATGTAAATAACGCTCTATCATGCGACTGGCATCATCTTTGGGGCCATTCATGCAGTTTCCTAGACAGCCCCAAAAACATTTGCCTTATCAATTTAATGGCCAAGTGGCGTCAGGCAAAAAAAAGTGAATAACAAAAATACCAAAAACAATTTTTATTTTCACAAATGTCAGAAACAGCAGCTAAAAGGGCAAAACTGGCAATGTCACAGTGCACTATATAAATAAGTAGATGATAGATATATATATATGTATATAGATATGTACATAGGCTAAACATAAAATCTGTGATGAACTGAACCAGTTCCAGTTTTCATAACATTTGAGCCGCGTCGCCAGAATGCAATAACTGTGTCTGGCCCAAAACAAGGCCAAAAGATTAAAAACAAAACTAGATGAGTGCGTCGATGTATGTATGTGTGTGGGTGTGTGTATGTTGAGTATGTTGGTTGGGGCAGATATATTTTGTTATGCTACAAATTCTGAGAAGTTAGTTTTTTTGTTACCCTTACTAAGGATGTTGTTGCGTTCGTTAATCAAAGAAGAATAAAATTATGTTAAGAAACCATATGAGAAATGTATTTATAGTGATATTTGGCTAATGCATCCCCTTTAAATCTGACTTATGTTGGATCTTGAATCTATATGCAAGATAATCCTTGTTTTATAGTATTTTTCACAGTCAGTTTTAGATTAGTCAGATTTAAGATTTATCAAATGTAAAATGTATGTTCAGTTTTAACTTTTGACGAAAAAATATTTAGCATAATTTATTTTCTTTTTTTAGGAGTAAAATAATTAAACTTTTAACGAAAAAATATTTTTAATAATTTATTTAATTTTTTATTTATTTTTATTAAAAAGAATTTAATTTTAAACGTTTACAAACATTTTCATCATAGATTTAAACAAGTTCAATAAGTTTGTTCAGTTTACACAGCATTTGGAAAAGTTTCAAATTTCGTGAAGTAAAACTTTTAAAACTTAAATCAATCTTGAAAGAAAAGGACTGAATAAAATCAATATACTTAGGCATATATATAACTAATTTAAATATTTTAAATATCTCCTTAACAGATCAACCCAGTTCGTAGTCGCTTGTATGAAAGGGCATCAAAACTGCGGCGCTTGTCAATTAACTTTTTCTATCTTCATTTTTGGGCTTGAACTTTATTGTGCTGTTCCGAGGCGCCACAAATCCTGCTTCCTTTTCATATAGGCTCTGCTGCGGCAGCATTTTTCCTCTCTTCTGTTTTTCACTTGCAACATTATCAGCTCATTTTTGGTTGTTGTTATGTTGTGATTGGATTGCTTTTGGACTTCTTCGCGCTGCTTCTTGTTTTTCGCATTTTTCTCAAACTAATTTGAATGATTTTAGTGGCGCGCTTGAATGAGTTCCTTTTGCTCTCTCCCTTCGCTCTTTGGCATATAAATTTCTAGTTTTTATTATCATATTTATTGGCTAGATTCCAGTTGAGTTAGGTTTGCCGTTGTTTGTTTGTTTCCGTTGTTGTAATAATCATAAATTTTTGTATCTGCAACGAAAAATTATGCATAAAAATTCACAATTTATAAATTGTGAAATGGACAAAAAAAAAAATGCCGCGTCAGGATATTTTACAAACACGTGTGTGTGTGCCATAAAACTAAGAAAATCAAAGTTTTCAAGCCCCCGCCCATTCTTTCATCCGTTTTCCCCTAGCCTTAATGACATTACATTACATTATTAGCACAAATACTCATAAACATATATCAAAGTGCAAAATTTGCATATTTTTTGGGACTGGCCTGCAGCAAAACAACAACAAATATGAATTATAACCAAACAACTGCCCCCTGCCCTTCGAATCCCTGCCTCCGGCACGCAACGCAAGCCAATTGAGGTCAGTTTTGAAGTCAAAGTTAATAACAGAAATTAGAAATGAAAACGCAATTTTGCAATAAAAATCCATTGAGTCAAATAATGAGTTTCAGAATTACAAAAACCAAGCCTCAAACATGACACACAACCGAGCATATTAAAGAATATATTACTTAATTGTTAAGGGATGTTCCTGTGATATTATTATTATTATGATGATTGTCAGTTATATTAGAAGCTCAGAAGGTGGTCGAATCATATGTGAGAAGTTTTCCTATGCATGTCTGAAAAAATTAACATTAAAATGCAATAAAGGACACAACGACAACAGCAACTAGTACGTCGGCAGGCGAAAAGTAAATTTATGAGAAAATAATAAAACTAAAAAGGGCTGAACGGAATATTTGTGTATTTGGGCAGGGCGCACAGTGCGTATGTGTGATGATTTCTACGCGCTTTATGGTCATTAGCTGGCACACACACACACACTCACACACATATGCACTGCTTGACCGTAGCGTAACCCATTGCGTATACATAATATTGTTATTACGCATACGCCCGTTTGCTTCGTGTATAAAATAACCTCTTTTTTTAGTATTTTCATTTTGATATATGTTTTTGTAACTCTAATATTTATTTTTTTATGACTTCTCTGTGATTTGCCTGCGTTTTGGGGCATATTAGCTAAGTGGCAGAGTAGGAGTAAAAAAGGGTACAAAGTTAGAGAAAAGTTTCCAAGAAGGCGGATTCCTTCGTTTTTATTGAAAAATCTCCTCTTAAAATATTTTCCAAAAATCTCAACATTATTTGTTTAACTCTTTTCCTTTTATTTAACATTTTCTTCCTGTTTTTGCCACATTATCCTTTTAAGGAGCATTCAAAATTCATCAAACTCAACACCTTACCTATTCCCGGTTTGATTTATTATCGTATTCGTTTCTACGCACATTTTCTTCTGTTTTTTTACGCATTTTTTTGCTTTACGAGCAACCTGCTGAAAATGCAAATTATAATAATTATGTTTGCGTGAAGCAATCCTTGGCACGTTGAAAGGACCTGAGTGCAGCACACACCCTACTTGATTTGCTTAGCTTGATTCACGCTTTGATTAATTACACGAAGAAGAACAAGAACACCTTCATGTTTATAATATCTTTGTGGCTCAATCTGATAATTGCCTGTTACAAAACCTAAAAAAAAAAAACCTTAAAAACAATATAAACTACAAGACACATTTCCGGCTGCTGTTACAAGCGACGCGAGTTCAGGTCCAAGTGCGAGTGAGAGAGCAACAGAGGGGAAAGAGAGCAAAAATGACCTACCATACAAGATTTTACATTCGGCTTAAAGCGATAGAAGCAGTTGGCAAACATTGAATTGACCAAAACACGAAGAAGTAGTAGAATAAAGAGTTTTTTGCCTGCGTAACATACCCTGTAATAAGTTAAAGCATCGAGTTTGTTAGGGTTTTGTACATAGAACTTGTATTCAAGGTTTTACTTGGCCTAAGTAATAGTTCTTCGTCATCATAACCACACTAAACTTATGCTACAGGGTATTAAATACGTTTCAGCAGCCAAAGAAAAAGCATTGCCAGAGATCATTAGTTAAAATGTTGCTGGACCAGTTCTTGAGCGCAGGCAAAAACACACACACTGAGTGTGGGGCAGGGTGGGGGGTTTACACGCACAAGTTACAGCAATCGCAAAGCAGCGACAGCGCAGCGGCAGAGAGGCAGCCGCAGCGGCAGCAGCAACGAAGCAGCATTAATAAAAGATCGCTCGATTTTTTAATCAGCACATAGAACATAGGAACACACACACACATAAGTCGTAGTGTGTGTGTGTGTGTGTGTTGGTTTGCTTTGGCCTCTAGCATACAAAGTGCGTCGTTTGCCCACACCCCGCACCCCCGCTCCACTTCTCTTCTCCTATATGCGCGCACGCATTCCACGCTTTGCTTTTGGCTCTGCGCTTTTTTGTGTGCTGACATTTGCTGCGATGAGGTAATCGCCACACATGCGTAAGTGTGTGTGTGCGTGTGTGTGTGTGTTTTTAGTTGGAGTGCGTGAGCGCAAAGCATTGTGTCGTTCACGTTGCACGCGCCCTGCCCAGCGGCCCCCCTCGTTCTATTCTTCGCTTCGCATGGCCTTCTCCACATATATTTAGGTTCTACTGTGCCACTGTCCGTTCGTTCATTCTGTGTGTCTTTCGGTCTAGTTAGTCGTTAGTCTTAGCAAAGCAGCCGTTCGCACAGATTATGGCCCTTTGACATCCCATAAATTTCATGTCCACGCCGCTCGCAGTTCCAACATTGTGTTGGAAGATTAACGCAAAACAAGCTACAGAAAGAAACAACAACAAATTGCTCAGCACTCAACAACACCGATATTTAATTGCCCTAACAAGCTCTTTGTATTGTTGACTGCTCAGAGATTTGATCTTTATGCTTATGTTTAGTTAAATATCTTTCAGGCAATAATAAATATTGGTAAAAATCATTTTGGAAAAGTTTTTATTGAGAATATTTGTAAAAATCACAAGCAATTATCCCTAATTTATATTTCTTAATATCTTTTTGTCCATTCCTATGTGCATTCCAAACTTTTGCTATTCTTAACAAAACCTTAACCTTAAAGTTTTAACAATTACATATCACTCAGCTTTATTACCATGTTTTTGCAATCTTTATTAGCTTACAGCACAAACACAATATGTTACTACACACACTTTGAAACTCGTTTTGCCCTTAAGCTTATTGTATATATATATATATATATATATATATATGTATGAATATATATGAAAGTAGCAATATGTTTATTTGTCATCGATGAAAACATTTGTTTTAACTTCCAAACATAAATTCTTGCAGTTTAGTTAACGCTTGTTATCCGCAACTGTTGTTCGATCGCAATGGCAATCGCCATTTATGCGCATCCAATGGGGAACCAGTTGGCACACATTCTAACGTGCTGTCTCGCTCGAACGCATGCGATCGCATTGCTGCAGTTTTGGCGAAAGCTTTTTGCACGCATTGCAATTTGTGTGTATGCATTAGCTATCTCGCTCGCACTTAAGTCGATCAGTAGTGCTGGTTGCTGCGGCGAATACTCAAAGAAAACTAATTAGCTACAAATTGGCAGACATGATAGAAAATTGTTTTCAGTTTTGTTTTAGTTCTTGTGCTGTTGTTGTTGTTGTTTTTGCACATCATGTAATGGCGAAAATGATTGATTAACTCGAGTGCCAAAGGGCTCTACAGGGCCTGAACTATGTGAAGCTTCTTTGAGATGTGCAAAAATGAGTTGCATAGTTCTAATGGTTGTTGTTAACCAAAGTCATTAATTTGCAATTAGTTTTGCGGCAAGCGGCACGCGTGGGAATTGAAGTTGGAATTGCTTGCGATTTGCTTAACGTAAAACTTTTGAACAGAAAAAAAAAACACCCAAAAAAGGTTCGGATTCAGCAACAAATGTTTATAATTACACGAAACCTAATCCCAACCCCCTCTTGCGTTACTTTCCTTTCAATATTCACAATTGCCTTTTTATTTTTTGCTCTGCTTTTGTTTTCGCCCCTCTCCCTTGATACTTCTTACACTCAATTGAACTCTTCCGGTTGTTGCAAGACTGTAAATTCTGTTCAACAGTTACAATTCATGCATACTAAACAAATACAAATCGCTTATTAAACAACTATGCTCAACTTGGGATTGCCCTTTACACTTTTCTTAATAATATACATCGAAAACATATTAAACAAAATATTTATTAATATTTTTTACTGAACTTCAAAGATTTTTAGATCAAATATTTCTTGAAATTTGTTACAAAAATTACCAAAACACTAATATACATCCTGTTACACATTTCATTATTACAGGGTATTTGAAAAAGCTGCTAGAATGTTTGGAAAAAAAGCTTTAAAGTAACATCTTCCTTTCCTGGGGTTGTTTTAGCCGTTAAATTGTGCAAGTTTTTAAGCATTTTCGGTTTATTTTCATTTCTTTTTTTTCTACTTTTATGTTTTTGCATAAAAAAGAAATATAAATAAAGCATGCCAAAAACTGCAAACGAAGATGTTTGCAAGAAATGCGTGGACATTTTGTGGTTGCTTTTGGTGGTTAGTTTTCCGCTGGTTTCTGCATAATTGAATTTGGGGAAGGGCTTCTAATGGCATCAAGTACTTAATTTTATGATGTGATTATGCTTCAATATGTATGTTATGTTCGGTTGTTGTTGCTTGCGGGTGATGAGGAGCAGGAAGAACAAATGATGTCTCATATGTATTTGGCTATTGGGTGGATCAAAGAATAAATATGCGTAATCAATAAATATTTGAGATATAGGGAAACATTTGTATGTATGTATAAGTAGGATTAAAGATTTATGGATAGTTACATAAGTTTTGGGAATTATCAATTCAATATAAAATTAGCACAAAAATCAATTAAAAATAAATAATAAAAATAAAAGTAATCTTTGGGCGATTTAATATTAAGAACAAAAGTGTTCAAAGGCTTTACAAATCAGTCTTAACATTTTAATAGTCTTTTATATTCTTGAAAAATCTTACAATATTTTTTGCCCTTGAGACTTCTTTATATGATTGAAACCTTTCAGAGAAGTTGCCAATGAGACAATCCCTTCTTCTTCAACGCCTCCCCCCCCCCCCCCACACACACACACACAGACATACAACCACCCACCACCCTAACAATCGCATAGCATATTTATGCTTTAGCTTCTTTACATTTTTCGCTCAGCAGGTTCCATAGATTACATAATTGCCCGGTGGTTGCAGACAGACTGAGGCAGCGACGTTTGTTGCTGCTGCGTTTGATGGATTGCATTCTGAGTGTTGCCACACAGCTGTTGTGGCAGCACAGCGGGGCAAAGCGACGTCTTCCACACAAGCACAAAAGAGAGCGAAGATCAAAGGCACAACAAAACAAAAACGAATACGAAAAAAAAAAAAATTTACAGAAATTACAGCAGCAACATACAGAATTAGTGGCAACTGGGCCATCAGCAACATTGCAACATCAACTAAAAGAGAGAGAGCGAGAGAGAGAGAGAGAGGAGAACACCGCACACAAAACGCACTCTAAATTGTATGCATTGACCTAATTTGTGTAACCAACAAAAAAAAAAAAGAAAAAAAAAACTTTAACACGAAACAATTTTTAGGTCGAGAATTGCATAGCACACAAGAAAATGAATGCCTAAACGACTGAGACAAAGATAGAGACAGATAAAGATAGAGAGAGAGAGAAAGAGAGAGAGACAGCGAGTGTGGCAAGAGATCAACGTGCGTCAATTAGATGCAAAGCGCAGCGCCACCCACACCAACAAAACACAGCGCATCGACAATTTCGGTTTGTTTTTTCTTTTTTTGGAGCAGTTGTTGTTGCCCCATCAAAATGTCAACTGTGAAGTACAGTGAAACACAAATAAGATGGACGTGCGCTAAGTCAGTCAGAAGAAAGCATCTCCGACCCCATAATGTATATATATTCTTGATCAGTATCAACAGCCGAGTCGATATAGCCATGTCCGTCGATCTCAGAGACTATAAGAGCTAGAGACTCTAGATTTTTAACATAAGCTCGCCTAAGCCCTGGGCAGTACAAGTTTGTTTCAAATTTTCGATAACTCTAGCCGTTTTCGATATACACATGTGATCGATAACAACAAAATGTTGAATTCGGAAAAGTTTAAGAAGCAGTTTGAAACATTAGACGAAATAATGACAATCTGTGAAATTTGTATTGAAATCGGTTAAGAAGCAGCGGAGATATGGAAAATTAAAGTTAGGTTAAGTATGCAGTATAAGCGTACACACACACATACTTACAAGCACTGACTGTACGCGCTAAGTATAGAGATTTTTACTCTTTTTTTTTTGTATTCACTGTAGTTTTATTCTTGTTGTTGATTGTAATTTGCATGCGTAATCATTATCGCTGACTCTCGACCTCTCTCTCTCTCTGCCTTTCTCTCCCTCTCACACACACACACACTCTTTGGAGTTTGCCCCGTGTAAAGCGTAATGCGTCGCATTGTCTGCCACAAATGGTTGCTGTTGATACCTTCAGTATCTAGTATCAAGTATCTTGTAGCTTGTATGTATATGTATCTCAAAGCTGCTCGTAATTCGTATCCCATTCAAATCCATGCGCTTTTGTTGTAGTTGTTGTTGTTGGCTACTGCGCAGCTAACTGCAACCAGCCGACAGTCAACACATGCGTGCGTGACCCAATTTCTATACGTTTTCCCCCCGCCTTGCCTCGCCGCGCCCCTTACCCTTACTTGGTTCGTTAATAGAGCAACGCTTTGCTCTAGTTCACAAATTGCCCGTTCTGAATTGCGGCGCAGCAAATGAACAACACAAAACTGAACTGCGAAGCACTAATTTTATTCATGTTGCATGCAACTGGATTGGTTTGTTATAAATGGGTATTTAATATGTAAAGTTCTTAATTGTCGCAGCAATAATATAAGAATAATATAATTTTTTTTACAAATGGTGAAAGTAATGAAATAATATGATAAAATAAAAAAATAAATAGAAAAAAATATACATGTAAAAAGATTGTAAATGATATTAAAAATCGAATAGCTGAGAATGTGGAATGTGTTTTAATTATAATTTTTCTATTGAAAATGAATAAATATAAACAAATAATATACATCAATACATCACTTAACTTCAATGCTCCATATCTCTGGTGTTTCTGAACCGATTTCAATATACATTTAACAAATTGAACTTATTTCGTCTAATGTTTCAAACGCCGCCTAAAAGTTTTCCAAATTCAAGATTTTATTGTTATCGATAACATGTGTATATCGGAAACGGGAAAAGTTATCGATAATTTGAAACAAGCTTGTACTGCCTAGGGATTAGGCAAGCTTATGTTCCAAATCTGGAGTCTCTAGCTCTTATAGTGTCTGAGATCGACGAAAAACGGCATTGGTCAAAACTTTCGAATTTCGTAACTTCGTCAAAATTGATACGATTTTCAAAAGTTATATCTTAAAAGTCATTGTTTGAGCTCCACAATAAAACAGCATTAAAATCTATAAACGCTATATTTACTTCATTTTCAAAAATATTTGATGATGATCAAGAGTATATATACTTTATGGGTTCGGAGATGCTTCCTTCTGCCTGTTACATACTTTTGCAGAAAGCCATTTACCCTTTTCACCCATTGGCAATGGGTTCAGGGTATAAAAATATACTTTTTATACATATTTATATTATATTTCTAAGCAAAAACCTTTAAAAAGTTGATGCCATTTAAATTTGTATCAATAATTTAAATATTTAATGGGTTAAAAACACACAAAATGGGTTGATCTTTGAAAATTAGCTCTTAACTCTTCCTCAAGTTCATTCACCCAAAGCATTATAATCGATGTATCCCAAGCCACAAATAACAAATACACACAAAGAACAAGTAAGAAGGCTCTTGTCGAGAAATCCCGACTAGACTATACCCTGAACCCTATACTTTACGCATACAGTCAGTGTTTGCAATTATATGTGAGTGTATATATGTATACGCGTATAGTGCATACTTTATTAACTTCAATACTCCATATCTCCAGTGTTTCTCAACCGATTTCAATAAATTGTCATTATTTAGTCTAATCTTTCCATTTGCATCAAAAAGTTTTCCAAATTCAAGATTTTGTTGTTATCGATCACATGTGTATATCGGAAACGGGAAGAGTTATCGAAAATTTAAAAAAACTTGTACTGCCAGGAATTAGGCGAGCTTATGTACCAAATCTGGAGTCTCTAGCTCTTATAGTCTCTGAGATCGACGCGTTTATACATACGGACGGACAGACGGACATGGCTATATAAGAATATATATAATTTATGGGGTCGGAGATGCTTCCTTCTGCCTGTTACATACTTTTGCACAAAACCATTATACCCTTTTTACCCATTTTCAATGGGTTCAGGGTATAAAAAGAAGGCAAACAAAGCCAATGTAACGATTCGAAAAGCAGGAAAACGGCAACGGGAACGGGTAAGGGGGATTCGGGCCAAGGTAAAAAGGCAATCAATGTCGTCGTCCTAGAAGTTCCTTTGCCATTTCTCACTTCATCCGTCTACCATCTTCTATTGTTGTTGCTGTTGTATATGATTATTTGAGTACCCCTCGCGAGTCGCTGATTGTGCGTAATAGAGCGTTAAACTCTTCAAGCAACAGCTTTATTTTTTATATATATATATATATACTATATGTATGTATTTGTTTTTTCGCTCTCTCGCTCTACTTTACTCGAGGAAATCAGCGCAAGGACGTTCTGAAGTTCCTGGCGCACATCTTCAATGAAATTATTACATTAACATGCCGGGGATGTTGGTGAAGGGGTGTTTTTGGTCGGTGTGTGGAGGTAGGGGGGTTGCCTCACTTATTGTCTGGCTGCACAAGAGCGTGTAAGGTAGTAAAAATTATGTGTAAAATGTCCTTGAACCCCTTTCGGTTTCCTTTGTCTTCTTTTCCTCCAAAGCATTATTTCGACTGCGTCAATGTTTTGAAATTATGGTAGAAACCTTATTTTTCCTTTTTTCCCCCCAACAAGCTACCCGTTGGGTCTCAGCGGGCTTGGTGGTTTTCTTTAAATTGTTGTCCTTAAATCAGCTTGTTTTTTTTCCTCTTTTTCGTCTGTTGTTGTTGTTGGCATTCCTTTTTTGTTAAACGTCAATTTTTTAGCTTTGATGTCAGTCAAAACACATTTTTGTCGTTTGCTTTACTGCGGTTGAGTTTTTTTCTAGGAAGCGAAAATCATAAATGATTATGTTAAAGCAAGATTGCACAAACATTAAAAAGCAACTTGTTGATTTGAATAAATTTCAGTCGTTTAGAATATTCGGTATATTGTGTGGAATTGTAAGCAAAAATACTTTAAACTTTTTTTAAAGAAATTTTATTTTATTGAAAAATACTGGTATTCGATAGATTAACTTGATAATACTTTATTAAATCAATTTCACAAAATGTATCCGACACTTAATAATTTATGTACATTGATGTGAACCGGTCTTCAGCTCGAACAATCGTAATGACTCGGTTCCGATCTGAAATACATATTGCAGTTGTAAGTTGTCGATTGTTCAGTTCATTTTCAACTTACCACTTATTAAATTTATGAAAATCACGCCAAAAAAAAAAATATTGAATATAAAAGAGGTAAATTTGCAGGATCAAAACAAAAGCGAAACATTCATAGATTATTAAAAGCACTAAAATATGGGTTTCTCTTCGTTGAAAAATTAATCATGTCACTGTATGTAAGATCGGAGTTGCTTGCTGCTGCCAGTTACTCTTTAAACTCTAACTCCATTCGGGTTAAGTTCAGGGTATACAAAATATGAGCTTATTGAGAGCATAAAAATGTTGTTGAAATATATGTAAAGGTAAAAAATGAAGCTAGCACACTTTCTTTTATAGATCCCGAGTTTTTCCCGATCCTGCGCATATATTGCCCATCACGTGGTTTCACTATATCTCCACAACCGCAATAGTTAGCACACGATCCACATTCGTCCCTCATATCCGCAGTTTCTAGATAATTCTTATTTATAGCCATTGTGCAACCCCAATGAGGTGACGTAAAACAAAGACTGCCGGTCAAATCCTCTGAAATAATAAACAAAAATATGAGATTACATTATTAAAATTGCATCAAATATGAGTGATCGAATCGAATCTGTTCCCGATTCAAAGACAAACATGAACAATTTAAATTTAGATCATTATAAAATACTATATCCTGAAACTGTATGTTGCCTGTTGTAAAGATAAATTAAAATTACCTGTCATTAACAGGTAAGTCGGCATACATAGTGCTAGTTCTGGGTTTGAGAATTCGTTTTCTTTGATGTCTCTTAATTTTTCTGTATCTTCCGACATGCCATTAACTCCAGAATTCTTAGTTACGCACGCCTTTGTATAATAGTCTCCGCAGTCGTAACAAATAGTATTTTCAATTTTCCCATTTAATCCTATGAAATATTGTAGGTTTTCGACTATTCAGCTCATTTTTTATTTGCGTTTTCGACTTACCAATTATAAAATTTATTAAAATCACACAAAAATTTAAAATGGAAATAAAGCCAAAATTGTTCATGATGAAATCTCGAATGAAACTGTTTATAAAAGATTATTCCAAATAACTACTACAGCTTGCTATGATTGGAAATTTACTACTCGTTGTTAGACAAAAGAAAAATAATGGAGTGAGCCCGATAACAACAATAACCACTTCTTAGGTTGTTAATCGATTGTCAGGCGCTTATTGGGCTTGGGTGGATCAGCTATACACTTTGTTATGCACAAAATGTATACAGGGGCTCATTCAAGCTGACAGGGTGTTTCAAGGTGTGTCGTAGTCAGGGTAAAATGGATTGAAAAGCTCAACGTAAGTTTTAAGCCATAAGCATATTAAAATTAACAAATTTATTTGTTATTTGACATAGTTTTGTTGAAATATATGTTAAGGTAAATAATGGAGCTAACACACTTCCTCTTATAAATCCCGACCAATTCGGTGGCCCTACCGTGCAACCTGTTTTTATTATATCTTTACATATCCATATCCTCATATCCAGCCGTTTTGCGTAGTCCTTATTTATAGCCATTGTGCAACCCAACTGACTTGACGATAAACAAAGAAACTCATCCAAATCCTCTGAAATAATAAACTAATATATGAGATTACATTATTAAAATTGCATCAAATACGAGTGATCGAATCGAATATGTTCCCGATTCAAAGACAAACACAATATCCACCTTCAAGATAAGATATGTCAAACGAACTTACAAATGTGAAAAACAAACTTGATCTCAAACTACGATGCCAAGAGATGGACGAACATCAAGTTGGCATTTGGAACTGTATGTTGCCTGTTGTATAGATATATTGAAATTACCTATCACTGAAAGGTGACTCGGCACTCAAGCTGTTAACTGTGGGTTTGTCTCATCGTCGACTTCGAAGCCTCTTATTTTATCTGAGTCTTCCGGCTTGCCATGAACTCCTCCTTCAGTATTGTAGGTTCAGATGATTTTTTATTGGGGTTTTCGACTTACCAATTATTCAATTTAAGATAATATCACCAAAAAATAATATGGAAATAAAGCGAAAATTTATCATGATGATGAAATGGAAACTGTATATTAAAGATTAACACAAACAGCTTGCTATGATTGGAAATTAGTAGTGAGCCCGATAACAACAACCACTTTTTATGTTGTTAATCGATTGTCAAAGGCTAATTGGGTTAGGATCAGATTTCCGTGTCCAAGAAAAAGTTATCGTCGAGATCGGAATTGCTTCCTTCTGCCAGTTACTTATACTTTATATCCATTCAGTGGGTTCAGGGTGAAATAAATTGACAAGCTCAGTGTAATACTTAAGCTATGAGCCTATTGAAATTAACAAATTTATTTTTTATTTGACATAGTTTTGTTGAAATATATGTTGAGGTAAATAATTGACCTAACACACTTCCTTTTACAGATCCCGAATTTTTCCCTTTCGAAAGCTGCTCGCAACCTGCTTTTATTGAATCTGGACACCCACAATAAGAAGTACACTTTGTACATAGAGTCTTCAGATTCTCCTTTTTTACGTATTCCTCATTTATAACCATTGAGCAACCCCACTCAGTTGACGATAAACAAAGTAGCTCAACCAAATCATCTGAAATAATAAACAAAAATATGTGCTTACATTATTCAAATTTCATCAAATTCGAGTGATCGAATCGAATCATTCTTTGAATCGAAACCTTCAAGATAAGATATATCAAACGAACTTTAAAATGTGAATTACAAACTTGATCTCAAGCTCTGATGCCAAGAGACGGACGAACATCAACTTGGCATTTAATTGATAAATTAAAATTACCTGTCATTATAAGATAATTCGGAACACAACTTATTAATTCTGGGTTGGTCACTTCCTTAGCTTTTATGTCTCTTATTTTGTATTCATCTCCCGGGTAGCTGGCATATACTCCTAGTGAGGTTACTACGCACGGCTTTGCAAACAATTGTTTGCAGTCGAGGCAGACAGTAGTTTTGGTTAACCCATTTAATGCTATTAAATATTGTAGGTTTTCGACTATTCAGATGATTTTTATTTGCGTTATCTTACTTACCAATTATTAAATTTAAGATAATAACACCGAAAAATAATATGGAAATAAAACGTAAATTTTTCATGACAATAAAATGGAAACTGTTTATAAAAGATTAATACATGCTTGCTGTGATTGGATATTAAGCTCTCGTTGTTAGACGAAAGACAAATAACGGACTAACTCTAACCACTTCTTAGGTTGTTATTCGATTGTCAGAGGACTGTCAAGCACAGGGTGTGTCGCAGTCAGGTGCACCTACGTACCTATGATGGGCTACACTTTTCCCCCTTTGGTCCAGCCAAACCTTAAATGATGCTGGGACTAATTGAACAAGGAACACATTATCCCTCCCAAGATGGTTTCAAAAAACACAGAAAAATAATAATAATTTATCTTTCTCTTATTTCTCGTTCTCTTATTTATCTTTCTCTTAAATCTCTTTTTCTCACTATCTTGCTTTTTCTCTCTCTCTCTCTCTTTAATCCTTTATTTTTTTCTCGATCTTCCGTTGTTGAGTTCTCCCACTCACTTTCACTCTTTTTTTTCTCTCTCTCTCTCCCACCCTCCCTCTCATTCTCCATTTCTCTAATTCTCTCTACCTATCTCTCCCATTCTCTCTTTATCTCTGTATCTCTCTCTCTCTTTAATCTCTTTCTCTCTCTCATCCTCTAGCGCTCTCCCTCTCTTAGTTTCTCTCTCTATCTCAATTTCTCATTCCCTATCGCATTCTCTATCTTTCGCCCTTTTTCTATCATTCTTGCTCTCTCTTTCTCCATCAATCTCTCACTCATTCCCTATCTCTCAATATCTCTCTGTCCCTCTATCTATTTACATTTTTCTCTGTATAGTCTCTTTCTCACCCTCATAACTCTCTCTCTCTCTCTCCGCCACTCTCTTTAATTTCCATGGTGCCACATCTCTGGCAGATATTACTTCATCAAATTAGCACAATTACTGCCCTAGATACATATTTACAGTATGTATGTATGTAATTCCTGGCGCAGCATATGAAACAATTTCATTGTCAAGTGTGTGAATGTGTGTGTGTGCGTGTGTGTTTGGCAGTTGTCATAACTGGTTCAAACGAATTGAGAACGTTAAAGCAACAAAAACTACAGAAGAAAACACATAAAACGCACTCATTGCAAGCGCCAAATTGGGTTGACCGTTAGAAAATATATACATATACATACAAACACACACACATACATTGTGTGTGTAATGGAACATGGAAGAACAAAATTTTTCAATGTTCGACAAAAACAAAAAATGATATCATCTTATCTGAAAATCAAAAATCATATTTAGCTCTTCTTTTTATCATGATAAATAAATAAATGTGCGTACATTTGTATATGCGTGTGTGTGTGTGTGTGCGTACATAACAAATACAAACCAAACATAAAGCGAAACATTTGGTTTTTGTGCAATTGTATAGCTTTGAAGATGGGTGTGGTGGGATTTGGTGTGGTGGGGATTGTTGGCGAAGAAGAAGAATGAGTCGAAAAAAATGCAGTATACACACATAACATAGCAGGGTCACACACAAAATACACATATAGATAGCTATACATAATTGCCAAATAGTGTATATAACGGGCCTACGCAGCAGCAGCGACGCTAACATTTCCAAAAAAAACGCACACCCAAAAAAGCAAAAGCACAAACACACACACACATACAGAGACACAAGCGCAAGCTGCAAAAGTGCGTTCGGTTGAATGCGAACGAGTGGGTGAGAGAAAAGCAGCAAGGGAGGCAGCGGGCTGGCGCCAAAAATGTGGAGCATACATACATATTTATGTACAAATATATACCGCCCCAAAAATACTGTACATAGGCAAACCGAGAAAAATTTTTGCTGTTTGTGTAGCTAAGCAAAAAGTGCGTGCAGCAGCACTGCAAACACTAAACGACGCCGGCGCCGCAGTTAACGTCTAACGTTGGCGGCCATGCCAAAATACGCAATACACATAGAATACATATATAGACGCACGCACATAGAAACGGACGTACGTACATACATCGTGCATACACGCATATAATGGCCTGCATTGGTGTGTGCGCGCAGCAAACGCACAAAGCATTCTCTTATTGGATTTCTCGTACGCAGCAGCATAAAAGCAGCAAAAGCAACAGCAGCAGCAGCAGCAGCGACATAAGCGCCACTCACAATCGCACACGCAATGGCATAACTACCAGAGCAAGAGCGGGGAGCCGCGCCAAAGAAAACAAAAAAAAAAAAACCACAGGCAGCAAGAGCAACAACGACAGCGCAAAATGCTCTCGACGCTGCGCTTGTTTGCGTTGACTGCGCTGCCGGCCGCTCCACGTGTTTGTTTGAATTGCGTAAACTTGCTGTGACTGCGACGACGACATCGACTCTCTGTTCTCGTTCTCGCAGTTTTCTGTTGTTGTTGTTGTTGTGTGTGCAGGCAGAAATAAAATGGCAGCGTTTCGCTTTAGTTTCGTTTTACTTATTTTTCGTTTTTGTGTGTGAGTATGTATTTTTTTTTTTCGCTCGCGCTTTGTGCTCTCTGAGCGACATGCGCTCTCACCGCTGGGGAAGTTACATTATGCCGAAAAAGCTCAAGCACAAGCTCTCCATCTGGTTCTCTCTCTCTCACACACTGACACTGCAAAATGAATGCGTATTGTTATTCTTTTTGCTGTTGCCACTGGAAGCTTGCAGGAGAAACGAGTTATTTATGTCAGTTTCTGCACTCAAACTGAACGAGTGACATTGTGAACGCGGGCTCTTTGAGCACTTTTTCGGGATCGTTTTGCTTGAGACTCGTCGCTAATAATCAACATTTAATTAATAATAGAAATGTTGAATGTATTTTGTATATGATTTTTTTTCAATGCTTTTGTCATTACATTCTGTGCACGTTGATTAGTTATGCAAAGGAATTTGATATATTTGTGGGAAATGCAAAAATTGCTTAAAGAATATTTAAGGATATTCTTTTGTTAAGATTTTGTCTTTTGGTTTTGTAACAATGTATTTGTAAGCTATGTTAATTGAAGAAACGGGTTTTGTTTTTTACCAGTTTTTAATTTTTTATTATATTCACTAAGCTTTTGTGATGAAATTCAAGTTATTTTTTTGTAATAGATTTTTTGCTTGCATTAAAATTGTTAATATTAAACTAAAATACATTTTATTAACTGAAGAAAAAGGATTCACAACTTCCAGTAAAACTTTAGCTTGAATTTCAGATTAATTTATGAATCTTAATGAAAATAACTAATTTAACTGCAAAAAGGAACTCCACCTGGCCAGCTGATGCAATCAGAGTTCACTTAAACCCCCTTCCCCCCACCGCCTCGTCAAACACCTTCCCTGTCGCTGCCCTCCCTTCCGCCGGACATGCTCCTGCTGCGTGTGTGCAGAAAGCAAGTTTCTATTTTTGAAGCCTATTTCATTTACCCACGAGCATTTTCCACATGAAGGACTTGCGAAAGGACTCTCGCACTCGCTCGCTCTCTCTCTCTCTCTCTCTCTCTCGCTCACTCTACTTTCTCTCTCTATGTGCGGTGATTAGCTCATGCGACTTATGCAATTTGCCTGCACAGACTGCGCTCTCTCAGAGTGCCGAACTGCACAGCGACAGCGCCAGAGAGCGAGAGCGACAGAGAGAGAGAGCGCAACTCACCCCAAAAACCCAAGCAGAGGTCCTGTGGGGAAGGGGTGGCCAGTGCATACACACACAAAAAAAAAAACAAAGCAAAGTTGCAGCAATGACATCATAAATGAACAACTCCTCAATTTAACAGAGCTTTGTGCAGCTTCAGTTAAGCTAAGCTTTGCGTACTGTTATTTGATTAAAAATGGGCAAGCTTACATAGTTTTGTATAGAATAAAGCTTCCCACTGAAAGCAGAAAACCCAATTGAAGAGTGCAGTCCGTGCATACCAATTGGATTAAGCACGCAAAAACATTGCACAGCCGCTGCGCAAGTGGTTGTCAGTGTGTTGAGAGAGAGCAAGCGATGTGAGCGGCAGCAGCAGCTGAGAGAGCGCGCCAAAGTCCAATAAGAGCAGAGAGAGAAACTCTCTCACTCTCTGTCTTTGTCTCTCGCACACCAATGCAAATTCTGCATTTGCAACGCAAAGCGAAACAAAATCAAAAACAAAAGCACACACTCACACAAACACACACACACTGGCAATGCAAAATGGGCGCACTCTCGCAGCACAGCCAGCGTTAGCGGCAGCGACGCCAGGCCCCAAAAAAAAAGCAGTCGTAGCAAACTTGTTTTTGAGAGAGCGCAAACGAACCGAACGTCGCCGCTCTCGGTTTGTGTTTTTTTTTTCGCTGCGTTTGCTGCGTTCGGTTGCGTTTACTCTTACTCTCTTGGAGCTGTTGCGCTGCTGCTGCGGCTTGCTGTTCCTTGCTAATGCTGCTGCTGCCGCTATTGCTGGTGGTTGTGACTCTGCCCGCTGCCCGTCACTCTTCCGCTGTTCGTCTCTCTGTGTGTGTGTGTGTGTGTTTGTGTACGTTTGGCCGTGTATTCGTGCATTTTGTGAGCTTGTGCCACCGCATGCCTGGTTGATAGGCCATAAACGCAATTTTTGAATTTCATGCTCGTCTATTCGGCGATAGGTTTCGGTGGTGCGCAGCTCGCAGCAGCAGCGTTCGTTGTGTGCATTTCTCGTCTCGTCTCTTAACATTTCCCCAAAACGGCAACGGCAACGACAACAGCAACTGAAACATAAGCTGAAACTACAACTACAACAACAAAATAAAAAATAAAAAACAAAAATTTAATTTTTCAAAGTTACATATATTTTAAATATACAAACAAAACAAAAAAACAGCGGCAAAATACGGAAATGCAAAAAAACGAAAAATAAATACAAATTCATTTCATATACGAAAAGCAAAAAACGAAATAAAAAGTTTTCTAAATTGAACATTGTTTTTAGTTTATTATTTAAGTTTCGTTTATGTTTGAAACAATAACATACAAAAATATATAAAATACGTCCAAGGCCGGCAAACAAATACACACACACACATTATATATATAATATATATATAACAAAAACAATTATTCGACACTGTTTGTGTGTGTGTGTGTGTGCGTGCGCGTAAAGTGTGTGTTTGTGTGTGTATTTGACAAGTGATTGAAGGTAAATTTATTGTTTATTGTTATTAATCAACACATATAAACATATATATGCAAAGTATTCATACACAAAAAAAAATTATTTAATTGAAATGCAAACTGTGTAAATAATACAAAAAAAAAGACTTTAATTGTCCAAAAAAAAAAATAATAATAATTAAATATGAATAAATGCTCATTTGCAATATTACTCACATCTGTAAATATATTATTAATTTATTTACAAAATGTTTTTATGGCTGGATACAAAAAATAATAAAGACAAAAAGGATTTTGATTCCAGTAACGAAATGAGAAGTTAAACAAAAATTGAGACAAATAACAAATTGAACTAAAAATCGATTTTCTTCGCGCTTAAAAATCTTGCCTAAAACGCCAAGTAGTTGGATAAGATACTTTTGGTATCTTTAAGATACATTTAGAACAGTTTCGTGTACGATCTTAGCTTAATATACTTTGGATATCTTTAAAATACAAAAGATTAGATCTTAGATTAAGATACTTTTGGTATCTTTCAGATACATCTGGAACAGTTTCGCGTTCGATTTTATCTCAGCCGAAAAGTGTTGTCTAGACCAGCAGCAGCTCTACAAGTTCTCAACTCGTTCAGTTCCGGGCCAAAAATCCATACAAATGCAACTTTCGCGTATCCGTATCCCAAATCCTGACAATGCGTAATTGCGTATGTGTGTGTGTGTGTGTTTTGTGATGTTTTACATATGTATGTGTGAAGGATTTGGGGTTGCTGCTGCCACTCTTTGCATGCAACTGAAACATGAAAACGCAGCAACAAAACGCAAAACGAGAAACGCAAAACGAAAACTTCTTCTGCATTTTTAATCAAGCAACAACAATGCCTAGAGCAACAACAACAACAACACCAACAATAACAATAGTAATGCGCCTCAAACAATAAACAACCCTCCCAACCCGCTCTCCGCCCCATAAATAAAAACCTTTGGCAAAGATTTTGAACTACCCAAAAACTGAAACTGCGAACCCCTTTTGCGCGACACGTGTGTGTGTGAGTGTGCGTATGTGTGTGTATGAGTGTGTTAGTGCAACATTAAAAGTGCATAAGGATTGTAAAAAGGGGATTATAATACTTAGAAAAGTATACTTTGAATAGAGTATTCAAAAAACACTTGTTTGTCGCTCAAAAACCAAGAACAAAAAACTGAAGAGGCCAAGGAATAAGATTTAAGTAGTTTTTAATAAAGCTTTAGAACATATATAAAATACTTAAGAACAAAAATAATATTTGACAAACATTAAAAATGACTTTGAGATATATTTGAAATATATAAAAAATATAATAATAATAAAATCTTAAACTTGTTGACTTAATGCATGATAAATAAATATATATATTTATAAAAACATAATTTTCCATTAGAGAATATATATTTTCGAAACGATATAGATATAGTTCATGCTATATAGATGCCCAAAAAAAATGACGTATTACTTTTTGAAGTTCAAATCTCATCTAAAATTCTATAAAAACGTTAAGCAAATGTCTCAAATCGTTTCAACTCAACCTTCTCACTGCATCTGCACAGAATTATTATGATTTTTGAAATGTCTGAGCGATAAGCGTTGACAATTTCCTGATGCTACGCACATGCTTAAGTGCCCCTCAATGCTCTATAAAGCATTTCACAACAAAAAGAACAAAATAAAACGCGATTAAAACACTTGCTTGAGCCCCAAATCGAATGCAATGCCTCGAAATCTCGGGTTTAAGATTAAAAGAACTTGGAATTAATGGAAATAATAGCGAAACAACAAAATTATTTCTTAAAACTGATAAGAATATATATATATATATATATATATATATGTGTTTTGACATTAATATTTAGCTTATGAATGAATTTTTTTTCAAAATTAATTAAACGTGTCAAGAAGTAGGGCATGGGAAGTAGAGAAGAAGAAGGCCGAGAATGCGTAATAGGCAACTAAGAGATACCCTTATGGTACGAAATATACTTGGTTAGGGTTTTCAAAAAACTTTAGAATACATTTTTCTGTTTCTAGAAATAAAAGATGCTTTGCGGAGCATACCCAATCCGAAAGAAAACATGATTCTTAATTAGAAAACTAGTTTTAAACATAAGAAACACAATATTTAAGCTAAAATGCATACTAAAAATATTCGAAAACGTTTTTTAGGAACCTCAATAATAATAATAAAAATATTCAAAATGTTTTTTAGAAACCTCAAACCATATTTATCAATTCTAGATCTAAAAAATTCTTATGTTAAGATGCAAAATCAAAAACAAAACCAAATTTTCATAAGTCCAAAAATTTTTTAAACATAAAAAGACGCTCAACAATTAATTATAATCATGAAAATAATATTTATTAATTCAACTTTTTCCATCCTTTTTTTGCAGCTCTCAAATGTCACTTTGAAAATGTCTACACTAACAAATCACGACAACAAGACCCAAAATTGGCGACACCAAAATCGACGAATGCAACAAAATGAACATTTAAATAACTAAAAAAAAAACATTCTAAAATATGTTTTATTTAAAACAAAGCATGAACTAAAAACAAAAATGAACTGAAATAAAAAAAAAAACATTTTAATGCAAAATTTCAAATTGGCAAAAATAATTTAGGGCTAAAAATTTTCGAAAAAAAAGCAGAAGAAAAAACTATTTTGGCGTGCAAAAAGCAAAATCAAAAATAAAAAATTCAAAACAAAAAATTATTTGGCTAATTGAAAAGAAAAAACACACAAAACTAAACAACAATAAAAATTGATAAGAAATAAAATCAAACAAATGTAAAGCTAAACAAAACAACAAAGCAAAATCAGCTAAGTAAAAAAAACCAGGCAAAAAACCGCAAAAATTTAAGCAACAACAAAAATTGGACAACTCTTCAAAATTATTGGTTCGGACAAAAACGCAATACTAAACACAGCAACACAAACAACAACAACAACAACAGTAATAAGCAGCCATAACAACAACAACAAAAACAACTACAGTAACAACAACAACATCAAGAAGCAGCAGCAGTTAAATAAAGTGTGTGTTAGTTTGCATAAAAATTTCGTTTCGATAAAATATATAAAAATATATTATTGAAAAAAAAAACAAAAACAAAAAACAATTTATTAAAATACAAATATATGTGTATAAATAAAATAACTATTGCTTCAAATTATATAAGCAACTATTTGGTATAAAAAAAAAACATTTTTCAACCACAAATTAAAAAACCATTAAAATTTATAAACTTTTGGCTTAAGTGCAAGTGAAGTGCAGAATCGAATTGCAACAAAATATTGTAATTTTAGAAAATAAAAATTACAAACAGAAAGTTTGTAAACAATTTTTACACTTAAAAAAAAACTTAAGGATTTTTTTGGATTAACGCGAAAAATTTGTAATTGGATTTTAAGGTGAGTTTTTTGACACAGCAAAAATATGTTCAAAAAATATTAATAAAATTTTTTAATGCAGTTTTTGTACGACAATTTTAAAATTTTGTGTAGTATTTTGATTTTTGACTTTAGGAACTGGCTCTTGTCCCATTTTTTGATTAGAAAATTATTTAGCCATACAAATATTATTATTTACTAAATAAAATATTTCATTCATTCCTTAAAAAAAAAAATCCCCTGTTACATTGGATTTTTGAATCTTGCCGTTGGAAAGTGAATTTTGGCTTTTTTTTGCTTCGAAAATTATTTAGCCATTCAAATATTATTATTAAACATATCAAATATGCACTTTATCAAGAGAACCAACTCAATTTTAGCTTTTAAGCACTTAAACTTTTAAGAAATTACCCAACACTACCTGAAATGCATAAAATTCATCATAACCTACAAACAAATGTTCAGACATATCTATATACATATATGTATTTATGCTAATGACGCAGCGCATTTTCACTTATAGTACAACTAACCACCATTATTAACACCACGCCCTGTCCCCTTTCCTCCCCTGCCATTGCCCACCCAAAAATATTGTCACACTCAGTTACAACTGAGAAAAAAAAAACTCTTTTTTTTCGAAAGTTTTTCATTTTTACAAACATTTGCAAACATTTGCAGACACACAACGTTCATGTGTAACTATAATTTATGCAAAAAACAAAAACAAACTAAAGTACTTGAAAAATTAGTTTTTTTTTATGTTTTCTACGCATTATTTTTAGTTTCGTATTGTTGGTGAAATATGATTTATGAGAGTCAACGTTGCATATTAATAACAATTAGGCCTTAACTGAAGAAAAGCAAAAGTTGCGTACACACACAAGCAGTCACACATACATTCATACGCAACGCATAATATTTATTTTTGTGCTTCTTCTTTGCATAAATTAAAGTTTTTCTTATGCTGCGTCGCGGCATTGACGCTGCTGCTGTCGCTGTCGCTGCCGCTGCCGGCGTCGCTGCCACTTTGACCTACTTTAAGCGCAGCGCGTTCCCAATTTTGTGTGCGTTGTTTGTAGTAGTAGTAGTACACTTAAGCTTGCTATCTCGCTCTAGCACACTTGCTCGCACTTTGTGCGTGCGCTTAAGTGTAGTTGTTGTTGTGGCGGGGTCTTCCGCATTTAATTAAATGCAACAACAATTTCGGTTGCTTTTTCGTTTTACGTGTTGTGTTTCGTTTGCGTGCTTTTCGTTTTTGTTGTTTCATTTTCACTTGTCGGAAGTGCGCTTTACCCTACTCACCTTTGTCACTCTCTGTCTCTTTCCTGCATCTAACAAGACAAGCGTGCATTTGCACAATCGTTCAGTTTCCTAGAATACACACGCATACACACGCGCATACACATCATTAACGAAAGCTTCTCTCTCTCTCTCTCTTACTCTATCCCTTTTAATGCGTTCGCAGACTGCACGGCTGTTGAGACTGACGCAACGCATTGCTGTTGTTGTTTTTGTCGTCGTCGGCAGTTGCGCAAAGTGCGTTTATTCGTTGCACTTCTCCACCCCTTGCCAGCTCTTGCTGCTGCTTCTTACTCATGTTACTGCTACTTTAATAATTGTAGCACATTTTGGTTTTATGACCAGCCAGACTGCAGTTGTTTGAATTTTAATGTCGCAGGCTACCAAGAAAAGCGATTTAACAGCAACAGCAGCAACAACAACAACAAGAGCTTAAGCTGCGATACTCAGTTGTTATTACAGTTGTTAAGCTGAAAGTAGAAGTCGGAGACAGTCGGTCATCAGTTTATAATTGGTTGTCGCGCTGCGAATGCAAGCTTCTTGTTGACTCTGTTATTATTCATAATTGCTGAGCTTGTAAGTTCTTTAAAGTACTTATGGAATTGTGTACAAATGCTGAATAAATATTATTTGTTAAACGAGACTCTACTTCAATCGGCTCGTACATAAATAATTGCATATTTGACTCTCTTCGAAACTCAACGAAAGCAGAAATGCGTTTTCTATTTGTGCAAACATACACAAACTTACACATAAGCACTTCCACACATAGCTGCCAGCCAGTAGAGGGCGCTTTTTGTCTACTCTCACACTACTCTAACGGACTGCATGCAAAAGTTTAGCCAACCCATTTGCCATTGCGTGCGAGCGTGTAAGTTGTAGAGTGCCAAATAGTGCGAGTGAGTGAGTGAGAGTGCGTTACTTTGTACGCCTGTGTGTATGTGTATGCTTTATGCGAAATGGAGCAAAAGGCAACTGGCAATTAGCAGCTGGGGAATAGTTTTTGCCAAAGCATTGCACATAGCCATATCTACACACACACACATTCGTTTACTCTAACTCTATGCTCTCTTGCACACACAGACACACACACACACACCTACGTACACATAGTTTGCAGATAGCAACTAGCAACCATCATATTTGTCCGTATGTATGTATGCGTGTGGGCTTAGGATTAGGCCTAGGCAATATGGCCAACTTAGCTGGCCAGCCAAAAACAAAAACAACAATACGTGAAAAATAAATACATTTAGTGACACTGACAGGTTTTCACTGCTTGTTGTATGTAGTTGAATAATATTTAATAAAAATATTTATTCTCATAGTTTTGGTTTTTCGTTTCTTTTTGTTGGTTTTCATAATGAATTAGCACCACATAAAGCGAAAAAATATGATATAAAAACTAACCAACTAACCTAAAAATTCAGTTTAATGTCCAAAAATATTATTAGTTCTGGCTTTCCCGTCGAAAAAACTGTTTGAAAAATGCATTTATATTATTTTTTAACTATGAATATTCAAAAACTTTAAAAAATTCGCTTTTTTACAATGCAAATAAACCAAAAACTTTACAATTACAACACGTGCTGATAATAAATTTTGTAACACACACACATACATACACACAATGGGAAGGGCGCAGAAAATGAATAAAAAACCAGACAGACCCCTTTTGTACATAAGCTTTACATAAGGAAATGCATACAAACATAAAAATATTCATATATATATATGTGTGTGTGTGTGCGCAAAAATAAAATATTTATACATAATTTTTTTTTTCATTTGTTCAACTATTTGTAGATTGTGTCCGAATCGCATCTAAAATTATTGCGGCCTACAATTAAATGGGCTGAATGTTTATGCGAGCAGGGTTGCGGGGGGCAGTGCTAGGGGTAGACTGGGGGCAACGCGGGGGCAAGCAGAGGCCTCTGTATTCGCTCTATCGCCAACGCGATAGAAAAAAAAAACCTTGAGCTCGCACAACATAATTAAAAATGTGCGTAGACACACATACACACACACACGCACGCACAATACATACAGACATACGTTTTCAAAGCGTTCGCTGAGCTTTTCCTGCTTTATAAATGACATTCACGCGCACTCAAAACATACATACATACAAACATACGATTCAACTAAAAAAAAAAAAGCTCAACTGCAAATACAACAATGCGTGCGGGCTCTCACAACAACAACAACAACGAATAGGCACTAAGCAAATCTAAAAATGGCTACGTCGCTTTGCTAGCCAGTGCCAAAATACACATAAAAACCAAACAAGCAACAGCAACAACAACAACTAGCATTTCGTAGGCCTACACATATTTCTTTTGTTGCTTTTCTGCCGCTCTCCCACAAATGCAAAAAGCTAGCGACGCTCTCTCACTCACTCACTCACGCACTATTTCGTTATGAGCTTTTTAGTGCGGAAGCTTTGTAGTTGAGATCGCCATGCGGCTGTGCTTGTTCGGATCGTGAGAGAGCGCATAGTTAAGTTCTTGTGTCGTTAAGTGTGGGGACGGCTGAACGAAAACTATGTGTAGATAGGTCAAGAGTGTGGTGAGAATTGAGCAATTGACCACACATTGCAGATGTAATGAAGAAATGATTAAAACTTTGTTAAGAAAGTAATATCTAGATAGATAAAATAACTTCCTAAGCTACAAATCATTTTCCTATAGATATTTCATTCTGCATTCAACGTCAACTTATTTTCGTCCCACCAAAATCTGTTTGAACGGAAGAAAAATGATTATTTAATTGTTAGGAACCCCTTTTTACGTTTTTTGTTTTAATTCTCTTTCCTTTCAATTTGTTTTTAATAACAGCTTATTAAGTCAAGTATAATATACGCATATTAAGCACACACACACACTCCACGAAAACACAACAAAATCTTGACTTCTCTCTCTCTCACCCTCATTTGTTGCTGCTTCTGTAGATTGCCCCAATCTTTGAGCGCCGGCGTCAGCACTCCAAAAGCATTGTGTGTCACATGAGATTCCCCATATATACAAATTTTTTTTTGGATTTTTCGTTTGATTCATCTGTTTTTTTGTTATTGTTGGTTACGCCTTTTCGTCTCCCTCATTCGTGTATATATAACCCTTGGGAGGCAAGTGAGGCAAAGACGTTTGGAGTGCACTCGACGCCGTTATGCGAACAGAAGTGGAAAACACAAAAAGAGCACAAAAGAAATTGTTAAGGAAATTAAAAAGCATAAAAACAACAGCAACAGCTTCCGTTAAAACAAAGAAACCCAACGAAAAGAGAGAGAGAGAGAGAGAGCGGGAAACCACTAGAAAAAGCACGCAACCCGCTCAACATATGCAGCATTTACCGTTAGTAGCAAAAAAAAGAGAGAGAGAGAGAGAGAGGAGTTGTGGTAGCTCCGCTTAATTGCTGGCTCGGTTACGCGACTTTTTCCAATACTTTGACTTTTTATGGGAAACAAGTAATTTTGAAAGCAATTGCGGGTTCGAAATTACTCCAAATTGAAATTTTTGAGTACTAACTAAAGTTAGGCGATTAGTTGTAATGTCTTTTTAATAACTATATGCATTTGGATATAACTAATTAAATTTATAATACAAATTACAATTAATAGTAACGGAAGAGACGAAAGGTAGATGGTTAGAACAAGCCAGACACTTTGAAACCCTGGAAAGTTCTCAAATAATTTGATAGCTACGTAAGATTCTTAAGTTTCCTACTTTAAGGAAAATTTAAAAGTTCCATGGAGTCAGTTCAAATGAGTATGGTGGTTGCTCATATGATAAATTTGATTATATTGCTTCACACTTAAGATCGTTTTTTACTTCCTTAAAACTTTAAAATTAGTTCTGAAATATTTTGAGAGCTACAGAAGTTTCTTAAGGTTCCTATTTAAAAGGACATCTAAAAGTTCCCTGGACTCAGCTATCTGAAATCTACCTTGGGCTTCTCCTCTTTTGAGTCTCACACTTTAAAGGAGTAGTCAATCTTGACTTCTATCATCAATTCCTTGTGTAGTTCATTTTCCTCAACTTCTTTCATGTTCCCGATTTTAATATATCATATCATAGACATATTTTTCTCTTTCCCCTAACTCTTCAACTCTTCCACCTGTTTTCCCCATTTCCAATGAAAAAAAAAATACCGCGCTATAAAAATTGAAAGAAAAAAAGCCGAATTTTTGGACAACAGCTTTTGGGTTCATTTGCCTCCCATTACTTTTTTTCGCTGCGCCTCTAATGAACACTTCAGAGTGACCCCCTCCCCCCACACGCCGTGCACCCATCTATTCAATGGCCCTGCACTTGCAACAACGTTCAAAGCGTCGAATCGTTGCCGTGGCTGCATTTTGGGTAATTAGAGTCAGGGTAACAAGGTGGCCAACAGAAGTAACAGTAAGCCTCCCCTCCTCCTCCACCTCTTTCGAACCTGTCTATCAGCCGCGCAGCCATGTGTGCAGTTAACCCTTGCTGCCCCCCGCTCTCACTCTCTCTCTCTCTCTTTCACGAGTGCGACGCGGTTCGACGTTGAGTGCACTTCAAAGTAACAATTCAATTTCATGGTTACCAAGATTGCCGACGTGTTTTTCTTGTCTCTCTTTTGTTCGTTGTTTTTTTTCTTTTTTGTGGGACTGGTTCTGTAAATCACAGGCCATATAAATGCACTTCTTATTTTTGGTCTTCTTTTTGTTTTATGAGCTCATTCACACCGTTTAAACTAGAACTGCAGTTGAATTCATTTCAAATCGTATAATGAGAACATTTTCGACTTGGAATATGCAAAAAAGCGAACGCAGCAGGCGATCAGCAACGCCAAAAGAAAGAGTATTCGGCTGGAATCACATTTCATTATCATGCACAGCGATCAGAAAGCGCAACACCTTGCAGCCATGCCACAAAATGTAGCAACAATCAACCACGCATAACGTTTGCCTGAGAAAATGCATAAATTACCTGCATAAAGCGTAGAGAGAGCTCTCTCTCTCTCTCTTTCAGTCTCTTTCTATTTCGTAAGACTCCCCCAAAACAATAGAGAAATGCATTGCTTACCATCTTTCCACTACCCGTACTCCTCCTCCTCCTCCTCCCCTCCGGCAAGTGTGACTTACAAGCGAAATTCGTCAACGAAGCGTAAGAAGTTAACTCAACAGAGCGCAAAGTGGCCCAAAAAAAAAGTGCTGGGAGCTGTTGGCTTAAAGATGCGTTAACTGCAATTGTCGACTCTATGACTCTATCCGGGTTTATGTTTTGCCTCGTTGAGTTTCGGTTGGTCTGCGGGAACCTGATGGTAATAATGCAAATTGATCTAGCTGAGATTTTTATATGCAAAAGCTGCATTCAAATGCAAGGCAGAATTACTTTATATGAAAAAGAAAAAAAAAATTACTCTAAGTGTTTTCAACTTTAAATGCAGTTTTATTTGAGACGTCAAACTGTCATAATAGAGTGTTTGCTTTTCAAAATCAGTAAAGTTTTGACAAAGTTATGACATTGGAAAGTTTGGAACTGTCTTCAAAAAGATTTCTTAAAAGATTTTCGAGCGAGAAACTTATTTGAAATTCACTATTTGAAAGCCATAAAAGGTTCTTGATTATATTTTGAATATATTGGGATTACAAAACTTTGTATTTGATTTTATTTTTTGATTTTGAAACAATTTTAAAGCAACAAAAACCTAAAAATTTGGTTAAAACTGTTTACGAAAGCTCGAAAATGTCTATTATCATATATTGAAATTCAGTATTTTAAAGCCTTAAAGGTTCTTGATTATATTTGGAATATATTGGGATCACAAAACTTTGTATTTGATTTTTTTTTGGATTTTGAAAATTTTTTTTAGCAACTAAAACCTACAAATTTCTTAAAAACTGTTTACAAAAGCTCGAACATTTCTAATATTATATATTTAAATGCACTATCTTAAAGCCTAAAAAGCTTCTTGATTATATTTTGAATATATTGGGATTACAAAACTTCTTAGTTGATTTTTTTTTGGATTTTTAAAACATTTTTTGGCAACAAAAGTTTGAAACTCTTTAGAAAAGCTTAAAAATCTGTATTATTATATATTTTCCACCTTTTCAACATAATATTAAGAGCTTCTAATAGTTTTCGTATTTATTTTTTGCCCCAAACATACTTATTTATGCAATTTTGTATTCCCTTTACTTCTTCCAGGTAAGCGAACGCTTTGTGTGCCAACTAATTAGGCCGTCTAACTGCACGTAAGTTTTTGATGTTTGCTGCTACTTGGACTCGTGCTTAAGTTGTGTTGCGGCGCCTGTGGCAAGAGATGGCCAAAAGGCACATTTTCGACGGGTTTTTGCCATGTTTTTGCCTGCTTGCGCCCGATTTGTGGCCATAAATTTTGCAATTAACGACAAATGTCACCGTCTGTGTGCCTAGCCTGCAGCAGCTCTACCCTTCTACACCCCCCCCCCCCACCCTTTGCCAACCACCTGCATGCCTATCCAGAATCTAGCCAACTGAATCTGAATGCTTTTAGATTGGGCCAACGAAGCGTAGCTTGGGTGGGAGAGACCCGCCCACTTACGGTCTGGTTCGTCCTGCAATTGCATTAAAAAGCATAAATTTACTTTAGCATTGGACGTTATAAAATCCATTTATGCACTTCACTTGCTTCACTTCTTCTTCTTCTTCGTTCGTTCGTTCATTTTTTTTGCTTTCCCCCATTTTTTTGCATGCCAGGACTTTTTGCTTTTGCCAGTCCTGTCGTTGCATGCTGGTCAGACATTGTCCGGTTCCTGCCAAACTCCCACCACCACCCCCCGTTCCGCCTGCCTGCAATCTACAATAATTTCTGATTTCCTTGCTGTCCTTTTTCTGTGGATGTTGTTCCTCTCTCTGGTTTGTTGTTGTTGTTGTTGTCCAGCTACAAAAAAATGCCAATTTCTGCAGCTGGCAAAGGCACAAACAACAAAAATAACGATTCTATGCAATTTTTACGAGAAAAAGTTGAAAAAAAAAGAAAATTCGTTGCCAAACGCCCATTGAGAGAGGCGCAGTGCCACGCCTCGCTGCGGTGTGCTTTGTTTGCTCGCCTCCCATTTTTCTACTGTTTTTTTTTTTCGTTCGTTTGTGTTGTTGATGATGATGAAGTTTAATTTAGACACGACTCCTCGAGTGGCAGCCACTGCCTCTGCCTCTGTCGCAGTCGACAGCAGACGTTGGCGTTGCCCGCATTTCCCCCCCCCCCCAAACAACCCAAAGCTCCACACATTCTCAACTGGCATTTTATTGCATGTCCTGCACTGTTCCCTGCCTTCCTTCCTTCTCGATGCAAAACCAGGAACAACAACAACAACAGCAACGTACAACTTTTGAGCAGAGTTTTGCATAAGCCTTTTAAAGCATATAGACAGAAATTTGTATACCCTAACTACACGGAAATGTACACATGTCTAACTAATTCGTAGAGCAACAAGTTAAAGTATATAGACAGCAATTTGTATACCCTAACTACACGGAAATGTACACATGTCTAACTAATTCGTAGAGCAACAAGTTAAAGTATATAAACAGCAATTTGTATACCCTAACTACACGGAAATGTACACATGTCTAACTAATTCGTAGAGCAACAAGTTTGACGTGGCTTTCAAATGTGTTTTCCTGGAAAGTTAAAGGAACATTTTTTGTGCATTTTCTGCGTTTCCCGACACAATTTTCCAAAATCCTTTCTTAGCACACACTTTCAAGCTTACAGAAAACTTCTGTGAAAATTTCAGCTTTAAAGCTTTCAGTTTGTGGGCTCTGCGTTGATAGCAGATCAGTCAGTCGCGACTAACTTCATTGTGAATGTGTTTAGATATATAGAAGTCTTATAAGAACTTATATTTATCGTCAGATTCTATCGAAAAGCCTTACAAAATGAATGAAAAGAATGTTTTAAGCCAACAAAAATATCTCGATTCATCCCAAAAAAAAGTTTTAACTTTGCATATTCCATCCAAAGGATTTCTGTCGTGTACACAATTTCCAATAAACTGTCCAGTTAGAATACACACACACATATATGTATATATGCATATAGTTTATTGCTCGTTGCAGTTCCCACACACACAAACACACACATACATTAACTATGTGCACCATTTGTTGTTGCTTTTCATGCTATTTCGCTTTTAGTTCTATTTCTGTATGCATATTTTGCACATTTCACTTTTTGCTCGTACGCTCCTCCCCCCTCTCTCCTTACACTCTTTCAGTCGTATGTCCATTTTCATTTCCGCTTTGCTGTTGGCTAATATAATTTCGATATTTGCCTCTGTTTTTTTTGTTTTGTTTTTGGTTCTCTTTCTCCCGCTGTGTTGTTGTGTCGCCTAAAAGTTCATTTCCTTTGGGGCGTGGCTATGGGCTGAAAAAGTGCTGCAGTAACGCCCTCTTCTGCCTCCTCTTCGGCACTGCAGTTCTGCTCTTCTCTTTCGCAAACTGCAGCAACAGCATAAAATAACATTTAGTTCTTTTCTCCTCCCCCCCCCCCACATATATGATTTTTGCTGGCAATTTTTTGTGTCTGGCAGTTTTTAAGCTCAGCTTTTTGTTTGCTTTGGCAATTTGTTGTGCATGTGTGTGTGTGTGTGTGAATGTGTGTGTTTGTTTTCTGCAGAATTTTCGGCAATATTCCATTAATATTTTTGCCGTTGTCTCTTCTTCTTTTTTTTGGGTTGGGGCGCTTTTTTGTTTGTTTTGGCAGCGTTGAAAAAACTTTTTGATAAATAAATTTTACGATAAAGTGCAATGCAGAATTTTTTTTGTTTTTGGTTCGTTTTTGTTGTTTTTGCAGCATAAATAAATCATCAAATGCATTGGGGGATTTATTTGACGGTTTCCTTTGAGTTTTTTGCTTTCAATTTATTGAATGACTCCCCACTTGCCCGCTCCCGTTCCCCTCCACGCAACATCTGCAATCGAAATTGCAGTTTTCTATGGAAAAAACATTTTTTATCAAGCGGAAATGGAAATGCATGTGTCAGCTTTCCATCATACTCTTTTTGTGGGCTTAAAATGTGGATATATGTAAATTAAATTGTCAAAGGTAAAATTTAATGAAAAATATTTCAGAGCACAGAAAATGCTTTGGAATAAGGTTGAAAACCCGAATAAAGTTACTTTTCATTGATTAACAAAACTCGGCAGTTATATATATATATTTTTTTGTTTTTTTTGTTGAAGAATTTTAAAAGATTTTTTTTTTCCCAGAATTGTAAGAAATTTTTTTTTAAAGATTTTTTTTAGTACTTATCACAACGATAACAAAAAAAGTTTTTAAAGCTTAAAAACTATATATATATATTTTTTTGTTGAAGAATTTTAAAAGATTTTTTTTTGTTCCAGAATTGTAAGAAATTTGTTTAAAGATATTTTTTAGTACTACAAAAAAAGTTTCTAAAGCTTAAAAATATTATTATTAAAAGCTGAACATGTGTGGGAGAAGTTAAAATTCTAACTTAATCCTTTTCCGACTAAGGCAAAGCATTCTTCAACGATATATTTTGAGAATTCCTTCCTTAAAACAGCTATTTTCGATGCGGACTTTATCAAGTTTAGATGGAGATGACTTCTTAGTTAACGAGATATCATCTAAAGAGCTTAAATATTTAAAGTCTTTTTAAAGCCAACTGCAACTACTTTATTTTTATTTCAAACCTAACACAAACTCATCTCAATTACAAGACTTTTTAATTAAGAAGAAGAAGACAATCTGCATTGCTTTCAAGCACAGAGAATGAGAGACCAAAAATAAATTCCTCTTCACAAGAACAAAGTCAAACAAAGCTCAAAAGCGATGCAATTTGCGATTGACCAATGTCAAATACATACATATATGTATTTTACGAACCATATTTATTGCCTTTCAGTTCAGGGTTGCTTAGCTACAACGCCCCTCCTGCAGATGGAGTTTATGGGGGCAGCAAATCACACAAATTAACTGACAAAACTGCTGCAGGACACAGAAAAACCACACACCAAAGCACACACGCACACAAAAACACACACACACGAACACAAGCACACACAAATTTCTAATGAAAAATACGTCAAGCTGAAATGCGATAAATTGCTCAAGTGCAGAGCAGCCGCAGAGAAATACGAATGCAAAATGCAGGCAAATTATGAACCAGCCCTCAAACCACACAAAAACGATAGAACAAAAGGCCAGAATCATTTCGGGCCTTGATTGTAGTAAAAAGTGTAGTAAAACAGTTGTGAATAGTAGTAGATAGTAGATAGTAGTATTACTATGTATGTGTACACACACACACATACATACACAGGCTCCAATGAATATTCACTCATTTCCTTATCGTCTGTGATTTCCTTGCCAGACGGCAACACACACAAACACACACACACACATACACACACAACTGCCAGCCAACATGCTGACAATTTTAAATGAATTTTCTATGCAGGCAGCTATCTAGCTGCCCCCACACCCCCGCCCACTACACACACACACACACACCCACCTCCCGTCTCTATGTGTCGTCTGTCGCATTGTCAGCAAGGCGCAAAGGAAAAAATGCAGTTTGTGTTCAACTGCAAAGTTGTGTTTTATTTTGCCTCCCGCAAAAGGCAAAAAATCAATGAAAAGCAAGAGAGAGAGCGATAGAGAGAGAAAGAGAAGACGCATGAGGGTTGAACTTGCACAACGTCATCAGAGTCATCATGATGATGATGATGAGGCAGCATCAACGTTTTTGGCTTGTCATCATTATGAAACACAACAGCAACCCTCAGACTGCAATGCAAGGCAAAGAGGCAAGCAAAGTGTGGAGGGGGGTGGTGGGGGCAAGCGCCAGCTGACTGCACAACCCCCAAAAAACTGCAGAGCCCAAAAAAAAGACATCACATACCACCCCAAACCCAACACACACACACCACACACACATACTCTATGCATAGAGGCCAAAAAAGGAGCAGCAGAAACTTTCACTTTTTGCATGTAGAAGATGATTGCCTCATGCGGCATTTTTCGCATAGTGCAATGCGCCAAAAACCCAACCAGACGAGACACATAAGAGCCAAAAAGAGATGCGAATACACAGAGAACGAGAGAGAGAGAGAGGGACAGAGAGAGAGAGAGGATAGAGAGAGGGAGGCAGGAAGCGAGAGAGTGGGAGTGAAGGGGCGACTGTAACAGGTTTAGGGCAAAATGCAACCCTGTTATTCTATGTATGTTGCAATTATTTCATAATATTTCCATTTTCCAAGTGCAGCGCCAGCAAAACTATAGCATACTTTATAGCTGTGGCGTTGTGTTGCAAGGGGTTGCAAATTGCAGCCAGTTTGTGGCAACAGGGAGTACGACGAAGAACGAGGGGGGTAAGGGGAGGCGGGGAGTGGAGATTGCTGGGTGGTTTGTTGGTTGTTAAAGGAAACTTTCGTTGTATGGCGTTGGCAAAAGGCGGAAATGCGAACGCTTGGAAAAACTTTTTGCCACCAGCTGTCTGTGAGTGTGTGAGTGTGTGTGTGTGTGTGATTCAGTGTTGCTGTTGGGGGTTGCATGCTACGTGCACGAGTGTAGATAAAAATATTTTAATTTATTTTACTTTCGACTGCAGCTAACTCACAGACAGAGCACAGAGCTGAGAACAGAGTTGCCAGCTTTTCCCATTTTCTCCACTTCTCTTCTCGTGTGGTTGTTGTTGGTTTTTTGGATGCCTGGAGCTGTGCATTCTGTTTGCACAGGCATTGCATATGGTGTTACATGCTACAACGAATATGTTTTTACAGCTTATACCCTGCAGACAAGAATGAATATAGTTGTTAAGGACAATAAACTATTTTTACCTGAAGAAGAAGAGAAGAGTATGGAGTTAGTGAGTTCAGACATCAACGATTAAGTTAGTATAGTTCTGGGAAGATTTTTTTTTTGTTTTTCGAAATGAAATACCTAAAAAATTTAGTGATATACTTTTTACAAGACCTTAATGTTTTTTTAGGGATTTTTTTGTGGGTTAATTTGAGTAATTCAACATTTAACCATAATAAACTTAAGTTTGGCGCTTTATTAATATATTATATCATATTTTATATATTGATAAGGATCATAAAAATTTAAAAAACTAAATTGCATAAGAAAAAAATCGAAGCATAATATTTCAAATATCTGTTTTGAAAACACTTAAAGCTTTAACTCATTATTTCACTGGAAATGTCTTTTAGTGCACGAAAAAAAATAATTTATATTACAGGGTATTGTCTAGTCGCTCATAACTCTACTAAGCACACTTTGCAGCTGCATTTGTCGCATGCAACACCCAAAAAAAGATTTAAAAAAAGACTGCAAAAGCGTCTGCAACTCGTTTTGCCATGTTTGTTTTTTGTCCGCTTTTTGCAGTCATTTTATTTATCTTTGATAAAAGGTTTTAGTTTTACATCTACGGGTAGTCTGGCTGCAAGCACATGTGTGCATGTGTGCGTGTGTGTGCATGTTTGTGTTTGAGTTTTAAGAGCCATCAATAGTGGCTTAGGTTAAAAGGGTTTTTGTTTAAGGGATTTCACTAAACTCGTTTCGACGTCGAAAACCGCTTAACATGAGCTCAAATTCAATTTGCCTTAAATAATTTAAAAGTAAAGCGAAGCATGAATAGCTTTTTTCGAAATCACTGCTATTTGATACAAAACTGCACAGAAAGTAAGAAATAAATGCGTGTAGAGAAGTTTTTTAGAACAGCAATAAATATGGTTTGAGCGAAAGACTAAAAAAAAAAGTTGAAAAATTATTTTTTTAACTTTATTATCAACAATTTCTACTTAAATTTTGTTAATAATAAGCTGTTGCAAATGGAAAATGAGCAATGCAGTTTTGTAATGAATAATTCAACTCTTATTCATAAATAATTTGTAAATACTTTAATTGTTTCGAAACAATTGCCCACAAAATGTGAAAAATAAACAATTGGTATAAAAACAAAAGAGCCACAAAACAATTGTTTAAGTAAAATGCCAAAAGCATTCAAAAATTGTGTGACGCATTCAAAGACGCCTACGAATCAACAACAACAACAATAACAACACCAACAACAATACCAACAACACCAACAAACACTTAAACACCCACAAAAGGCAAAAAAAGAGATACTTGGTTTTTGGGTATTCACATGCATATAGTATATGTGTTATATATATATATATCAGCTCTCTATATAGATAGTATATATAAAAAACACGGCACTCAAATATGTTCCAGACGCGTTTGTCACGACTTCAAACTGACACAAAAGGCGCACAACAAAAACCAAAAACGAATCGCAAATGTCGCATGCAATTTACTGCAAAGAGTAAAAAAATTTGCTTTTGTCGCATGACTTTTACTTTTTTTTTTGTGTACTTTGGCGTTTTGTGTGTTCACACACACACACTTAGACATATTATTTATTATTGTGTTGTTGTTGCTGCTGATTGCGTGCAACACAACTTGGCAAAGAAGACCCTCGCTCTCTCGCTCTGTGAAGGAGATTCCCAAACTTGGCAAGCGTTGTCGTCGTCTCAAAGAAAGCGAAAGTTATGACATTTTGGCCAGCCAAAACGAAAGTGCGACGCGGTCTTTTCTCTCTGTGTGTGTGTGTGTGTGTGTGTGTAGGTGTTAGATTGGTATCTACAAATTGCAGTTGTCATAACGCTAAATTGTGTGGCACCAGCTGTTGCAAGTTTTTTCATTCCATTCAAGCATATTTAAAGGCATGGCCACAAAGTTATATACATGTATATATATATGTATATATGTGTGTATTACCTTATAAATATGTCATTGTCAGGAAAGCCTGATTATTGAATGATTGCTTAACCAACACAAGCATAAACTTTAGCTTAAACTTAAGCTCAGGTTTGGAGTGCTCATATTTAACTGGCATAACTTCCTCAAAGCTTAACCGATTTTCAAAAGCAATAGCTTGAAAAATACGACTAAACGTCTAGTGTTAAACTGCATTTAAGATTAACAACTCGTAGTGCTAAGCTCTATACAAATTTTCTACTCAAAATGCTAAGATCTATTCCAAAAAATCGACTTAAAATAGTTTTTTTTTTTTGCAAGTTTCTTAAAACTAAACAGAATTTCAAAAGTGAGGACGTTATGATCTTGGTTTAAGCTATCAAAAAATACTGCATTTAATTATGCAATAATAATTTTTACTCAATTTATTTTATTTACTCCTAAAAATTCACTTTGCAAATTTTCTATTGCCATAACTTCGTCAAAACTGAACTGATTTTTATAAGCAAAAGCGTTTTAAGCGTGTTTTGATGTCAAGAATAGAACTGCATTTAAAGTTAAGAACAAGATTTTTTACTCCAAATTCGTGTTTCTAGTCCAAAAGCTTTACTTTTGCTTAAGTACAAACGCATTGAGCTGAAGCTAACTTGAGTCTCCAGCAAAATAAATCACACAAAAACTCCGTTGCCCCTTCCAATATGTAAATACGAAACCTTGTCTTTGACGCACATATAAATCAGTTATTATTTCATTTTCTTGCATGATTATGATGTGTGAAAAGAAGCGTTTTGGGTTGAAAAAGAAAAGCAGCCACCGCCACAAGCTTCACACACACACACCTCACTTCATTCAACCGACGCTGTATGAATGAAAAATATTTATGCATATAAAGCAGCAGCAGCAACAACAACAAGACACACAGACACACACACACACGCACACAGAGTGAGAGAGATACGTTTTGTGCGGGCATGTAAAAATGAAAGAAAAAAAGTAGCGTAAAAAAAGGGAAAAAAATAAAGGCAGCTGAAATAAAATAAAAAAAAATTTATCTTGAACTTGAACTTGAAACGAAGACATCGAAGTAAACGTTGTTGTTGGGGGAAGCGTCGACGTTGCTTTGTCTGCTTGTTGTTGTTGTTGTTGTTTAACGGCAATCGGTTGTGTCAGATGATAATGATGATGATGACGTTAATGTCGTTAATGATTGTGGCTTATTTATCACCAATAAACGATTACAAAATGTTATTCAGGGAATACAAATATTATGTATACGCTTACAAATATAAAATACATTAATTTATATGCAAATTTAATTGCACGGCGCAATTGTTAATGCATTTCAAACCAAAAAAAAAGTAAAAAAAAAAAGACAAATAAAAAATAGTACAAAAGCCCGCATTTTTGCAATTAACTTGATTGTTTTTATTTTTCTTTTTGTTTTTGGCATTCGTTCTCACAACTCCCTTCGCCTCACCCCACCCCCTCTCTCTCTATCTCTCTGTCGCTTGTTGTGAATGTCATCAGCTCAATGTTGTCCAATTGTGACTTTGAAATTGAGCCAGACACACAACAACAACAACAACAGCAATAACAAACTGCAGCAACAACAACGAACTTGTATTCATTTTGTGTGAAAGAAACCCGAAAATGTTTTATTCTTCTTTTTTTTTATTGTTAAATGTCAGTCGGTTGGCAGGCTGCAAGTGGGGGTGGGGGGTGTTTTTGTTGTTTTTTTTCCACTGCGCAAAACACGGAGACAAAAAATGTAATGCATACAAAATATATTTTAATGAGATAATCGCTTAATAAATGGCTAAATAAGATTAAAAAACCACAAATGATAAACTCTCAAATACTATACGTATAAATGACTCAAAAGAGAATAAAAATACATTATATTCGTGTTGATAAAGGCTTTAAATTTAATGGTAGAACAAAATTTTAATGACTTACAGAATGAACAAAAAATATTAAAAATAATAATTAATAAAATAAAAAATTAAATAATATATAGAAAAATTTTGAAGGCTTACGAATGAAAAAAATGTTAAAAATAATAAATCATCGAAAAAAATTTAAATAATACATAATTTGATTTTTAAGACTCACAGAATGAAAAATTTTTTAGTTATAAAAATTTTATAAACAATGAATTAAATAATATATAACAAAATTTCGATGACTTACACAATAAAAAAAAATAATAATAATATTAATAATAAAATATAAAATTAAAAAATAAATCGTTTCAGATTTTCAATCAAATATACAGGGTATATATATATTAAGTGCTTCCGCAAATTGTATAGCATAAAAAAACGAGGTATCTAAAAATAATACTAATTTTTGTGTGAGTAAAATAAAATGACATAACATAACAACAACAAAAAAAGAGTAAATAACTGCAAAAGCGAAATGCAAAAGTTTATAAATTAAATAAATTTATATAAACCGCAAAAAAAATACTTGTATATAAAAATTGCACGACACCAACGCAGCAAGCAGCAAGCGAAGCAAAGTGCAAACAACAACAACAAAAAAATGTTGTATCTTTTGAGTTTTTGCAAAATGTATCTGCAGCTGTTTGCGCCGTCACTCGCCAGTTGCCATTGTATCTATAACTGTGTGGCGAACAAATTTCGCTTCACTTCTGTTAGACTGCCTCGTTGCTGTTGTTGTTGTTATTATTATTATGTATTAGCGTTATTATTTACTCGGTTTTCGTTTTTTTTTTGTCGTTTGCGTTCGTTGTTTTTGCTTTTTTGTTGTGGAAGCAGCGTAGAATGAAAGATTCGTGGAACTGGGACACTTGTGTGCAGTGTGTCTGAGTTTTTTTTCATTTCGGCGTTTTTAGCGGCGTTTGTGTGTGTGTGTGTGTGTGTGCTTTGCGTATCTGCGAGATACTTTTGTGTGTGTTTGTGTGTGCGGCTTTTGCAGTGCTGCAAATGTCTCAGCTGCGATTGGGTGGTAGTTTTTTTTTTGAGCTAGTGTTCAAAAAATATAGCAACAATTAGCAAAACAAATATTTTTGCATGGAAAAATTCGCTGTTTAAAATTTTTTATAAATGCTTAGCTTTAATATTGTATTAAGGTTGTGTGCCAATGCAGCGTATACTTAATATGGCAAAGTGCACTTGCGTTTTGCGATATCTAAATAAAATTTTTCAAAAATATTTCCAGAATATAAAATTATGAGAAAAAACAAGAATGAACACAGTCAAGATTGCAACCAAGGTCAGCAATGACGAATAACAGCAAAATGCGCTGCTTGCTGGTTTGTTTGTTGTTGTTGTTGTGCTCTGTACCAGTCGCAGATCTGAGCAAACACACACACGCTAACACTACTATGCATAGTCAAAGAGTAAGTGCAAATGAGCGAGGGAGAGAGAGAAAGAAGAACCAAAGCTATTGGCTTGTGCAACGAGAAGAGCGAGAACGCAGCCAAAAAATGCGCCTTTATTTTTTTTTACTTTATTTTTTGTTGCTTGCCCGAACAAAAAGTAAATAATTTTTTATTTTGTCAGCGTCAGAGTCAGTTCGAGTCCGGGTTCTGTTCGGCATACATAGTGGAATGAGTGTGTGTTTGTATATATACACACATATATACATACATATATATATATATATATATATATATAGTTGCTGACGATCAGTTGTTGGAACTTAGTTCATTTGTGCATTTAACGTGACGAGTTTTAGTGAATTCTAACAAAAATTTCTCATACATATGTATCGAACCTGTGAAGTCAAGCAAATAATTGCATATCGAATATGTACTATAGAAGATGCAGGTATATATCTTAACTATATTTTATATACAACGTGCAGCCCCTATATTAACAAAAACTCTATAAAACAAAAACTTTTCCAATTAAAAAAGATTTCTGTACGTTTAGTAGTAGCACTAGGAACAACAAGCAACATTCTTTACTTAAAAAGTTTATAAACATACAATTTGTTTCACTTTAAAGTGTTTTTATTTCTAATGCCTTTCTGTTTTTAAGCATCCTCAATTTAAAAGCAACATTTAAAGTACATTTCAATTCAATCACGCTTGCATTTTAAGATTCATATTTAGTTTTAGCACTCTTATGTGAAGGTCAATCCGCACAGTCCAAAATTCCACTTGGATATCGTTTTTTTTTTTTATTCATATTTCACATGCATTAATTGCTTAATTGATGCCAATGTGCAAAACGCGCATTTATTCAATTCATTCAATTTCGCATTCATAACAAACAATCACACACACACAAATAGAGATTCGAGTCGCGGAAAGATCTTGAAGTTTTAGTTCTCACCTTTTGCATGCCGGTTTCAATTCCTGGAATTCCTTTGACTAACTAACACAAAGTTCTTCGCGATGTTCTCACACGCGCAGCATACAAATTGCCAAGCAGCAAGTGAAAGAGAGATAAAGAAACGAAAAGAGAGAAGAAAAAAGTTGAAGCGGCGCCGAATATCCTTGAAAAAGGCAAAAGCCGATAATAATAATAATGGCATGAGCAAACGCAGCAGCAGCAAAACATGCGACGCAGCCGCACAGAACTGCACAAAAGCAGCAGCAACAACAACAACAACGGAAAAGATAAATCAAACAGTAACTAAACACAAACACACACACACATATAGAGGCACATTTTAATATACTGGCAAATATGCAGCGGACGAGCGACAACAACTGTCAGTTAACCGTTTTTTTTTTTTGGTTTTGTAGATACCCTATAAATAAAGTTTATAAAAGGTAGCATCAAAAGTCGCTTGAGAAAATATATAAGGTCCAATAGATATTTAATGTGCGAGTGAGATTAAGTCCACAATATATCAGAAACTAATAAATATCAGTTCAAAAATCTAGGAATTATATTACAAAGTACGCTAGCTGAGAAGTTTTTGAAACTAAAATGATTTAGATTATTCAAAAGCTCTTCTAATATTTTTTTTCGTACTGTTTTAAATCACCTAAATGTACAAAAAAAATTAAAAATATAATAAAAATTATAAAATATAAAAATAATATTTATTATGAACGAACAACATAATTTTCATAATGTTAATGAAATCACACAAAATAGTATACATTTATATTCCACTTTACTTTTACATGATCAAAATTAACACAGAGCATCTGCCCGTTGATTACACCCTATCCAGCTCCCCCTCTGCTTCTCTTATTTTTGGCAGTGCCGAATTCGCTGTCGCCGTCGCTGTCGTTGTCGCCGTCGCCGTCGCCGACTGAGCAAATAACTGCATTTGACCTTGTTTCGCAGTGCGCCTGTGTTGGTAGCTTAGAACAAACAAGATATGACGAGTGTGTGTGCGCGTGTGTATACAAGTATATATACATACATACATATATATATATATATTATGATGCTTGTTTGCTTTGCTTCACATATACCCAAAAGAGAACTCAAACTTGCTTTGTACGAATGTGTGTGTGTGTGTTTCAGTCTGGCACAAGTGTATTAAATCAGCTACGCATGCCACACATACTCAGTGTGTGAGAGAGAGAGAAGCGAAAACTGACTCAGATGGCGACGCCTGCATATGCCATAGAAGAAAGCGGTATCAAAACTATAAAAACTTAAAAAACAAATAGAACCTACGCAAAAAAACAACCCAAAAGCTCTCCCGCTCATTGTTTCGCGATCTCTCTCTTCACCTCTCTGTTATTCCCGTCGCCTGCATTTTTTTCGTATTACGTTTTTGGCTATTCATCGCTTTGGCCAAAAAATACAGAATGTAGGTTAAATTTGCGGAAATCACGCGAGTGCGCACCAAAAAAAAAAACAAGAATAATACGCAAAAAAAAAAAAAACCTAGAGGTATATAAATAATATGTATAATGGCTATAAAAAAAACAGATACGTGAGCAGATAGCACACATACACTAATACTGTATGTATTTGTTGTTGTTGTTTACTCTGGCGCGTTTTCTGTTATTTATTTTTGTGTTATGCAATAATCACCAAATATTGTTGATAGTCGTCATTCAGTGTAACTAACGAACAGGTGCTGTGACTTTTGATGACATACATATCTTAACTACATACATAAAACCTGATAAATTATAATGATTCTTTATCTCTTATTTCCTTGTTTCATTAACAACTTAAATGACAATTTGTTGCTTAATGTCTCTTGTTGTCTGGCGCGTGTCTAATCTGCCTTGCATGCCAATAAGCTCATCGCCATTTTTGCGCATTTTAATGCATCCAATCAGAAATGCACAATACTAATATGCGTATGCATGTGCGCAATTAAATAACTGCATGCGCTTGTATGGGTGCATTTGAGAGAGATGACGATACGTGTGAGAGCGACATTTAACGATCGTTTCGTTCAGCTGGCAAGCGGCTCGTTTAGCTTTCGTTGTTCTTGTTGTTGTTCTTGTTGGCGTGGTCGTTGCAATTTATTCGCATGCGCTTTTCGCTTCGTCGTTTCAAGTTCGTGCATTGCTGTGTATTTTAATTCGTCGGCTTCGCCGCACGAAGATTCTTCGTTTAGTTAGTTGTTGTTGGTTTATTAATCGTTACATGCGCTATCTCCCCATTGGTCGGCTGTAGTGTAAAGTGTGTACATAAAGATTAAATAGGTATTATTAATCGTTATCTAGGTTACGGCGCGTAAAATAATACAAAATTAAGTTTTAATGGATAGAAATTTAAAGGAATTTTTATATATTACATTAAAACAAAATATAAACTTATTAAATTATTCAAATTCCATTTAAAATAATAAATTTTAAATCAAATGTGTCTTGTATGCCCAACTAATTATATTATCTTTCTCTTTTTTTATTGCAGGTAACTACAAATATTTGCTTAGGGATTAAGTAAACACACAAACTCAGAAACAGCTTCGTTAGCGTAAGTTTATGCCACACCCAGCTCATTATCGATTTTGTTAGGTTTACACCCCTCTGTTGCAGCAGCATTCTAACATCTTTAACATATGTCCAAAAACAACAAAAACTCCCAGCTAAAAATCAAAGCAGAGCACTTTCCATTGTCCACGGCGAGAGAAAAAAACAGAAAATGTTACTTGTCGAGTTTGTTAACCACCCATACCAAAGAAAAAAAGAGTAGCATAACAATGTTAGTAGCCCACCCATAGAAACCACCACCACCACCACCACCATCAGCAGCACCGCTGATGCTCAACAGCTGAATGCACAGCGTGCCACCTTAACCCTGCCTACACTTCCTGCCACTTTGACATGCAACCACAACAACAACAACAACAGCCACAAAAAAACAAAAAAATGCAATTCCTTTTGAAGAAAATTCGAGTGTAAAGCGCCGTTGTCCTGGCAACCACCTTTTCTGGTATTAGAGGAAAAATCACGGCCACGCAACGAGTGCAATCGGGTTTGTGTGGCACGTGCTGCAAATGCGCTGCGCTGCGCCGATAATGAACCGAGGAACACGTTGCACACGCTGCTTGCCTGCAACCCCTCTTCGGGACGAGGACGTCCAAAGGGTCGAGAGAGTGGCGCCCCCTTTGTTGAGCAGGGGTGCTTTTGTTGCAGCTGCTGCTGCATGCAACGTCATCATCTAAAATCAACCCCCGTAACGCTGTCGTTGAAGTGCAACTGCGCTTTGCAACAGCAGTTGGGTCCAGTTAATTAAGCAACGTCGTCAGCATCTTTGTTGCAACTTGCGGGGCAAGGGTTGCTTTGCCGCTTTTAAGCTGTCAAAATTGCTGTTGCTGTGATGTGACACGCGTTTCTCGCTTTTCCCAAACTAATTGCAGTTGCCACAAACAGCCGCTACTTTGATAAATTTCTCCTTTTCAAATCCTTAAACCGGTTTCATTCAGTTCTAAGCTGAATGTTTTGGCCAGTCATACATTTGTCAAGCAAACACAGATCGATGGAGGAGGGGAGTGGGGGGTATTATATACTCTCTCTTTGAGTTTGTGTCCTTACAGTTTGGAATTGCCTTTTAAAAGGATACTTGTGAAAGCAATTTGTCGAACGTAAATGGATGGAAAGTGGTTTGTTTTTATGTTGACTACAAATTTATAGCCATATATATATATATAGTGCTCCCAAATGTTACCATACTTAATGTATGTTTTCCTGTATCCTTAGTTTCCTTGCATTAGCTTTAAAAGTTTCATAGTTCCATGTGTTTCCTCAGGTAATATGTTCAGATTGCACAATGCCCAACATATCTGAGATACATATATACTAAGACAACCTTTAAGTTAAAGTTATATAACCTTAATACTCAATACATTTTAGATGTTTTTGTTCAAGTTTACTTATACATTTATAGTAAAATGATTTTTATAAATGTTTTTCACATTATTTTCGAACTTATTTTCACTAAGTTGAATCAGTAACATATTTTAAATACATATGTATATACTAAGACCACATTTAAGTTAAAGATCTATAATCTTAATACTTCTATAATCTTAATACTCAATACATTTAGAGGTTTTTGTTCAATTTTACTTATACATTTATAGTAAAATGATTTTTATAACTGTTTTTCATATTATTTTCGAACTTATTTTCACTAAGTTTAATCAGTTAATATTACATTATTCAACTTTTACTCGAAATAAAGTTAAGAAATATCTTTAAAAGGTTCATCATAAGATTTTCAAGCAAACTACAAAATATTTTTGGGTTTCACACAACCTTTAAGCTAGTTTTAGTTTATGCTTTCTCATTTTCTATGTTGGCATTTCGAATTTACTAGCCAAAAATTGCAATCAGCTAAAAGTTATAGCCTAAGGCGATTGCAAGCACAGATGCCATTAGTTTTCAAAGCCCAAAGAACCCAATCCCCACACACCCCTAATTCAGAGCCCTCAATTAATCCCAGTTGCTGCTGCTGCTGCAAATCAACTCAAGTAAAAGTGTCAAAACAATACAAACGACGAACATTGGCGCCAAACCAAAAGCCCAACTGTGCACACACTAACACACACACACACACAAAGAGGAGCCGAACACGCACATAATTTATGCCCATGTACAAGGGAAAGAACAAGGCAACAAAAGGGACTCCCAAAGACTTGGAGAATTGCGTTTCGTATGCGCAACGCACATAAAACGCAGACTGCAACGGAAAAAAAAATAACATAACTGCGGAAAAATCAATTTTCTTTTGTTGTTTTAAGGGTGGCTACACACACACACACACACACAAGCCTATGTGCCTGTTCGTAGTAGTGTCAGGGGGATGACAGCACCGGGAAAAAAGCATCAACATTTATTTGGCTTTTGGGGGTTGCACACTAAAACCAACACACATACACACACACGCACAGGCAGTTACGCATTTGTGCAGCAAATTGTCACCCAGTTTTTGGCAAATATTTACACACACACCCAACACCCCCAAAGTGAAAGTGTAGTTAGAGAATTGAGCAGTGCTTTGAAGTGCAAAAGTGCAGCATAATTTTTGGGGCTAATGCAATTAGGCAATTATTTACTGTAATAATGAAAAAAGAGAGTGTGCATGTGTATGTATGTGTGTGTACTCTTGCCAGCTGTGCGTTCTGCGGCTGCTAATTACTCATGCCGCACGCATTTTTGGCGCACTGGGGCGTATACACAATAATTTACAGCTAGGGCCGTAAAACGTGCACTGAATGCGCAGAAAGAGACAGAAACAAAATGAGTAAACGAAAGACGACACCAAGAGAGAAGGAGAGAGAGGGGGAGAGCGAGAAAGTGTGGGTGGGAGCAGGCTCGGGGGCAACTGCAGCATTTTGTATTTACACAAGCGCCTAAAATAACGAAACACAAAAAAAGGAAGAAAAAACGCACGAAAAAGAGAATGTCATTAAATGGCGCAGCAAATGGCTGTTTGGGTGTGTGTGTGGCACGCACAACAAAAAAAATGTATATAAAAAACATGAGATGCCAAGACAAGCCGAAGATAGCATACTCTTTTCAAGAAACTTTTTACATTGAAAGTTAGTTGTAGTAAAATATTAAGAAATTCTTTTTGAAAGTTATTTTAAATTTTGAAAATAAATAGAGCAAACTGCAGCTTAAAGGATATTCTACAGTTCCTTCTATGAAACTATTGAATTCTAGCTAAGATAACTTTGTACACCAAAAAAAAAAACCTTTTATGATATAATACTTTCTGAACCCTTATCCTCTAAACTGTTTAACAATCTATAATTCGAAGGTTTGCAGACTTTTTCCTCAATGCGTTACACATTAAGCTACAAAACTTCAATACCCTTACTTAGAGTATAGAAACGCAGTTGCCAAAAAGCAGTACACACACACACAGCAGTTTCGGGCAATGACGTCAGTGCCAGCAGAAAGTTGTTGTTATTAAAAGGTTGCCAGTTGAGCCGTAATGTCCTCCTTGTTGTTGTTGTTGTTGCTGTTGCTGCTGGGCAATTGAACACAGGCGGCGTCGGCGGCGACAACAGCTCAACAACTTCATGTTGCAAGGCCCCAACAAAAGTTTTTTTTTAAGTTCGTTCGGGGACCCAAAAAGTAACCCAAAAATTGTAGGAACATAAACGTGACTGCTGATGTGTGTGTGTTTGTGCATGTGTGTGTGCGTGTGTATCTGTGTGTGAAGATTGATAAGGATAAGGAGCATGGGTGTGAGGTAGCTGACACTATTGAAAATGTGTCAGGCAATTCTAGGGGAATTTGTCAGCTTAGCAAAAGGAAGTTTTATTGTTAAAAGTAGAAATTGTATTTGAAAAACTAAACTTTCAAGATTAAAATTACTTTAAGAATATATATATATATATATATATATTGGATATAACTCTCATGCTAAAAAGAATCAAGCTAACATATGAGAAACATCTTTCAGGATGAGTTAAAATCTAAAAGTGATAGAAAATTTGCGATTAGAGTGAGTTAAAATAAGTTTACGACTGCCAGGATATTAAAAAAATCACCGAGCAAGTCATTTATACGTTCGTTAAACAGCTTTAAATAAGTTTTAGATTCGTTTTGTGCACACTCAATATTTAATTTGATTTTCAATATTCATAAGTTTCACGCAATATTTAAAGTCCCCTTTTTCGCTATTTGTTGTGTCAACCCTTAACGAGTTGTGCGTGTGTACGAGTGTGTGTGGGTGCCACGCCCACAATGTTGGCAAATCACTTGACTTTTCATTAATAAAATTGGAGTTGGCTGATTTTTCGCCATTCTTTACAACAATTTTTTTGTTCTTGATTAAATACTAAAAAAAAACATCATCAGACGCAAAGAGTTCGAGTGGAATATTATATATGCTTCTCCTCCCTCCGCTGCGCCCTTTTTTGTGTGGCATTAGCTACACCCATGCGTTTAGCCTGCGACTGAACCCTTTTGCCACACACACACTTGATTGTTGTTGTAGTATTTTATATCATAATTTTTTCCTCGCATTTTTTCTCGCATTTTCACTTTGTTTTTTTTTTGCGTTAACTGAGACACGCAAAATGTGGCTTACCAAAAAGTGAAAGGATATTGCATTGAAATCGCGAGTTCGCTTCCTTTCAATAGCGACCAAGCACACACACACGCACGCACACACACTAATGCATTGCAACCCTCAACATATTTATAATGTTTTTTCCACTAAAGCTCTTCAAGAAAGAAAAAAATTGTTTTCCATACGCATTAATGCAGCAATGCGAGCGCTCTGCAGGAGTCTGCTCTAAGAAAGGATACTGGGGGGGCAGGGAATTGCTGGGTGTAGCATTTAAGGACACAATTCATGCCTGCCTGCCTGGACATGCGATTGGTTGACTGCAGCGCCATTCTTTGATATGCGTTTTTGGGGTTCTGTTGAGTTATTATTAATTTTTTTGTTTTCATGTTCAGACGGCGACTGATTAACGGCCGTCTTTTGTTTCAGTTAAGTGTGCTGGAAAGAGGAGTCGCAGGGGCAGGATAAAATAAAAACTTGTGGTTGAAAATACATGAGAAATGAAAAAATGTTGTAAAAATTCATCAAAAAAATGTTTTAAAAAATGTTTAAAATTATTCAAATAAATCAAATATATCGAGATTGATTTGAGTTGAGAGAAATTGTCTCTAATAACGTGAAAAATCACAAAATCAAAAGAGAAGTATTTTTAAACAATAAAGAGATCAAACAATGATTATAACGCTAAAGTTTTTCAAAACCTTTTCAGTTTTGAACAAGTTATCACAATGCAATGTATATAGTATATTCATGCCCATTTCACCTAAGAAATAAAGTTATATCTTACTTCTAGCTTTCGGCAAAAGATTTGCTCAACTTTTCAAATATCAGAAGAAAAACGTTCAACACTCATAGAAATTGTATGTTGTAGTTGCTTATTGACCAGTCCCTCGCCAGACCCTCAACCTTTTTGATGCCAATCCGTGCAAATCAACGGCAGTTTTTAAGCTAACACACACGCACACACAGGCATACATGTATAGATGTCTCGTCACTCGTCAGATCGCTGTTCAAAATTCAATGAGCAAAGTGCCGCATGGCCGTTGAATTTATTGAAAAATCATGATATGTGCCCATCAGGCCAGACTCTCCAGGAGACAGCCAGCCAGGAGCAGAAGTGGAAGCGGGCGGCAGCAATCCTTGGCATGCAAAAGCGTCGATATGACAGCTTGACTGAACTAAAAACCGCGTTCCATTTTACGATGGACGGTTGGGGGGGATAAAGCGAGGCTAGACAAAAGCCCGCACGCATATACGGAAATATGATTTTTTTCATGCTTTCTGCGTGTGTGTGTGTTTGGCTGCACAGCGGGTGGTTGGTAGGGGTTGGGGTTGGGGTGCTTGATGCTTGAACTAAGTCGGAGTCTGAGGCTGAGGCTGAGCTTGAGCCTACCTACTGTTGCCCAGCCCACAATGCTGATTGACGTGCCTTTTATTGATGCTCTTGATTGGTTTTTACCTTTTACACACATGCATGCATACGCACACGCATAGAGAGACAGATGCGGGCGAGAAATGCTACTCGTTGCACTGTGAGAAAAGTCGAGTTAAAATTGGAATTGATTATGTTGCGATCTTACAACTTTTTGTATATTGTGAAATAAAAATATATTTCTTTAGATTTTTTTTATGTTTATCTCATATTTGAAATGCATAAGAAAAACATTTTTCGAGTTTTTATCAAAGAATTAACATTTATATTATTATTTTCGTAGTTTGTATGAAGGAAAGAAGTTTATTTCTTCTTTAAGCAATAGAAACGAACTTAACTTATCCACAAAAAAGCTAAAAGGTTTTCGAGAAACTTTCTCTGTTTAAGGATGTGATGTCCTTCATGTTTTAATGATTTCTAACTTCCATCTAACATTTATTTTTATGTTTTTTGAGTGTATCCCACACCCACACTAATCGCTACTCACTGCTCGTTCCTATCTAACTCTTCAAACGAGAGCTGATGCTGTTGTAACGGTCGTTAGTTCAATATGTGCGTATGTCTGTGTGTGCGTATGTGTGTGTATGTGTGCTTTGAGCTACCACCGACACACACACGCCCACATAACAGTTATGATTTTTATTACAGGTGAATACGAGAAAAACGCCACTGATGAATTGTGTTTGTATTTGCTTTGGACATTCGTCTCTGTTAATTTTTTATGCGCGGCAAGGATAATGCCTGGACGAAAAGCCGGACGGACGTACAGCCGGACGGACGGACACACTGGTTACCGTTACTGAATTGAGTGAATGTTATGGCTGACTGTTTGCGTTTTTAATCAAATGCTTCGAAAATAGAAAGCAATACTTTTTTTTGAACACAATCCAGAGTCCTGTTGAGAATTCGCGTATCGTTTGCTTATTTAACTTTTATATCGTAATTGCATATCACATTGAGTGGGAGAGTTTGTGAATATTGCAAACAAACTAATCAAATGTCTGCAATCGTTGCTGTTCGACAGTTTCCACTTCCGTTTCCGCTTGTCCATATGTACTATCTCTCATCCTCTCACTCTCTCTCTCTATCGAACAGGAAGTTCTTCTTTTACTCTAACTTGTTCGCACGCGCTAATGCTTTAATCCTTGCCGAGGACCTTCTGCTGTCCGCGTGTATTAAATCGATGAAGTATTAACGACTTAATTGCATGTTTGTTAGACATTTTGTGCACCAAACCCCACCCCACCCACGCCCCCCCTTCTCACGCTCTCTCTATCAGTTTTTCAGCTGCCTGCCTGGCTCGCTGGCCAATATTCCTGTTTGAAGTTTATTAAATTCCCGCACACAGGAGGCGTTGCAGTTCAGTCCTCTTCCGCATTTGATATGTTTGTAGTTGTTTTTCGTTGTTGTTAGCTCATTTAGTGAATTTCGCAAAAAATTCGATTAAATTAATGGCTTTTCGAGCAGCTTGTTGTGGTTCGAACGTTTGTTAGGGAGTGGGAAGGATTGGCATAGGCCTATCTATAACTGTACAGGATTAAAACTTAGTTAGGGTGTATTAATCAAGGTATTTATTTCGGGTGTGGCTGAAATTGGCGTGCAGAAAGGGAAGGTGTAGTTGGGAAAGAACTCAATGAAAGTAGAGTGAATTCATTTATCTAACGTTTTCCATGAATATTTTTTGAAAAGTTTTCTATGTATACTAGTGTCTAAAACTCTTTCTTTTACTTTACGAATTTTTAATTTATCTAATTATAACCTGAACCCATTGAAAATGGATAAAAAGGGTATAATGTTTTTGTGCAAAAGTATTTAACAGACAGAAGGAAGCTCCGCCAGACAGAAGGAATCTCCGACCATAAAGTATATATATTCTTGATCGGCATCAAGGATTTTATATAGCCGTCCGTCCCTTTGTATGTATGAACGCGTCGATCTCAGAGACTTTAAATGCTAGAGACTCCAGATTAGGAATATAACCTCGCCCAAACACTAGGCAGTACAAGTTTGTTTTAAATTTTCGATTACTCTTCCCGTTTTCGATATACACATGTGATCGATAACAACAAAATCTTGAATTTGGAAAACTTGAAGAAAACGTTTAAAACATTAGACGAACTAATGACAATCTGTGAAATTTTTATAGAAATCGGTTGAGAGACACCGTAGATATGGAGCATTGAAGTTAAGGAAGTATGCACTATACGCGCACACACAAACACACATACTTGCAAGCAGTGACTATACGAGTAAAGTATGGGGTTCAGTGTATCGTCTAGTCGGGATTTATCGACTAGAGCCTTCTTACTTGTTTCTGTTTGTTTTCTTCATTAAATATTATCATCTGACATATTCCAACTGTTGTAGATCACATATCCATGTACTTTGTTCAATGTCAATTTGGAAAGAAAGAAATAAAAACAATTAAAATACAATCCCTTATCATTTTGTGAAGTCCATGCCACAGCAACGCGTGGCAGATAGCTGTGTGGCAACAACAGCAAATTAAATAAAGCTCAATGACAAACTTCATTAGCCAAAAAATCAACTGGCTAAAATGCCAAACAACAAAAATAACAATTTGCCTTTTAGCTTCCCCTCACACATACGCACAAACACACACATAACGCTTCTCACACCTGCCCGCTTTAAGCTTAAAAAAATCCCCCCCTGCTGTCCTGTTTTGTTTGGGTTCAGAATGCTAGGCAAACGTTATGCCAAAAACTAAATTAAGATTGAAATGTAAAACTGAAAACGTTTTACACAATTATTGAACGCTGTAGCCAAATCGAATTGTCCAAAAGGGGGGGTAGGTCGGGGTGACATGTCCAATGCTAACAGCCTTTAATCGTACAGCGAAATCCACTCCAAAAAAAGGCTCTCGTCCAGCTCTAGTTGGCAGCTAACCCCTTTTGTGACGATTTCTGCGAATCATTCGACTGCATAACTTACAATACCGTAAATATAAATTTCGTCCAGTAACATTAGAGGGGTGTGGGGGTGGAAGGGTGTAGGCTTGCCACGTACTAATGAAGGTTCTCCATTGATTTCTTTTTTCTTTGTTTGGTTTTGGGGAATGTCGCCCCGCTTAATATTATCACTCCAGCATGCATTTTGCAAATGAAACGTTTTCAGTTCGGACCCCAAACTGCCCACACTCCATACAAGCCCCCTTTTATCTTGCACAAAAACCCACCACACACACACACACACATATACACACAAAAGAAAAAGTCAATGTATGGAAATTTTTGTTCAATCACAAATCCAATGATGTTCGCTTCGACGCATTTTGACAGTTAGACAGACACTGGGCATGGGCGGTTGGATGCAGAGGGGGGTAGCGCAGTTGAGGGTCACTTTGATGAATTTGCAGCAGCAGGCGATTGTTGTTTGTTTGAAAGCTGGCTGCTCTTCTTCTTTTTCTATGCTAACTGCATGTTCTGTTCGAATTGCTGATAGGCCTCGTGTATATTCTTTTCTCCCTCTCTCTCTCACTCTTTTTAAGTACATGCTGCACATTGTTGTTGTTGTTGAGTTTTTTACTATTTTTGTGTCTTTTTTTTTTGGCATATAGCCTTTGTTCCTGGTTCTTCGTAGTGCATTGATTAGAATGTTTGGACTTGAAGTACGTAAATATTTTTGCTTGCTTGTCAATTAGTGCGCTAAGCTCTTCCAATGGTACTTCAAGGACTTTGCATCGAGGTTGGGCTAAAAGAAACCAATGCCATTGAGTGCTTGAAAGCTTTAGTACAGGAGAGGGAGAGAGAGAGAGGTTTTGAAGGGGATGTTAAAGTTGGAGCTTTAAGTGAGATGGAAAAAGTTAGTTAGAAATTAGTATATCGATTTAATTTTGTATTTATTTTATGTACTATTTTATGTTAAGCAATATTTTTCATGATTTAAAGAGTAGAAAAAGTGTATTTAATATTTTTTATATTACCAAAACAAGTTGACAAAACAAAAACTTAAACTTTTATATTTGATATTAAAATATTTATTGAAAACTATTTTTAAATAAATGTATAGACTGAAATCAAAGTTCTAAGCTCTTAAAAAGCTATAAGAAAACAATTTATAATATTATATTTTTTTTTTTAACAAAAAATCGTCAACAAATCGTAAGAAACGCTGCGATTAAAGGCAAATCATGCCAGAAAAACTCTTTCTCTCACACCTTTCTCATTTCAATTAGCTGCTGTTAATCAACCCCCTGCCCTGCTACCCTTTAACACTTGATGCCTGCATAAAAGATGATGGAAATACGAACACAAAAATTGCATTTTATCTCCAACTTCCGTTTGAACTCAACCTTAGCTGCTAAACTTTTGTGACAGCCTGCAAAATCGCAAAGACAATTTCAGCTGTCACTAGCTGCAACAAGCTGAAGAGTGGTAGAGTGTGCTGGTGGGGGGGTGGTGTTTTGCTACCTAGACACACCTGTCGTTGCTTGACACTGAACACAATTGCGCATACGACGCGTGTACTGCGTGAAAATTGCAACATTACCGCATGTTACGCAAATATCCTGCCCAACTTGGCTGGATGTCTGCTGCTGCTGCTGCCTGTTACCTTTTTGACATTTGATTGAGATTTGTTATCGGCGTATTCATCAATGATATATACAATAGAAATACACACTCACACACACACACACACAGGTTCTTGCAGCCAGACTCTCATTGAAACATAAACAAGATAGAAAAAACAAAGTCCGAGGCTGGCTGTGGGCAGTAGTTGTCGTGCAGGGGGGGAGGGAAGTGACATTTTTAGGCATTTGTTCAATACGTGGCCAGGACGAAGCTAGGACGAAGCGAGAACGAAGCCAGGACGATGCCAGGACTCGCCTGCCTGTTACTTCTATTAGATTTCTGAAGCTGCCCCAAAAAAAAAAAAACATGGAAACACAACAAGCAGCTGCTGCTGTGTGAGTGTGTGTATTTTTGCAATAAAGCAACGCACACAAGGGAGGGGGAGGGTGGGGTGTTGCCAAACTGGCCATGCGTACCTTTCGATCCTTGTGTGACATTTGAATTCGCAGAATAGCCAAATGGTAAACGAGGCAGAGGAGGCAGGAAGCCTGCAGTCCACTGAGCCGCATCAACATCTCTTTCCCTCTCTCTCTCTCTCTCTCTCTCACTCTCTCTTGTGTGTGTGTGTTTCTTTCATAGAACTTTCCCCCTACTCTACCCCAATTTGCGTATCTATTTTTTAATTTTGCTGACGAGGTACACACATAGAGAAAGAGAAGAGAGAGAAGAGAGAGAAGAGAGAGAAGAGAGAGTAGAGAGCAGAGAGAGAAGAGAAAACATACAAACGCAATTGTTCCTCGGTCCACAATGCATTCCATGGCGGCTGTCTACTGACATGTGTGCGTCTCATGCTGATAAGCAGCAGCAGCAGCAGCAGACTGCCCCACAATGTCCCAAACCCCAAACCCCAACACCATACTCAACCCTAACCCCTCGTTCTTGACGAGCCTTGTGTGTCGTCCGACTCCATTCTGTCCAGCTCAGCCGCGAAATGAAAAGTTAAACTGTGTGACGCGTCGTAAATGCGTGGCAACGAGCGCGGAGCGGTTCAAGCTTGTGGTTCGGGTTCGCATTCGGTTTCGCATAGATTCGTGGGGCTTTTGTGGGGGGGTCTGTCTTTCGGTTTTCGGGTTTGGCGTGATGAATATTTACTGCGTGCGCTAACTGCTAACTACCTACAGGTATTTCCATTTTTTGACATTTTTAATTGGGTTTGAGCAATGCACACAGCACGACAGCAACAACAACAACGCACACGTGGAGCATACGTGGAGAATTCGTTGCGAGAACTGACAGTTTTTTGCCACTTGACGTTTGTCGAGAGTCGCTTTCCCTGCTATATTTATGTAGATTTGCCAGGACGAGGGTATGTTGCAAGTAATGGAACCTGCCATTAAAGTTGCAAGTAAATATACTCGAAATATTCAACAAAACAAATGGCAGTAGTCTATTGTAGGGAGTAGTTAGACTAAGAAGAGATATTTCTTGATAGATCAAGGAATTTACCGTTTATATTTCTTAAGTTCCTCTTAAGCCTATTTAAACACAACTCAATAATAATATTATTCGAAACTTTAAGTCTTTAATAAAAAAAATACTAGTTTCAAAACTTTTCTCTAGCAATTTTACGCATCAGGACCTTTCACTAACTTTTAGGATAACTAAATCGCGTACAGTTAACTATTACGTATATGTTGTTAAAGCCTTAAGCTTAGTTTTCGCATTGGGAAAAGTTTTCCTCTTTACTTATTCGATTTCATTATAATTCAATCTATATTTCTATCAGCAACAACTTAACTAACATCTAACCTATTTTTGTTCTTCTTTCAGGTAACTATGCACAGCCAGGCAACAGTTAACTTGTATTCTATATCGCTTTCCCACAATACAAGAAGAACCAACTGCTTTAAACTTTGATTTTGTAAGTGCATAAAACATCTTTCCCATACTAATTATGCGTTTGGTGAACAATTAGTTTGGTTTACGCTTAGATTCTTGTTTATGTAATCACAAAACAATAAGAAGCAAGAACAATCATAATTACAACTACAAATCGTAATTGCATCAAGGCAAGCGTATCTTTAAGATACGCGTACATTAACACACAATGTTTTTTGGATTTTTGAGGTTTTTTTTTAAGTTTTTCATATTTTTCTTTGTTGTACTTTTAGGTTTTTTGATTGTGTGCAGTGTTGCGTAAACATCTAACTGTCATCTAATTATGTTGCGTTTTTTCCTCATCTCACATCATTTATTATTATGTTGCACTTGCATTTCCATAATTATTCTTTAAGCTGAAAAGCAATGCATAACTAATTAATCACGTTAGAGTTGACTGTCGTAAGAGTTATTAGGGGCAAGACATTACAGATATTAGTCTAGATATTAATTAATCAACAGGAAGTTTCAAGCAAAACGCAGATTTTGAATCAAAAATGTTGAAGAAAAATTTAAAAGTACTGTAAAAACCTTTATCTTTATTCTTTTTTTCCTTTAATATTGCAATTTTCATAACAGTTTCAATTGTTTTTTATATTTCAATGTTCTTAAAACATAACCAATCGGGAGCAACTAAAGCTTAATGACATTAAACAACACTGGCATTTACTGTTATATAAATATATACAAAATAATAACCGACAGATGTCGCTTTTTTCACACACAATTTGACAAGCGTATATATTTATTACGAAATCCTTCAATTATACAATTCGGTAAAAGCAATTGAGCAACAAATTCTGTTTTATTTCGGCATAATAATATGCAACCGATTATCAAAATGCAGAAAGTTATGATATGCCACAACGTCATTCAATGTGCAATAGATGCTTACCGGTTGCAACAGCACACGCCCACATTCATTCTTTGCACCCGCTGAGATTTTGGGGGCATGTTATAACTCAGCAAAGGCGAAGAAGAATGAAAACAAAAAGATTTAGCCATAATGCACGCTCCCTTTTATGCAATGTGCCACACACACAAAGAGCGAGCGTGGGACTCAGGTTGACACTTGGCTTTGATGTGTGGACCATGGGGCGCCACAAGGCGAACTCGGTTTCTTGCCGTGATTATATATTCTTAGACGAATATGCTTAATATTATTCACATTTTTAGACACACAACCGTCTCGCACAGTTGCAACGCGTTGTTGCACCATTATGCTACGTGTAATACATACTTACCAACCAAGACCTTTTGCCAAAGTTGCTACTGTCAACTGCAGCAATTGCAAACTTTTGCCACTGACAGTCACCGCTACCTGTGTGGCAATCAGCCACCTCCAACCCCCCAACCTGCCAGTTGCTACTGCTTGCCACATAGCGGTTAGTTCAAAGAACTTGCTCAGCATATCCTTGTCACACCCACTTCCTGGTTGGGCTCGTTCTGCTGGCCGGGCCCACACCATTTTTGCAAAGCTCATTTCAAAGGTTATCTTATATAAAATAAAAAGGAAGAGCTAAGAGCGAATATTACGAATAGATAAATGTGGGCTTTGAGCTTGAACTTCAAAGGAAAATATTTGGCTTGAAGGGAACCTAAGACATAAAATTGTTAACTTGAATTATTTTCACATACACAAACTAGTTATGTTTAGATAGAAGTAATACTTTCAGTTCTGTTTAATTATATTTCACTCTTTTAGAATCGTTTAATCCTTGACATTAACTTCACTTAATAAAATCATTTCGTTACGTCATAAAATACTCAGATTTTTAAATGTCGGCGTTTTTTGACAAGCAAAAGAACGTTGAGGCGTACGATTTTCAAGTATTAATGGAACACTTAACAATATTATTTTTTGCTGTTATCCTCTTCTGCGTTGGTATGCTTGCATTAAGTCAATTTCTTTCACGTCAAGCCAAAAATTCGGTTAGTGTTGCACAACGTTTGACATTTGAAGCCAACTCTAATATACACTCATATCACATAGACAAAGCTACGCGAATTGGAAGAAGCTAGAAATAAATGAAACACAGAAAAACACTTCAAAGCGCACTTATTGATTGAGAAGCTGAGACACATAGATGAAGATCAAACAAGGCAAATAAATAACAAAATCGGATCAGATCATAATAAAGTGCGTCATTTGTTTGAATTAATTGTTATGCAAATCAAATTAAGCGAATATGGTAACAAAAACAAATGTGAGACGCGAGATCTGATCAATTTATGAACTGCAACTCTTGAAAATGATTCATAATATTTGTATATATATTTTTTTTTTCAAAATAGTGCGCAAGGTCAATTAGTTAAAATACCAGAAACAAATATAACATTTAAATATTGAATTTGATTTAGCGATTCGAGAGTTGTTGCAAATGCAGCTTTGCTGCGAAACTATTGCGTAATGTTTTTCGTGAAGTTTGACGATTTTTATTACGTTTCAATTGCTTGGTTTTGGAATTAGTGCGTTGTGTCGCGAACAACCCCCAAGAACCCGCAATGCCAATTCCCAACAACGGAAAGTTCAAGAACACACGAAAAAAAGCTGCTCAGCTTCTTCCAAGAATATGTGTGTAAGTGTTTGTGTGTGTGTGTGAAAAGGATTTACGCGTTGTTATTGTTCTTGTACGGTTGTGCACATGGCCTCAGAAACAGATAGCTCAACAGATACCTGAGCTATTTTGCCTTCAAACAACGAAGAACAAGAACAAAAAAAAAAAAAAAACAACACAAAACACTCAGAATGTATTTCAAGTTCCAACTGCCTTCAGGTGTCGTTCTTTTTTTTGGTTTAACTGAGAGTCAGCAGCACGCACTGATCCTATGGAATTTGCTCTATTTCTTGTTCGGAGCGAGTCGCATTGTTGTTTGTTGTGTAATTGAAAAAGCATTTCATATGCAGCTGCGTAAAAGTTTTTTGGCCCATAGAAAAGTACAGTCGCATGCAAAGCTTTCGAAAAGGATGTGCTTTGAGCTGTAATATTTGTTGGTGTACAGAAAGAAGAACGTAGAATGTTGATAGGGATGAGTTTATTGTAAAGTAAAAGTGATTTATAGATTTTTATATGAGTTTTGGGGTATAAAATCCTTTGAGTAGGTTCACAAAAGTCAAAGAAGCTTTTTCTCTTAAAGTTTATTTCTAAAGAATTTATACTTCAATGAAGCTATTCCAAGAAGTTTCGATAATTTTATGATTTTTTAATTGAATTCAAATGATTTTAATGCAGCTCCAATGTAAGAATTCAGATTAAAATCCTAACCTTAGTTAGATCATTTAACTAACATGATTTTAAAGTAGTTACTTGCCTCAGCATACACAAAATATCCGCTAACATTCGATCAAAAATATAACAAATGCTACTTCAGTTAACAAAACCTGAATCAAACTAAACCAAAAAAAAGGAGCGAAACAAAACTGCAAACTTGCCAGGAATTTGCTAATAGCTTTTTACCGATATTCGTTTTTGGGGCCAAATCATTCAGCACAGGCAAACGAAACCGTTGATTTTGATACACACACATATATATATATATGTGGCCTGAAGGCAAAAAGGAAGGTTCTGGTTGCTGCTGCCACATAACAGCGCAACAGGCGGGGCAGAGGCAAAGTTCTGGGCAAAGAAAGAACAGAAAAAAGGGAAAAAAGTTGCGCGTTCGCATTTTTCTAACGATTAAACAAATTCGAGGAAAAAAAGCGCATCCCATGCAACGCGCAGCCGCAACAGCGTCCAACAGCAAAAGCAACAGCAACATCCTCGTGTTGACTTCGATAGCGACCATCACCTGCAGTTTCCAGGAATTGGCGAATTTGGCCGGCGTTCAAGGTTTCTGCCAACAACACACACACACGCAAGAAGGGGAAACTATAGACGCGAACCTCAATGAAGGCGCAGCAAAGTCAAAAAAAAAAGAAAAAAGAAAAGAAAAGGGAAAGGGAAAAAGTTTTTGGTTGCATCTCTTAGGCGGCGGCATATTTGAGCGCGCCTAATTCCAGGAATTAAATCGTATATCTTCTGCTCTGTTTTTTTTTCTTTTTTTGAGCTGCTCCTCCACACTAAATGCTCGATTAATTTCTAATAAATTGGCTGCTGCTGGCCAACGGAAATACTGCTGCAGTCGCAGTCGCAGTCTGTATATAGAATTACCCAATACAAATGCATTTTGTTCGATTTCAACTTTGCGACTTTGAAATTTGAGGCTCCTAAACTTTTTCTTAGAATTTGACGAAGCACACCCGAAGCGAACAGGGAGAGAGAGAGAGAACGAGAGTGTGTATGTGTGCGTGTGTGAGAGCGAGCTTTATGTGTTTATGTGAGCTTTATATGTGTATATTTGTTATTGTTATTGTTGTTGTTGTTGCATTTTACATTCGGATTTGAAGCTGAGAAAGTGCAAAGCTAAGCAGTAGTAGGAGCAGCAGGCGCTGAATTTGTCTTCTTCTTTTCTGAGTTATGTCAACAACGAACGCATCATCTTAACTAATAACAATCCAAAAAAAAATTTCTCTTCTCATTCTCGTTGCAGCATTTGTCGTGTTCGGAGTGCGCGTCCCGAAATTCAATTGCTCTCTCTCGATCTGGAAACCAAACAAAACCAAAACAAATAATCATAATAATAATAACAGCAACAGTAACAGTAACGAAAATATAAGGAAACAGCGTTGCAACTGCAGAAGTATATAAAAATATAATATTACAACTATAAATAAGTAAACCGAATTAAATAATTGCATGCAAAGGTTGTTGTCAACGCTTTACAAACGCAACAAACGATTGCAAAATTCCCTTTGGCTAAGAATTTGTGGCGGCCAAATTGCTTTTATGCAAAGCCGGCTTAACAATTCGACGAAATTCCATTTTGGCAACATTAAAAACGACGTTAAAATTAACAACAACAACTACAACAACTGCAAGCAATTTAAGCAATATCACAACTATAACAAGAACAACAACAACAACAACGAGAAGTGCAACAAATCCAACAGTCTGCTTTGTGTGGACAACAGCAGCCATAGCTTCCATTGGCCCTGGCCGGATCCTTTGACCAAGAATCGACCGTGCAAAACACAACAAAAAGAACAACACGATAAAGACGTACAAACAACAAAATGGATCCACAACAACAGTTTTGCCTCAAATGGAACAGTTACTCGTCCAATTTGGCAATAACGTTCTCCAATCTATTCAAATCGGATCTGTTAGCCGATGTCACATTATCCTGCGATGGTAAGTGATAAACATTCATTTTTATTAAAGTTGTTTTGCAATATATTGTTGTTTTGAGATATGTTTCAAAGTTAACTTTGTTACGAAAAGTTATAGATAAAATCCTTAAGAAATTCTTAATATAAAAATTCTAAAAAAAATGCTTTAAATACTAAAAAATATATAATAATTCTAAAAAAATCTTAAAAATTAAAGAAAAACTATATTGTATTTCAGATTAGCTTTCCAAATCAACAATTTCTTTTATATAGTTTTCGGACCTTCTTTAAATAAATCCACAACCTAAAAAATGAAAATATAAAAAATATAAGTTAAGAATATTTTTATTACAAACATAATGCTAAAAGTACAAATAAAGAAAATATCAAGAATTTTAATATATAAATTTTTTTTCCTAGAATTCTACATTTGTTTTCGATTCCTTAGAAGTGTCAATACACTAATTTAGTTAGAAAACGGAGTTTTTTGATTAAAAAAAAGCCTTTTAAATATTTTTCAATGCAATTGATGATTAATTCAAACCCATAACCTTCCACACAGCACAAAATTCTGAATAGCAAATTCATTTTATATTAAATGTGCCTTATTTAAATTGAAGTATGAAACATTAGCCAAATTTATTAGTCTTTGGGTCTTAATCGCAGAATCGATAACACGCTAAGATAGCAAGGATAAGAGATAAGAGAGACGAAGGTCACAAAGCTAAACAGACAATGAGGCTGAAGCACACAAATTGAGGTACATATTTCTTAGGTTTTTTTATTTTTGGTTTGCGTTCTTTCTTTTGGCTAATAAGCCGCCAAAGTGGCATAAAAGGCAAAAGCGGCGAAACCGGCAAAACATTTTCCAAGCGACAGACATTGATTTTTCCGCTTCGAGTGGGGGCATGGTAAGTGGGTAAGTAAGTGGGCGAGTGTGGCACGCGGCTTCATTTTATGGGATGTCTCGCTGTCTGTTGCTCATTGTATGTGTATGTGTGTATCTGTGTGTGTGTGTGTCTGAGTGTGTGTTACTATTTCATTTACAGCATTTTACTACAGTATTATGGCGGCTTATTAAATGAATATAAATGCGGGGCGAACTTCTTGTTTTTGGCATTAGCTACATAGGTAAATAAGTATATACGTATATAGGTTATGTTTAGGCCCATATTTGCCCAACAGTTAAATCAGATGCCTTTTATTGTGTGAGGTCAGTAATTTTGTTGTTGTTGTTGGGACTCATTTTCATTTGTGGGACGCTTCTTGGGTCGCATTTTGATTTGGGTTTTGAGATAATGTGTGTCAGCCGCATCTTGGGTAGGCTGTATAAGGTACATCATGTTATGTAAGCGTTTGTTGCTTTAATTTCTGCAAACTTTAAAGTCTAACCAAACATAACACATACGCAGCGTATGCCATGCCCGTCTTATATGCGTATATTTTACGCGTGTTTACTGTTATTGAATAAGCAAGCTGCCAGTTCGCTGTCTGTGTGCTTGATTGTTGACGTAGCCGTGCATATATTTTGGTTTTCGGTGGGATTATACCTTTACCCCAAACCCCCAATCTATCACACATATGTAGAGACTGGGGCCAGACGTTCTGTGCGCAAGGGTTTCCACAAATCCAGCCAAGCCAAAAACAAAAAAAAAAAACATACTCCATACTCAAAAACCCTTGCCGGGTTGTCATCCATATCAATCGAAGTGCTACTACTTTTGATTAAAATTTTAAAATGCTGCCCAACCAAAAAAAAACTCCAAAAAAATGGTTTATTCTTGTCCGCTTTGACTGCTGGCTTTTAATTGTGGTTTTTAATATTTTTGTGTGCTTCTAACATATATATATATATATATATATAACGTGGATTCTAACGAATTCATGTGCATGTTTGATTCTTGGTTTTTTTTCACTTATTTTTTCTGTACATTTCTGAAATGAAGCATTAAATATTTGCCAGCCCTTCGAAACAAAAGCAAATAGCGTATGTTTTTGATTGTTTTTTAATATTCATGTGTGTGTTTTGCCTTTTTCGTGTTTTTGGTAGTTGGGGCTGCATTGGTTTCGGGCACTTTCAGCACTTGAGAAATGAGCATTTTTACCAAAATGAACATTTGCTTGGCCTTGGGCCATTTAGTATGGTGATTCGAACAAGGGGTTGCTTTTTTCCGTAAGGCATTGGAGTCATTAGCAAGTACTAATGGTCTCAGACATGGCCAAAGCTCTTTTAGATTATCGAAAAAATGATCTAAATTTTTTTAAGTTTTTAAAACATGTTTCAAACAAATTCGGGCACTTTTAAGCGATTCTCTTAAGAATAAATCTATTCTCAGAACACCTAATAGCTTTTTCCAAAGCATATTCAAGTTTGCTCAATTTTAAAGATTTTTAAAACATTTCCTATGTAATTTTTAAGTTTTCTATGAGATCTCGTTAAAAAACTCATTGCTTAGAGCTTTTAAAGCTCAGAACAACGAAAGCTCCCCCACTACGTAATCAATTCTGTATCTAATTACATAATAATCAACACAATACTACTTACCTTGACACTTTGAAGACCCATAAACTCGAATGGCGTCGCACTATTTTGCACTTGAGTCTAAAATTCGAACGCAATGCATAATAACATATAAATGAATCATTGAGCAATGATAAGATTATACATATATACATATATATTTTAAACACACAACAAAAACAGCTTTCAACTGTTGTCATTGTATTAATCAATTTTAAAGTGCACACAAAATCAAAACATATTTATGTAATAGTTGAGGTCTACTGCTATAAACATTATATATATATATATATACATATGTACTATATGCAGAATTTGCCAGGCAGAACGTAAACAACCCCAAATGGCAATTAGCTTCGCATTGTTATTATTAAATTTTTCGTCCAATTTTTTTTTCTCCCTCTTTTTATTTGTTTATCAGCGAGTGTTTTCGGAATATGTCTTGGTACCTAAAAATCTTTTTGCGTTTTTCTTTTGATCCCTCTGTGACCCAATTTCGCTTGCTTGTTAGAAAATCACCAAAAAAGAGTATAAGAAGAAAACGAAATAAGAATTTGTAATCAACGATTATTGTTTTTTATTATTATTACTTGCTGCGCATGCAATTATATTCTAAAAGAGTTGCACATTTTGTATACCCTGTAGTCGTAAATAAGATTATAATTATGGTATCAATATGTTTAGGCTGAAGAAAAAAGCTCTTTTAATCGAAACTCTTAAACAAGCGCTTTTGAGTTGAAAGCAGAACTTTCAAATTTCGATAGGCGATAGGCCTATAAATATTTGTTCTTGAACTCTGCGATAACGAACTATCGATACTTATCGATTTTAAATCATATATGCAAGATCATAGCTTTGTATCGCCTTCGACTAGATCATTCTTACGATTATTACTTACCCTCTCTCTCCCTCTTTCCATGTCTGCATTTATTTGTATATTTTCAACAACTTGCCTCGTCTGATTAGCAAATGCTTATCAGTCGCATGCCAAGTTCGCAATTGACACACATTTCTGACGAAATATTTCCCTTAGCTGCATTTCGATTAGATTAAAGGCACACGTGTACGAAACTTTAATATAATTTATATAGCAGGCGTAAAGATGTTCGAGTTTACTATTTCTTGCGATTTGTAGACGCAAGCACAACAAGTGCCCCATAAAGTCGCAAGCACCCCCAACTACTACTATGACTACATTTTGCCATTTGCCAAAAAGTAAAAGCGTGGAAAAAAAAAGTGCCAACACATAGAAAGACCGAGACCCAAAAGCACAATCATCTCCGCTTTGTGTGCCCCGCGCGCGTTCCACAGAAATGTGGTGTATATAACAAAAGGCAGCCAGCGACGAGTCAAGAAAACACATAAAAATATACTTATACATTCTCGAAGGGATGGTGGTGGATGTGTGGGTGGTGGTTAGGGGTTGAAGGTTGCAAAAGGGATATTGCGTATACGCTAGCAACAGCAGCAGCTGGTTTTTGTATGTCACAGGTACACACACACACACACACACACATATATACAGACAGACTTAGAGGGAGACCAAAGATGTCGGCCAAGACGTTGATGTTGATTTTGAATAATAACTCAGACACACACACACACAGATACCCATTTACTCGGTGTATGTGTGTGTGTCTGCAGAGTCAAGAGCAAGGAAATGATTTCCTTGCTCGACTTTTATTATGCTTTTGTGTGCCCGATATATCTATGCTTATTTTTATGCGTATATATATATGTGTTTGTGTGCGTGACATGATTTTTATGAGTTCAAGGTCTCTAAGCGTTTAACGCTTGAGGCGCCACCTGTTGGCTGCATTTTATAGCCCCCCCCCACACACACCTAGCTCCAGCAAGTATGCTTTAATTTCTTCACTATAAGCAAATGCGCCAAAATGTGTGCTATAAAATTTGTTTCTTTTGGAGTTTGATTTGAGAGAACTTTAATGTCGCTTTAAGCCTTAATTCATAGATCGGGCATAAGTTTTAATACTATTTGTTCCCTTTTACCACTGTAACGCTCAGATATCTAAGACTTCTATCTTAGATTTACATCCTTCTGAATATTTTTCTTATCCTTCATTCTCCTGTTTACATTTTAGGCGCCGTTTTTCGAGCACACAAATTAATATTGGCCGCATGCTCGAAAAAGTTTGCCGATCTGTTTGAGAATACGCCGACAAATGGACAGTGTGTCATCATATTGGAGGCGACCACGCCGGACAACATGGCTGCGTTGCTGGAGTTCATGTACAAAGGCGAAGTCCATGTCTCCCAGGAGGCGCTCAACAGTTTTCTCAAATCCGCCGAAAGTCTACAGGTAAGAATTCACCACATAATATGACTGGAAACATATTCTGATGATTCTCTCTCTTTGATCAGGTCAAGGGTCTGTCCACAGAGACGGGCCGTTTGGCTGCACAGCAGGCACAGCAACAACACATGGGTGGTGATAGTTCACCGCTGGATTCACCCACTGGGCGGCGCAATATGCGCAACAGTTTGAGCGGCGGCAATGGCAACGGCAACGTTGGCATCGGCTTGGGTGGTGCCAATAGTGGTGCGATTGCCGGCAATGGCTTGAGCCTGGCTGGTGCACTCAGTGGCATGGCAGCTGCTGGTGGCATGGCCGCAGCGGCTAGCGTGGCAGCTAGTGGATTGAGCGCTCTGGCGGCCAGTGCTGGTGCATTGGATCGTTGCGGCAGCGCTGGTGGCAACGTCATAAGCGGCTCAGCGGCAGGCGTTGGACCACTGAGCGCTGGCTCCGGATCGGGCGTTGGCGTCGGCGTCGGTGGTGGTGGTGTTGGTGTTGGTGGCAATAACGTTGGCGTTGGCGGTGGCAACAACGGACCCATCAGTTTGGGCAGCGGCGCTGGCGTCGCTATGCATTTGGGCGGCTCAACGGGCAGCCTGAAACAGGAATGCGACTCACTGATGCATCCAAGTAGCTCGTCATCGTTGGGCGCCATGTCTGGCTATGTGCCGCCCATGTATCACCGTCCCATGTCCTTCAATGAACCGTTGCGCAAGCGTGCTCTACGCAGTCCCTATGCCGAACAGGAACTGCGCGGCAGCGTTCTACGCGATGGCTCCAAGAACTCCTCGGAGTGCCCCAGCCCCATCAATAAGCCACCGTACCATCGACCCTCGTCCAGCGCCTCCTCAACGGCGCCCACAGAGGCAGACACAATGCACTCCGAACGTGCCTCACCGCAGTCTAGGTAAGTCAAAAAAAAAAAAACTTCTCAATTTTTTCGAACTTCTGAATTTTCATAATACCTTAACTTTGTCAAAATTTAACCGATTTGTAAAAGTTATATCTTAAAAGTCATGGCTTGATCTCTACAATAATAGCGCATTTAAATCTAGACTCAAGTTTGTCGATGAGCGACTATGTTCTATCCCTTAAAATTCTATTAAGGAACGGGTCAAAACTTTTCGTTAAAAGTCAACCGATTATCAAAAGCAAGGTCTTAAAATGCATGGTTTGTTTGGAGATTTCAACTCCCAAAACTATTCTATGCCCCAAAATCAAATCAAACATATCAATGCCATAACTTTCTTAACAATTCTTTTTATGTTATTTCTAAACTCGCATCCCTTTTACAGCCGCTATGAGAATCACAGTCCGAGCACCACCGCTGGCAATGGAAATGCGGCTAGCAGTTTGGTTCGCATTGTCAAATCGGAACGAAATAATGGCAGTGCCAATGAGGCTAACGACGACGAACGCGAACTGATGGATGAGTCAACAGATGTAAAAACTCTCAAACGAATACACTTAAAGAATCACTATAAATAAAAAGCTTTTCTTTCTGTCTCTCCTCCTGTAGAATGGCGCTGAGGATTTGCGTGTGAAGCTGGAGAATTCAAACTTTTCACCACTGCCAGCTATTTCAAATACCTCATCGACAACACCGAATGCACTGCTCGAAAATCTTAAGAATGCGGATGGCTCGCTATCCGGCAACTTGGCTGCCTCGATAGCGCCCGCCGACATGTTGAACGTGTGGAATGCCACCAAGATGAACAACAAGAACAGCGTGAACACAGCCGATGGCAAGAAACTAAAGTGTTTGTATTGCGATCGTCTCTACGGCTATGAGACGAATCTGCGGGCACACATACGGCAGCGGCATCAGGGCATTCGGGTGCCCTGCCCCTTCTGCGAACGGACATTCACGCGCAACAACACGGTGCGTCGGCATATTGCGCGCGAGCACAAGCAGGAGATTGGCTTGGCTGCTGGTGCGACAATTGCGCCGGCGCATGTGGCAGCAGCGGCGGCGGCAGCGGCGGCCGCCAATCATTCACCATAGGAAGCAGCCGCAACGGCAGCGGCAGCAGTAGTCATGAGCGCCCACAAGGAGGCGGCTAAGCAGCGTAAACGTAAATCACTCAAAATGGCATTGGAGAAGTGTATGCAGCGGCGGGATGCGATGGCATCCGCTGAGGCTGTAACGGGGGGCGAACAAGGGGGTGGCACAGGAGGAGCATCAATTGGCGGGGATGCGGCAGCGACAGCAGCTGCTGCCACAGCACTGCTCAGCTTTGAGCATCAGCAGCATCAGCAGCAGCGGCAACAGCTCTCACAGCAGCAGGCTCATCATGAGTTGACGTTGCAAATCAAGGCAGCAATGGCTGCCGAACAGGAGCAACGTGAACAGCAGCATGCGGCAGCAGCAGCAGCTGAGGCAGCTGAGGCAGAGGCTTTGATGGACACGACAGTGAACACAACAACAACAACGACAACGACAACAACAACTGATGGCAGCGATGCAGAGGCAAGCGATGCGAATGAGGCAGCTCAACAAATAGCTAGCTCCATGGACATTGACGAGCCCATGCGTTCGCCAGATCCCGAGTCGGAGCTGGTTGTTGTTGAGCCCAAGATTGAGCCACTGTCGGACAGCGAGGAGGACGAGGAGGCGATGCAACATCAGCAAGAGCAGCAGCAGCTGTATGAATCTGAAGCTGAAATGCAACGCACGCCCACATCCACGCCCACCAGCCCCATGATGATGATGATGCCACACGATGCGCCCACATTGACCTCAACGCCCAAGCTCAATGTGGATGTAAGTGAGCAGTAAAGAACTTAAAGTAAAACAAAACACCCGCCACAAGCAAATCCCCCCAAAAAAAAACCCTCTAAAAAATGTTAAGAATTTAAAAAATGCCACAAAAATATATGATTGATTGAGTGATTGAGTGATGATTGATGATAAACGTTTATGCGCAGATCAAGAACAACCTAAGATCTGTTACAAAAGATGATGATGATGATGATGATAATGACTACTGTTGCAACTGTTGTTGCTCTCGGAGACCACCTATATAAAAAAGTCCCAGACTTTTTGGAAGTTTGGGCAAAATGTTTACTATAAACTAAACTAATCTAAAACTAAACTAACTTTAAACACACACACACACACACACAAAAACACGAACACACATACACATACACACCACATATAACACACATACAAGTACACAACTACAGTATTTGATGTTTAAATAATGAATTTTATTGACAACAATTTAATTTCTGACCAACATACAAACCAACACAGAAACTGAAACTGAAACAGAAACAGAAACAGAGACCAACAAACAAGAAATTAGCAAACGCAATTATTATGTTTATTATTCGAAAGTAAAACAAAAATGCAAAGCAGCAAAAGATAATAACAACAAAATGCAATCCGGCTGAAAAATCGTTTTCAGGGTGCTAATTAAAGATAACAAAGGAAACTTAAAAAGTTAAAAAGAAATCACAGAGAAAAGTGCATAAACAACAACAACTAAACAGTTTATGCTAGAAGAAAACAAATAAAAAAAAGTTTGAACGTTTTTGATTGGTGCCGCCAAACGTAGCTGAAAAATAATTGTTTATGTATTTAAAAACAAAACAAAAAAAAACAAAAAGAAAGAAAATATAATTCACAATAATTGTTTTTGTTTTCAGAAAACGACTTTTTTAAACAACAGAAAACAAAGAAAATCAAATACAAAAACCACTGCAAGTTGCCTCAAATCAAAAAAAAAAAAAACAAAAAACAAAAACAAAAAGACAAAAAGCAAATTAACTGAATTTAAAAAATAGTAAATAATTGAAAAGAAAAAAATAGCAACATACTACAACAACAAACTACAAAGCAACAATAGCAACAAAAAACCGCAACCACAAGTACCTGCAATAATTAAATAGTATAAAACAAATACAAAAAAAACAAAAAGAAACAAAGAAGTAAAACAAAAAGAAAGAAAACAAAAATCTTAAATACAAAAGCATTTAATTTTTTATAAGAACAAAATGTCAAAAATAAAGTGCAAAGTCAGCTGTAAAGGTTTTTTGCCTAGTTTTTTTGTAAATAATTTTATTAAATTTATAAATGCGAAAGGCAAAAACAAAACACAGTTGACTCTCACGCTCCCCCCTTTTCCCCTCTCCCCCTTTGATGTGCGCTCTTTTTATATAATTTTCTTTTAACACTTTTTGGACCTCTCAAAATTCAGAAAACAAAACACGCACAACAAACTTTTTTGGCCATAAAACAAAACTCTTTTTTGGATTTTTTACATCAATCTTTTTTTTTTTGGTTCGCAACAACAACAAATAATTAAAACAATTGGTAAATTGGGTGCCTATAAAACATAAATATTAAATTAAACGACTATTAGTAAAATTTTATAAACAATATAATGATTAACAAAATGCTTATATATTTAAAGAAAAATTAAAGTAAAAATAATTATAGCAAAAAAAAAAACAAAACAAAAACGTAAAACAAATGAGAGAGAAAATTGTTAAAAGTTAAATGCAACAAAAAAGATGAAAATATGAAAACCACTCAAAAACGTTCTCAAAAAACTTTCAAACAAACCAACAAGCAACAACTTACAGCAAAAAAAAAAAAATCAAAACAAACAAAAATTCAAAATCAAAAAAAAACTTTTTGGCACACCTTTGGAAAACATTTTTCAACAAACGACAAAATTTTATTTTTCCCAAGAACAAAAATCACAAACCAATACAAAAAAATTCAAAATTCTTTTTTTCGGCTCCATATATAATTTTTGTAAACAAAATGCTGTAAAAAAAAAAAAACAAACTTAAAAATTCTTGTTGTAAGCAAAAATAATGAAATGCCAACGTCAGGCACTGTAAATACTATATAAAAAAAAAATACTACACACCAATACACACGCACACACAACACAGTTTAAGAATTAAGGCTCAGTTGTAAAATGATATATATTGAATACTAAATATGTATATGTATATTAAGCGCATATGGTAGGAACACTTAGGCTCGCCAAAAGTTGATTTTTCTTTAAACAGTTTTCCTTTTTTTTCTTTATTTTTTCTTTTTAAGTTGACACAATAGTGCCAGGATTTTTTGTTTACATATAACTACAGGGTGATACACATACAAACACACAAACACACACACACGTACACACACACATAGAAAACTACAATAGTAAAATAATAGTATTCAAATGACGGAATAGCCAAATGTTAAAGTATATATAGATACGATAAACTGTATCAAATGTTAAAACACACACACGCAATACACACAAACACACACACACACTCGCACACACGCACACCAATAGGTTGCTTCGATGAGAATCGCATAGAGCGACCAATTTTTTTCTTTTTTTCTGTAGCTCTTACGTAAAACTGTACCCAAAAACCCAGTTTGTTCTGTGATGTGCAGCGCTCGAACCACGTTTGACGCTGCAAAGTTTTTGTTTTCTATATAATTTTTTTTAATATAGTTCCCCCCAAAACCCCAACACCCCCACAACCCCTCTTACCCCTCGAACAGGAAACGAAAAATTGAAGAAAATTAATTGCAATAACTATTTTAATTAATACCAACTTTATAATAATTAATGCACACATATTTTGTTACTACACCCGACCCCTTCCCTCTTCCCCCCCTACCCTCCCCATCGCTCAATAATCTGCCTGTTGCATGCCCCAGTGTGTTGATTGCAGCAGCGTCCCGTGTCGCAGCAACGTTCTCTGGAGTCTGAATTACATATTATTTTTAAGTACGTTCGCTGTCGGCACTGGGCGTTCCCTTTCGGCTGCACAAATGGGCGTGGCACTGTGCAGTTACGCGTAATTACATTTATGTTAATAATAATCGGTTATAATTATTTGTCATATGCTTAGGATTTTATTTGGTTTATTAGCACTTAGTTCTTAATCTATAAATACTATGTTTAGACTTATGCACGACTTAAATGTGTACGTACGTATGTAAATCAAACTCAGGAACTCATATACCTCACAATGGAAACTACCTCTTTGTTTTTGTTTTTATGCTTTGCAGAGACAAACAATATGTGAAGATGCTAATTAAAAAAACAAATAAAAAAAACAACAGCTTTAGTTCTTAGTCATGTATTTTCGTTTGTTAAGTTCAATATATATATATATATATATATATATATATATGATTTAATCGTTAAATCCTAAATCCTATACTAATCTTAATACACACACGCACGCACACAACAATAGCAACAAACATACAACAACAAAACAATATTGAACTGCAATAGTTAACGAAACTACCTCAATGGGCCCCAAATAGACTGCGCATATTTTGCAATATACTATATAAATAAATACAACAAATAAATACAACAAATTTTATTAATTTTGTTTGTAAAATGGTGACACACACACACGCACACACACATAAAACAACACCTACACACACACACACCTTTTGGCTTTTCATTTCGAAATATTTACAAAAACACTTGAGTAACAAAATTTCACTTTTTTGGCTCTAGAATAAACAAAACAACAACAAAATTTTTCAAACAACTTTGGCAACATAAAATTTGGTTTTTGTAAATATGCGCTAAATTAAACACGAAGAAATTTCAACAACAAAAAAATATTCAAAACATTTAATGTAAAATTACAAACTTTGGCTATTTAAACTAACTATAACTAATATCTAACAAAAATTAACTATATATATATATGTACTATATATATATGTATATGTGTAGAGAGACAAGTAAGAAAGAAAAATGTGTATACATAATTTTCGGCAAAGCAACTAAATGAGGCAAAAAAAAAATAAAAAAAAAAACAACACAAAGCATTACAACTTATATTTAACAATGTAAAATGTAAAAAAAAAAACACATACAAAGAAATTATTTTAAGGCTATACAAATTATGAGAACTTGAAAAAATTTTTGAAAACAAAAAAAACTCAAAACACATGCTAACTAACGGTATACTTTTGCTAGAGCAACGCGCAACTGTCCAAAACGAAAGCAAAAACTAAAATTTTGTTGACAGCCAGTAAAGATAAAAATTAAATGAAATTCAAATGCGAAACCCAAATGGTTATAAAAACAAAAAATATGTAAAAAACAAATTAAACAAAAATAAAACTTTCTTAAAGAAATTTTTGCCTGCATCAAAGCAAGCAAAAAAAACTAAGCATATAAACACTTTTAGGCTTAAACTTTCGGCTAAACATTAACAAAAAAATGAAAAAAAGAAAAACGAAAAAAAAAACATATTTTTATGTAAAACTTAACACGAAAAAAAAACAAAACAAAAACATTAGGCACTCGCAGAACATAAAATATATAATGAGAAAAAACGAAAACTATCAGATATCTGCATAAATATTTATTTAGAGCGAAAATAAAACGTAAAGTAATAAATTAAGTTTTAGGCCCGACTTTCGACAAAAAAGCGGCCTAAAATAATTTCTTTGTAAAAATGTAAGTGACAAACAAATTAAACACTAAATTTAACAACAAACAAATGTCGCCATTTTGCATTTAAAACGTTAAAAGTTATAACAACAAAGCGGCAAAAGCACCGAACTAAAAACAAACTGAAGAAAGAATTACAAATGTGTTGTGCAAGAAAATGAAACCGAAAACAGAAAATAACTTTTAATGTACATAAAAAATAAAAAAACAAAAAATAATTTAAATCATATATACAAATTAAAATACAATTACTTGTGTATGTACTATATATAAATATATATATGTATATATATATATGTGTGTGTAATTTTTCAAATGCTGTAAAATTGTTTAATTCATTTAATTTTCTTCTTAATTTTTTTCGTTGTATAAATTTATTTCTAAGCATGAGAAGTTTTCGATAAACAAAAAACTTATAATAAAACATTGTAAAACTTGAATACATATACATATATATATGTATATATATGTGTGTGTAATGTGCACAGGTACAAAGAGCTATATTTAAAAATTATTAAATTTAAAATACAAAAACTATGAGAACGAAAGCAAAATGCAAATTTGAAATAAAAATTCGTTGTATAAAAATAAATAAAAAACGCGCGATGTAAGCAATTTTTGTTATATATTTTTGTTAGCACTTGTTTTCTATATTAATATTTAGTTGAATATCGTAAAAAACACCACCAACAACAAAAACAAACAAGCCAATTGTACTTATATTCAGGCAGAAAAATCCCACAAATTTTTATTATTTTTCTTTCCAACACTGAAAAAATGAATACACCAACTAGTCACAGGACAATGACTAAATTGGCATTAATTTCATTTTCTTTGTTGTGTTTTTTAATTTCTTCTGCACAAAATCTTATCTAAGTTATTTGAAATAACTATAAAATGAAATATCAACAAGAAGAAATAAAGTTTAAGTGAACGTGTAAAATATATACTATATATATATTATACTTTATTATTTTGTAACATTATGTTGTAAAATTATTTTGATTTGCTTTTGGCTTGTTTACCTCTTTTTAATTTGTAAAATTTATGTTTAAAACAACAAACTAAATTTATTATATATATATACACACAAAACATATATATATATATAAATATATGCTAAATTAATGCAACTAAATAAATGTTAAAAAACCAAAACAAAAAAAACAACAAATTTGAGAAATTGGCAATTTTTTATTGTTTTTAATTCAATTTAAAAACCCATTTTACTGTTTTATGATTTTTGCAGTTATTTTTTATTTTAGCACGCGTACAACAGCAAATTTCTTTCGTATCTATGTGTATCACACATGCATATATGTTAATGCAAATAAGTATGCTACGAAAAAAAAATACCAAAAAAAAATAAAATACCAATAATGCAAAATGTGTTTAGGCCTAAGCGACTTTACAGTTCAGTTCAGTTCAGCGTTATCTTATATGTATGTGTATATGGCAAAATATTAGGTTTAGACCTTATAAAAATCGGTGTTTGTACTCAACTATTCAACACACACACACTCACACAAACCCTTAACCCTTCGCAACCAAAATCTTTGAATGTGTAAATCAAGTTGTTGTAAATTTGTCTAAATGGAAATCGAAGCGAGTACAAATTAAATTTAATATATATATGTGCGTATTTTATTGTTTATCTTAACATTTATTTTCATTCTCTAAATGTTTTTGTGTTTCACTTGATTTCAAATTAAATTAAATGTAGGTCACACTTAAAAAAAAATGAAAAAACGCAAAAAAAAAAAAATTAAATAAAACAAAAATTTAAGGCAAGAAAGAAATGCATACAAAAAACTTTTGGAACAATGACAAGTACAAAATTTTCAGGTAATACAAAAATTTAGCAGTTAAATTTTAAATTTAAAAATATATTATAAAAAAAAGTACGTACAAATTTTTCGGCATAAAGGATAAAATGAAAAAATAAAAAAATACAAATTAAGTAAATGTCAAATATTTGACAAAAGGTGTGACTTTAGAATGATTTAGTTGGCAAAGCGAATGCAAATTATTTCCCTTTATTATTTTCAGTTATTAATTTCTCAAAATGAAATGCAACCAAACTTGAGTTACACAGGCAAGAAAAATATAAGAAGTGAAAAGTAAATTTTTGAACCATGCGCTGAACTGCAAAGTGTGCAAAATTGAAAAACAAATCACAAAAAATTATGTTCTCAAAAATTTTTGAAACTCTAAGCAAAGACAGAGAGAGAGAGCGAAAGATGAAGAAGAAAAAGTCCACTTGAAAATATATGAATTATGCAAAATGTACTCTAAATATATACTTACATGGTGTGTACATATACATATGTATATTAAAAATAAAAACAAGCATACATACATAGATTTAAACAAAAAAAAAGAAATTAATTCCGTTTGGAGCAAACTCAGGGCATTATAAAGACTCACGACGATGTATACATGCATTTAATACAAAAAAATACTAAAAACAAGAAAAAAATACTTAAAAAAAACAATTTTTTCGATATGTATTACAAATTAATGAAAAACAAAAGAAAAAAAATGAAATTTAGAAGAAGCAAGTGTAATAATCATGCAAAACGATTATGAACAACTCAGGTATTAAATATTAAATGAAATATTTTTAAAGATCAAAAAACAAAGAAAACGACAGTCATGTCAACATTTTCAAACGTTGTGCAATATTCTTAAAGTTTTCTAAATACGTAATAGTATTAATCAAACTTGCAACAAAAGCAAGCGAATAATGAAAAAATAAATTGAAATGAAGATTATCGAATGAGTGTTCATAAGAGAGAAAAGAGAGAAAAGAGAGAGAGAGAGGGAGAGGCATGGATAGAGAGGGCATGGTGAGTTTTTGATGCATATGACGACTTAGCATATAGTACATACACACATACAAAACATTCATACATACATGCATACATTCATACATACATATATAAGTATGTAATTGTTTAGCATTCAAATTATTTGATGGACTTTTGTTTTTGTAACCAAACCACAATACACCACAACAACAACAACAACTACTACTACTACAACAACAACCACAAGCAACACATATATACACACACAAACAAACACACACACACACACAAAGCGTAAAAGCGAAAATAGTGAAATAAATAGCTAAATGAAAATGAGTTTATATAAAGAAGGAAAACATAAAACTGTGATTACATTTGATTGTCGATGCGTTGATAAGCAAAACGTTGCATAATTAATTGATTTGATTGAAATACGAATTGAAACAAAATATATGAGAAATGAAAAACTTATATAAACAGCTTATGATTTCTTTTTTCTATGTATGACAACGTAATGCGTAACTAAATAAATATTTAATTAGCCGAAATATTAAACTTCAAAAGATTTACTAAGTATTATAATTAAAAAAAAAAATACAATTACAAAATTATAATTACTTATTAAATTGATTTGACAATTAGTCAATAATCAAAGTTATATATAAATTATTTTTTCAGACTTTTTTTTTTGATTTTGCAATAACTCATAAAATATTTTTAAAAAAAATCATATTTAGTTTACATTTCACTAAACACTTTCTGTATGTAGTGCACTTTAGTTAAAAATTAAAGTCTGAGATTTTACATTTATATGGTCAAAGTATACACCTAATTAAAATTATATAAAAACCTTAAAAAAACACAAAAAAAATAAAGAATTGACTAAGTTTATAATTATTAAAATACTTACGAAACAAGCAGAGAAACACACACACACACACAAAACACGCAAAACACAAATTTGTATTTGGCTATATACCATTAATGTAAAAAAAAATCTTGAAAAATTGTGTAAGAAAAAAAAGGAAAGAACATTCAAAACTGTATTTTCACTACATGCGTATGCTATATATATCTGGTATATGTGCAAGCGAGAAATTTAAGTAAATGGCTTAAATATATTTTTAATGACAATTCGGATTAAAAATTTACGATTATGGCATAAACTTTTGTGTAAAATATAAAATCTAAGCTATACACAACAAAACCAAAAAACGTACAGACAAAAAAAAACGCATTGTAACAAAAACTCACACAGCATGGAAAATGGGCAGAACATATATTGAGCATTAAAAGTATATGAACGAAAAATCTAAATTCAATAAACTTGTTGCTAAAATATAATAAAAATAAATCAATTGTTTTAATTTTAAACTTTAAAATGTCAGTACGAATTCAAAGACCCGCCATTCTAGACGTTTATATCGATACTTATCGGCTTGAAAAATTAGCGATATGCTACTTTCGAGTGCATGCTGGGCACACCGATTTGTCAACAGCTGACAACTTGTGCACGAAACGTGTGAATGGTAAGACGCCATTGTGTTACGTGCTGACGAATCGAGCAAGTGCAAATTGTTATTAACCATAGTTGTTTGTTGTTTTAATTCGTCAATCACGAACCAAAGACATATTTAAGCTCTTCCAAAGTACCCATTCTAAATATTCTTAAAGACACTTAGTCATTTTGAAGCCCAATAACAGAGCACAACCATCCATAAAAGCAATAACAGTCAAAGTTAACAAAATGGTGAGTAATACGAAAGATATGAAAACAAATCCAACAATAAAGAGAAAAAACAAGTTCTTTTGGTTGCCGCCCCATCAAACACAAAGGTGCTCAATTGTTTTAAACACCGATTGCACATGTGGTCGAAAGTATTTTAAAACTGCAACTTCGGTACGAGTAGAGTTGTGGCCTGTGACCTAAAACTATGCCCATATATGGTAGTCGTCGTGGCGAGCCGGCTGTTTGGTTTTGGGTGTCTGTTGGGAGGGGAAAGAAGGGAAAGTCGAGGTCACTTATCATCAAGTGTAGTGAAATGATTCAAATTCAAAGAAAATTGTTAATCCTGGTATGCCTAACGATAACACACATTTTATATTTGTTTACAGTCGGAAATGCAAATGGATTGTGCGCTGGATCTAATGAGACGACTGCCTCCTCAGCAGATTGAGAAGAATCTGATTGATTTGATTGACCTGGCGCCCGATTTGTGTGAGGATCTGTTGTCGTCAGTGGATCAGCCACTAAAGATAGCCAAAGATAAGGAGCATGGCAAGGATTATTTGCTTTGCGATTATAATCGGGATGGCGATTCATATCGTTCGCCCTGGTCCAACACGTACTATCCACCGCTTGAGGATGGCCAAATGCCTTCAGAGCGTCTACGCAAGCTGGAGATTGAGGCCAACTATGCATTCGATCAGTATCGTGAAATGTACTATGAAGGCGGCGTCTCCTCTGTATATCTATGGGATCTGGATCATGGCTTTGCCGCTGTGATACTCATCAAAAAAGCTGGCGATGGCAGTAAAATGATACGCGGCTGCTGGGACTCCATACACGTGGTGGAGGTGCAGGAAAAGACAACAGGCCGCACCGCACACTACAAGCTCACCTCAACGGCAATGCTGTGGCTGCAGACAAACAAACAGGGCTCGGGCACAATGAACCTGGGCGGTTCACTGACACGGCAAACGGAGCAGGATGCCAATGTGAGTGAATCATCGCCGCACATTGCGAACATTGGCAAAATGGTCGAGGAGATGGAGAACAAAATACGCAATACACTGAATGCCATCTATTTTGGCAAGACCAAGGATATTGTTAATGGCTTGCGCAGCACACAATCGCTGGCCGATCAGCGTGATCAGGCGGCCATGAAACAGGATCTGGCTGCGGCAATATTGAGGCGCAATGTTAAGCCCGAATCGAACTGAGCAATTGGTGCCGCACGTCCGGCACCAACGGCGTTTATAGGGACAGTAATCGAATTGGCCGAGTAATTCAATTTCATTATATGCGAAATATAAGCACTACCAAGTATATAAAAATGCGCATTTCTAGGCATTAAATTTGTTAACGAAACGATAAAAAACTCATAGCGAAAACTTGTTAAATGAAAAAAAAAAAAGAAAAGAAAATGAAACATATTAATGTAAATTGACTACCCACATTTATACTACCCCTGCCCAGCCTTGTTGTAATTAACACATATATACATATATATAATACATTCAAGTCCAATTACAATTGTCGCGCCAGCTCCTTCGCCGCCCTTTAGACAGTATCTTTTAAGTATTTGTATCTGTATAATGCATACAACATATAATTTTGTATTTGAAATTATTCGCATTTCTTTTTTTCTAATACAATTCGATTGGTTTTTGCATTTTTTTTTTAAGTGGAAAACGTTTGCTGCGTTCGAGAATCAATAATATGTTTATATATATATATAAAATTAATAAATAATATATGTATGTGTGTGTATTCTAACAATAAGAAGCTCGAAGCATAAATTTTACATTATGTACTTTTACTGAAACGCTCTGTATTATGTGAAAAATACACATTACGTACCGATCAGCGAAATATGTCTTGATTTTTTTGGCTTGAAAACATTTCTTTTTATGGAACAACAACTGAAACTATGGAATTATCTCATTCAATTGAATAATTTTTTTGGAACTGCTATCAAATTTTACAAACATTTATGTTCTTGGTTCAGCGAATCCTCTCCGAATCGTCTTGGATAAAAGCTACTTTTGAAGTATTCAATTGATTTTATACTTAAGTTTTTTTGGTTTGGTATGGCTATGTTTGTTTATTTTCATGAAAAATTGCAAAATACCCTACAATGTTACAATGTAGTTTTTCATTAAATAAGATAAGATGTGTGGCCTTATATATCAAATATATGAATACAAATGTATTTTTAGTTATCGGTAAATCGAATTGAAACTGTTTTCAGTTATGCGTTTCGTTTTTACGTACTTTCTTTTGTTATCATGATTATTACAGATATTGTGTGTATATATAAATTTTTGTTTTGTGTGTTATCAACTATATACAAAAAAAAGAACGCGACAACATTGATACCAACACTCGAATGTGTGTTTTAGTGAGTGTGTGTGTGCGTGCATGAATGATAAAAGTAAAAAGAGTTTTTCGTTTTATCATTGTAAAATGAATCGGAATTGTCGTTTCATAACTCCACAAGTAATTAGTCGCGTTTGATATCTACAACTTAAGCTAGTGATTAAAAATACATTAGATATATTTAGGACGTCGAAAATAAAAATCGTTGACGATTACATACAATATTTTACACGGGATGTTCGAAAGGGGTGCTTTAACTGACTGAATTGGACAAATGCGCGTCGTGATTTAAAACAAGCGAAACACATATTATTAGCCTTAAGTAGAAGACGAGTAGAGTAAGTAGATGAAGCAGGTTGCAGAAAAAGAGTTGTCCAGCAAAATACGCCCTTCTGCCGACATTATTTCGTGCGTTCAATAATAATAGTAGTAGTAGTTATAAATAATTGTGTGTATGAAAGTCTCTTAGGTACACAGCAATTGTGGCAAGCAGCTTATTGCATTTTGGAGACTTCAAACTTCGTATTGATGATCTCCTCATCGGAATCGAGTACTGGCAACGCTGAATCACCCATCGCTGATGGTATATTCTCCTCCACCCAACGCAAATCGTCCTCCTCGGTTGTGGTTCCCGCTCGTGAATTCGTTGGCGTCCTTGCTGTCCCATTTTGATTTGAACCGCGCATTTTAATGCCATACGCATCAGCCACAAATTGTTCCTCCTCATCTGATATATTGAAACAGTTAGTTTGTAAACTTAGTAGATATGCAAAATTCGTCTTACCCTCGTCATCCTCATCTTCAGGCGCGTCCAGAAGCGGCGTAAACGCATAACGTTGATTGTTATTCGTTGGTCGCCACAGTATCATAATGACTAGCAACAGCACAGAGAATAATATATGCCAGAAGCCTGTATCCACCCAAATATCGCGCCAGCCCTGGTAAGGAAAAGGCCTACAATATCTTTCTTTAAGTATTTAGTTAGTATTAACTTACGGGCGTGCAATTTTCGGTTCTACGCAAACGCAACGCAAACAACATGAAGATAACCGATGCGATAACAGCAAATATCAGGGTATTAGTAAAATGACGATACAGCGATAGTTTAACCATGTTTCTAAAAATATTAAATACTATAAGAACTCAGCTCACTTATCTATATTTAGTGGTAGCATTACCTGCGCAAACGCAACGTTCGTGTGGTTTGCACCAGCGATGTAAAGATGCCCCAACAGATGCCAGTATCGAGCACAGCCAATGGAATGGTGGCCACCAGCAGCTCACTGCGATCACTCTTCACCTTGGTAATGCGCAAATAGCTCTCCACACAGGCCAGCACGAAGTATAAAGCGCCAACGCCTACAACACGATGCAGCATCGGGCCCAAGCGAGGTCTGCATAGAAGGTAATGTTAGTAAGATCCAATATTTCGTAGCTCCATAAATATTACTTGACAATGCCAAAGCCCAGACTCATGATGATGACCAGCATGCGGGCGAGCGTACGCTTGGCACAGGACACAAATTCAGCAACGAGTTCGGCATGTTGGACTGGATAGCCCGTATTCGCAACCGTCTGATACTCTGCATAGAAGAATGCTTTCTCAAGCATGCCCAGCAGTATGACGCCACCAATCCAGAACTGTATGCGCAACAAATCGCGCCATTGTGCGAATGAAACAACCAGCCAAGTGATGCCAAACATCACGTAAATGACGCACATATTCAAATAGAACTGTTGTAAAAGAAATAATGCAAACATTACAAAACAGATATATGATATAAAATGGATAACTCAGCTTACGGGCAGAAAGGGCCAATCTACCGCCGATATATAGCCATGTGGACCCAGAAATTCAATATGTGCCGTCGCATGAATGGATTGGCCAGGCGGCGATGTCAATATACTCAATTCCAGCTCATAGATACCATCGTCAGCAATAGTTGCAAGTGCTTTGGGTGTCGCCTTCTACGAAAGAGAAACACAAACATAAGTAAAATGCTCTAAAACTAATTAGAACTAAACAACAACGTATATCTGCAAGTGTACGTAAAATTCAGTAGCACATCACCAAACCTGTTTCTCTCTACAAAAAACGTTTGTTAGGCTAGCAGTTATCAGCATTTTCTAGACTTCCGCACGGAACGATTTGCATAACCATAAAATTACGATAAGTGAAGTTTGATGATAACGCCTAAGTCTTTGCTTTAGGTGCTGCTACTTCTACTGATTCATTGTGTTGAAATTAACATGTAAACTATGAATTTACCGAAAGTGGATTTTGGCTCTGCTTTAAATAGTGCACATCCTCTGGCAGATGCTTGCTGGCACTCTCGTTGCTATCCTGCAGGACAATCAAATGCGTGCAGTTGGCATTGGTAACCGTCGATTGTATGGGTTGACTGAAGCTCACATTTTGCTGCAGATTCGGATTGTCGCTGAGTGCTTGCAACTAAAAATAAATAAAACAACATTTAAGCAACGCGAATATTCTTAAATTATTGTCACTTACAAAACGTCCCTCATAGAGGCATGGATGTTTAGTCAGCTTGAAGGTAATGATAAGCGGAACTTCTGCGATGGACGCACACTCAACTTTGTTGGATAAAGAGCGGGGAGGGGGTGTGGGGGTAAATTTTATTTTCAGTTAATGCAAATTTGTCACGTTGCAATTTCAGTGCTTACGTTTAATGTAGATTTTCGTGTTGGCCAGTAGTGGACGCTGTTCTATAATCGGTTGGAGATCCTATCAAAAGAGTACAATTGTATTAGAGTTTAGTTATTATTTTGTTTTGTTTGCTTTTTACTTGATCTATATCAATGTCGATAATCCCTGGATCTGATCTGCCGGCCGCCAGAGTGGCAAAAATCGAAATAAGGGCCAACGCGACTGTAAAATGTCTAGACATTATGTATGCGCCACACGGGTTACACCTAAATAAATATTATTTATTTATTTTCTATGTTTCTGGCTACGCGTAAGAACAATACTACAGGTTATCGGTCGGCAATTTATCGATGGATTTTGGATGTGCGCAGTCGATGCTGGTGCCGGTGTCTTAAAAACATTAAATATTTATACCGAAAATGGTTTTATTAACACTTGGCATTTTAGTTAGGAAGCATGTGAATAAATAAAAACATATTTAACTAAATAAAAGATTAACAACATTTTTATTGCGGCTTAAACAGCTGTTCCACATTGAATATTCAAAATCAATTTTATGGTTTAAAGTGTCATCACTATTAAAAGCGCTCATTCGTTGTGAATGGCATTTTAGTTAGAAATTCGCAAACTGTAAAAGCGTTGGATTGTCATTTTAGCTAGTTTTAATGGGCCATAATTACAAAAGTTTAAACGCCGTTGATATAGCATAAATAACGAAGTGATTAATTTACTCAAAGTCGATTTAAGCTAACACGCTGGTTTATTTAATTTTAAGCGCCATTTCTGCAAATTAATTCGACTGCTGTTAAGCGGATGTTAACTTTTTTAGGGTGGCCACATCTGTGCCCTTAAAGCATTGTATTAGTAAATTTAGTTCAGAGTCAACAAAGCAAGAACAAAAACCACAAATGATTTAATTGCCATAAAATCATGGTAAGTACTAATAAAGGAGTGCTTGTGGAATGGTAAGTAAACAAATTAATCTTTCAAATATCCATTACATGCAAATTCTTTTTAGTGACCCGGCTATGAAACAATTTTTGCTACATTTGGATGAGAAGCTGGCGTTGGGAAAAAAATTTATCATACATGATTTGGATGAGAGTCATCTATTTATTTCCACGGACATTGTTGAAGTGCTACAGGCGCGCGTTGACGATTTGATGGATCGCATTAGCTTTCCATTGCACGAAAAGGACGCCTAAATATATATAAAAAAACAATCAATTTAAACTCCTACAACCAAAATCATGACGGGACGCGAATCGCATCGCATCAAGGATGCGGAGAAAAAACGTGTCCTGGATGAAGCGGCAAGAAAACGACGTGCACGCAAGGCTCTAGAATCGCTTGAGCAGGACAACTTTCAAGATGATCCTCATGCAGATCTTGTTATGTCCAAGAAGTTGCCCAAATTTCAGGAGAGCATCAAGAACGGCAAGGAGAAGAAGAGCAAACGCAAAGGCGCCGAATACTTTCGGGCCAAATATCGTAAAAACTTCCAGCAACTGCTTGAGGAGGACAAACAGAAGCCAAATTACGAAAGTGCCACAGCACCACCGCCTAAGAAACCAGTTCGTCATTTTTGTGCCGTCTGTGGAAACTTTTCTCAATATTCTTGTACAGCATGTGGATCGCGCTATTGCCGTGTGCGTTGCCTGCGCACCCATCAGGACACGCGTTGCCTAAAGTGGACCGCGTAAATTGGTTGTAGAGTTTAAATCCCAAATCTAGTAAGAATGCAAACTAGTGTACAAATCATGCAATAAATCAAATATACGAACGCCTTTAACGTTAAAGCTTATTTGGTTGGTGTGGTCAAAAAAAATGTATATAATTTTACCAATTAGTTTTTCAATAAGCCAAATAAGCTGCAAAAATTAAGTTGGCTTTGTTTTCAACATAAAATTTGGATATGCCATATATCGATGTGTCAGCTGTTTTATATCGATAGCATTCAGCTTGGAGCTGCAAATAAATTTTGATATTTTTGTAGTTTTTGTATGCGGTCACATAATTGCGCAGTCTCATTACATTTTTCAAACGACAACGTTGCTGCACACGATTGACGCATTGTTAAATAAATTAAATTTTAAGTATAACGGCCAACGTTTGCAAAACGAGCATTTTAATATTTTAAACACGAAAATATAACAAAATCAAAAGCAGCAAAACCAAGCCGGTCGGAGTGTGCGACTACGTGTGTGTACAATACACAATTCACAAGTGTGTGTGTGTGTGCGAGCATCGAGCCTTAAATCCAATCAGAAAAGGGATACCACAGCAGTAACAACAACAGCGACAACCAAACAGACGGCAGCTGCAAAGTAAATAATATTCTATTCGCAAATTAGAAATGGATTACAATTTCGCAGATCTGAAAAAGGAGGCCGCCTCCACAGCTGAGGATATTTTCAATAATGCCAGCAAAAAGGTAACCAAAACCCACGACGATTTGTTGGACGAACTGAGCACCGGCGACGGCAGCAGCAGCAGCGGTGCCAACGTCAGCAGCGGAGCGCAGGACAATAATGCGCATACCGAGCATTATTTTGCTAATGAGTTGAAAAATCTCGATTTTGGTGACCCCCAAGCGTTTGTGCAGCGCATGTCTGCTACCGCCAAGGAGGCACAGGAGCAGCTGGACGCTAAATTTGCCCAGAAAACGGACGATTTTTCGGATTTTCTCAAGGAGACTGGCACAGCAGCTAAACAAGATATTGGCAAGATGACCAGTGATTTTATGAATGTCGAACGAAACCTATTTGGGGATGCACCCAAACCAGCGCCCATGGTGCCAATGGTGCCAACGGTTCCAACGGTTCCCGCTGCAGTGGCAGCTCCCAAGCACGATGAGGATCAGGAGGAGGATTTAATGGGCAGCTTTAGCAAACCGATGACTGCTCCATTTCAGCCCACAGCGCCTTCCAATTTCTATGATGATGACGATGATGAGTTCTTTAGCAAACCAAATGTAAATCTTGCACCAGTTGTTGCAACCGTTGTGGCACCCGTCGTTGCACCCGTTGTGGCCAACAAGGATTCTGATACAGATTCGCCGTCCGTTTCGTATACACCGTCGCCGGCCAAAAAACCCATTACGGATGCCCTCAAGGAGCAGGATAATGAGAAATTCATTTCATCCGAGGATCTGTTGAGTGACTTCAAGGATGTGCCACCAACTGTGCCAGCACGTGGTCCACCACCAGTTCCGACTCCGGCACCCGTAACAGTTCCGGCTCCGTCTAAGGCACTCGTAACCGATCTAGATGATGAGGAGTTTGAGGTTAAGCCGACACCCAAAGTTGAGCCACCAAAGCCCGTGGCCAAAGTGGAGCTGCCCAAGGTCAAGGCACCAACAACGCAACCGTCAAAACAACAGCAGCAGCAGCAGCACCCAAAGATTGTGTCCGTTGAGGAAATCTTTTACAAGTATGGACTTGGTAAGTTAACCAAAAGCCGACGCTTTGATGCCCTTGCAGCATTTGAAGATTTATTAATAATCAATAGCTGCTGCAGCGGTATCAGAATCTAATCATAATTCGTTATCAATTTGGTTTTTCTAATTAGCTAGAGCCTGACAAGTAGTCATCATTTGTGTTGCTGTTATTGATATTTATTTGCATATATATGTATTTGTGTATCCTCGCAACCGCACCTTTGTGTAGACGTCACCTGGTTACTCTGGTCACTCTGTAACTTAGTCGCTAATATTTTTTTGCAAGCAGTAAACAATCCGCTTGCCCGCTCTCTTTTTCTCTTTGTGTAGTATGCCTTTTGCTACTTTATGGCTTTTGGCGTGAGTTTTGCCGCTTATAATGATGTCATGCGGCATCAAGTTTTGCGCTTATTATATCTCTCTGTGTATACACAATTGTACAACAATGCTTAAATATATATATATAAATTTATCGCGCATAGAATTTCACTTCTCCAACGTTTTTTTGTTTTTCGACACGGCTCGAAATTTTTGCATGCAGCCTCTCACACTCTCTTTAACGACGCGTTCTCTCTTTATTGCAAAATGCGTTGGAGTGCAACTGATCGGTCATCGAAGAGAGAGTTATCGTCATCACCTCACCATTTGCTCTCGATTGAGTCACGACCTACACATTTAGCAATTAATTAGTCAATCGAACTAATTTAATACTGCATAGAAATGCTATGAGACAGCACTATTTTTTTTTTTTTTTAGTTTACAATTCCTATTCATCTTGTTTGGCGTGTCTATGAATCAGCAGCATTGCTGCTATTGCTACTTTTGTCTCTTTCATTGACGTGTGTTGCGGCGCATTCATAATTCATATTTCAAGTTTTTTTTTTTGTACGTGTTTCTCTTTTGAGTTTTTGTACTACATTTTAGCATGTGTCCATTAAAGCAATTATGGCAAGCGCACACAACACACGCAAACTACAGAGAGGAGAGTGCTATTTAATTTAAGCCTTTGCCTGCATAATCCATTTATCTAGTTTAGGGGCCCGCTTCACTGCGCAAATTCATTTTGATATATTTTTTTTTTCATATACTCTGTTTTCAAAGTAAATGATTGGGATATTGGCTTAGCTAAATGTGTACATATAAATATTGTAATACAGTTATTTAGAAGGGAACCAGTCATACAGTAACAGTTTACAGTTGCTAATCAAATGAACAAAAAAGTGTTCTTGCTTTTATTCACTGTTATATTGCGGCGAACAGTGTAATGAGCAGTCAATAGTCTGGCTGCGACGTTTTTTCTTTTTTGTTGCTCACCAATCTGTGCCTTTATTTTCACCGCATGCTGGCAAAATTTTCCAATTAGTAATCTACTTTGCCTCTGTAGTCCGCGGCGTTGCCTTTGTCTTTATTTTCCATGCTATTTTTATGGCAAGTACATGCTAAGTATTCAAGCTGTCTGGCTGTCTGACTTGTCTAACTGTTTGTCTGCTTGTCTATCTTTCTTTCATTGTTTTTTTGCTTCTTTTTGTTTTCCAATCGGCATTGACTTTGATTGCCGCTGCAGCTTTGGCATTCTCTCCATCTATTCACTCAGCTGGATGCGCAATTTCGATAACGATACGCATTTTTTTTTGTTTTACTAGTTGCGCTCTTACACCATTGTCTTTGCATATGCATGTGTGTGTGGGACTAAGCCCTTGGCTCTGGATTTCTCTTTCTTTACTTGCCCTATCTCGCTCTCATACAGCACTGCAGTCAAGGCTTAGCACATGTTAAGCTCGCACTTATCAGCACCTTTGCTTTGCCTTGCATTTATCGCTCGCCTCGGCAGTAACTGTAGTTCACCAAGCGCAGCATTTTGCTTACAAAGGCAATTATGTGATTATAATTAGACTGTGAATATCGTCAAGAAGTTAAATACTTGTACATAAGTTTACATGTACTTTGTTTACTAAGTATTTGAAGTGTTGAGAAAAAGTGCATCTATAAGGCGTAACGAAAGTTGTGAAAGTGCGCTCTGAAAGGGGACACGGTGTAAACAAAGTGTGGTTAATATAATTTTAGTGTGTATTTTTTTGACTCAGCAAATGGAAAGACTTTTTTAGGGCTATATTTCAATTTCAATTTGTTATGATTTCAAAACTTTTAGTCTGAGCTGAAGTTTAGATTTAGATATTTAATTTCTAGAATTTCCATTACATTTTGTGGAATAAACTTTTTTATTTATAGTTATTGTTTACAGCAAATAGCGAAATTATTTGTTTGGGACCACAAAAACATTTTCCAATTGGTATCCAAATGTATCGCATCAAAATGTGAAATTGATTTGACATAAATAGGTCAAAACAGAAAAATTAACGTAGAAAAAAACTTTCAATTTGGATAGATATCAAATGTCAATAGGAAAAATATCCAATGACATTTTAAGGACTAAATAAATATTAGGATAATTTCGCTTTATGCTAGGAAACTTTTTCGTGTTTTCGAATTGCACAACTTTCTGTTCCATGCTGTCTTCCGTTTTGTGTCTCTCATATGTATGTCATGTGCTTCCGCTTCTTGCTTTTCAATTTTCAACATGCTCTCAAATCGATTTGTTGGCTGAGAAACTGTGCCAGAGCCAAAGAAGTTGACCAATTACGTACGCAATGCGTCAGAGGAAAGAAAAGTTATGAAAATCGAACTAAAAAGTCCAAAACAGATGTTTGACTCCGCTGTCAGCTCATTGATTTCATATCTACACTTCACACCGTACGCCACCATGCGCCTGCCTCTGGCCAAAGTGTAAACAACACCGAGCGGACAGACCGACAATAATATTGCCCTGCTCACACCTACTAATTTCTCCCCCACCCCTTAAGTGGGAGGGGGACAACTGCAGTCATTGCAGGAGCTGCACTGGACTGGACGATAAACACCGCACCCAAAAGAAAACGGAAGCCGCCGTCTGGTAATTTCCGGGCGAAATGTCTAACCCTTAAACCCTCCCCCAAACTACCCAATTTAACGCATGCGCTGCAGCAAAAGTCAGTGCAGCGTATTAAGCTTTTTTTCCGGTCAAATCTGGCTGTTTTGTGTGTTTTAACTTTTACTAAAACGTCGAGCTAAGCTTTTCTAAACTAAATAAGATTTTTTGGCTAATATTTTATATTGCTAAACTTTGCTTCTTTGCCTAAGCAACAGTTGACAGCACTGCCCTTAACAAATCTCTACACAATGCAGATCTCTACACAAGCTCTAGTCAGCTGCAATAGCAAAACATCGATAAATTTGTGAGCTTGAGCTTTTTTTTTTCTAGTATGAGTTCAGGGCTAAGCGCGGTTGCTCAACCCAATGCACAGGTTGCCCAATCGATTTTCAAACTTTTGCACTCGACTTAACCCCACTCTCTCTCTCACTCTCTCTCGCGTATTCACGCTCTCGACGCCGTCGCGTTCGTTTGGTTGTGAACTAGTCCTTTTGAGTTTGTGACAGGCTTGAAAGCTTTCAGCCTATGCTCAGTCTCTGTACGCGTCGTGTGCCTTTCGGTCGGCAGTGAATTCTTATACGCAATTACCACAAAAACAATATATATATATATTTCGAATAGGTACCGTATATATGCTTTAAACGTTACGTTGTAGTTCTACTGACTGCGCTGCGTTTTGTCTCGCTCGCTCTCTCGAACTAAGTGCGTTGCGGTTTTGTTTGTTTCCTACTTAGAAAGAAAAATATACATACATATATACATACATACGTAGAACGGCAAAAAAAAAAAGCAATCGTTTAATTGCAACTGATTTGCAAAAATTGTGTGAACAAGTTTTTGAAAACAATAACAAAATGTGCACCGTTGGCGAGGCCGGACAAAATGGCGTTTGCAAGCAGCGCCCATTCATTTGCTCCATTTTGGATCCCAGTAAGTTGTACACACACACACGTACAAGCATACATATATACTAAATGCATACATTTAACAACAAAACTAACCACTGTCAATGGGATACAAATGAAATTTAACTATAAGAATACTCTGGTTTTAAGGCTGTCTTTATCTTATATATTGCAATGTAGATTGATTTGTGAATTGTATATATATATATTATTTTTTAATTGCCTTTGCGCCTAGCTGCGCGCTATAAAAACACCGCCTAATGCACGCTAACTCGCTTTTTTCCCCCCTTCCTCTCGCTTTTGCACTATCTATTTGTGTTTGTTCTTTTTAATGCCTTGCACAACACAAAACTTAATGCTAAACTAACGAAAATCAATATATCAATCACTTATTTGCAGATGCCTGGTTCAAGCCCGAACGTTTGCACCCGCAAGGTAAGTTTTCCTTCTTCTTTCTATGGGTGTGTGTGTGTGACTCTCAAACTGCGTTTCAACTGCTTGCACCGCACAATCAACTCCAAACTGTCAAAAACTGTACAGCAAATGTGTGGGAAACAAAACTTTATGCGTTTATGTGTGCAGAATGAAAAAGAAATGGACAAAACAAATACTGCTGTCTATAATGATGTCATTGTTGCGCCCGCATTGAAACAAACCCCCGTTTTTACCTAAAGCCTATCCTCACACCCTCCCTGTAAGCCTAAAAGTATGCCATGCTTTACGTATTTTTTTTCATGTTATTCCTTTCATTTATTGTCGTTGTTGTATATTTTTGTTGTGCACTCGAGTGTGTGTGTGTGTGTATTGTAATTGTGATGAATACAAGCAGCAACCCTGAATGTATGCTCAACAATATTACGGGTACATACATATATCCCCATTCAGATTGCATTTAAATTGCGTTATTTACTGACATATCCTGTACAGTTCAAATATAGGTGAAGAAGGTTATTTAATATTGTGAATATGTTTGTATATACAAGTTATAAGATATATCTGTGTATATTTCTGCTTGGGAGACTAATCTCCAAGATCTTAAAGCTTTTTTATCCTTCAGGATTACTTGAAATTATTTGTTTCGACTTTTTTTTTATCACTCTTCAGTTCAAGTCTGTGCTATTTTTTTAATTTCGCTTCTTTTGCGCATTGATTTTTTTTAAAAAGTTTTCTTCTCCCTTCACAAACTTCAGCTTAACGGAAAACGCCTAAAAAGCGACTGCAGCAAAGGGTTCAAAAGTGTACAATAACAACTACAAATGATTTATGTTGTGTTTACCGTTAGTTGTGGTCAATTTAAAGTTTTTTTTTACTGTGCCACGCCCATATAATTAGTAGGACGGCATAAATGCAGTTCAGTTACCTTATGCACACCCCCCAATACCCCGCTCCTTGTTGCCTGTTTCGCTGAAGCGAAGAAAGAGCAAAAACAACCGTAATCGGATCGCATGCTAAAATGCTTTCGAAATATATACATATATATATATATATATACGAACAAAACTGCATTTATATATATATGAAAACTATTCACTCAACAAAATGCAAGCTGATATGGAAAAGGTGGTGGAGCTTGTCTGGACAGGTGCAGTGGGGCGGGGCGTGGGGGAAAGGGATGTCGATTTAGCAGCTCCCCTTTCGCGAGGAGCTTGCATGCAACTACCATAAAATAAAATATGTATATAGTATTTAAGCAGTAAGTTGAGCTAATTTCATTTGCTTATACAAAAAAAAAAAATTGTTTTATCATCATCATCATCATCGTCATTTGAGTGACTAACTGACGTCGTCGGTTGAGCTTTGCTCCCAAAAAAATATAAATAGTAACTATATACATATAGTTATACTATACTATAATTACTTTGTTCGCGAGTTGTCATTGAGCTGAGCTTTAAACAATACTGATTTATATCATAGTTTTTAATTTGTTAATAGTTTGACATTCCTTAAATGCGAATCAAAGCAATTAAAGCAAGCAACAAATTAATATTCCACACATTAAGAGATCATTAAAATAATATGAAATCCATTAAATTTGTTTTGAACTGCTTGCTGGTAATGTAAACTGCTTGCTTTGAATTCAGCAATAAAACTCTCTCGATCATAACAATTCAAATTAGACCATTTCTAATTAATGGTCATAACAACTATTTTGGATTTAACATTAAGTATACCCTTTCCAAATCGTACCACGCAAATAAAACTTTTGCAGCTTGGCACGTAAAAGCAATTTCTTTTCTCTTGCTAAGCACTTATGCCCAATTTTGGTTACCGGCCACTTAACAACTAAAAGCCGTCGACCCTCGAAACACATCACAGAGACTGCCCACGGTGCAAGCACTCGATTAATAGTACAGTGGGGTGCTTAGCAGGCAGTCTCTCTCTCAGTCTAGCAGTGAGTCAGTCAACCCAGCCAAGAACAACATGTCTTGACCATAAACTAAGAAAGCCAACGAGGCGGTTAGACTAGACACTATTCTTTCAAGTGTAACAAGAAAAAAGCTTAATGAGCTTTTTTAATGTGATTAAGTTGGGTTTATAAGTGAAATAGGTAGGGCTAGGAATCTTGAGAGACTTAAGAACAGAAGAGAGAAAAGTTTTTAGATGTAATTCGATTTCTCAGTAACCCATATATATTATATATATGTATATGTTCACCACAAAAACCAATAAAATAAGTTTCTATAACCCAACATTCCTCACATTCAATCTCTGATTCATGAATTTCTTTGTTCTTTGGTTTAATTTTGGTCATGACAACATTTAAAGAAATACCAACACTTCCGACGTAAGGCTTTCAGTTGAACTGAGTTTCATTAAACTTTTGTTATTTGTGACTTAATTAGAAATAGTATCGGAATTAGAAATGCTTACGTGCCGCCCATAACCGGAGCCAACAACATGCCTATATAAATACTACTTGATTCCAGTCAAGCGAGCCAGCAAAAAGAAAATTAGATCATCGCAAAATTTGTTTGGTTACTTTTTGCATTTTCTAGTATATAAAAACTTTGCATTTAAATGCGAAATTAAATTTTTTTTTGCAAATTGATAAGTAATGTAAATACAGACGATGGAAAAATATGATTCAGAGGAATATTCGCAGCTTATATACGCTGATTTCAATATTTTTAAAGGCACATTCATTATAGCGTTAACATTCGTTAAAGCTTAAATAAAGAAAGCTTTAACATGTTATCGATAACATGCTTTGTTTAAGCTCTTTAATATACAATAAGAATACACCTCGCTTATTCGCTTTCCGGAAACAGGGTATTGTATGAAAGTGAAATTTTTCGATAATCTCAACGTCGCTGATAACAAGCTTTGAGTCATGTGCTATATTATGGAAAGTTTTGCAAAATAGTCTGCGTCAGTAAGTTAAGTTTACTTTTACGTCATACGAAGGCGGTTTGTTTATCAAAAATATTCCCACGCCTACGTCTTCGCCTATTCAATTTAAAAATTTTCAAAACGAAATCAAATTTTAGCGCGTTGGTGACAAAATAAGCTTTAAACTTCTTGCAAGCAGTGCGCACAGCCCCATAGCAAGAACTTATCTTAAGTAAGAGAGAGAGCGTGAACTCAATTGTTGCTTCTCTCTTTCGATTGTTGCTACTGTTTATACAACTTAATTAGCGGTGAGAATCTTTATTACGTATTGCCTGTCTCCCCGGCCGGCGTCTGCAACTCAAACGTTCTCATTTGTCTGCTAATTTTAGCTTTTTAGCTGTTTCACATATATTTTCTTGTCATTGTTGTTGTATGTTATAGGTATGTGTGTGGCTAAGCAGTTCGATTTGTGGATTACGACGTAGGCTGCATTTGAGCATGGTAATGTGCAAAGAGAGAGAATTTTGCGCTCTCTTCATAAAGCTCAAGGGCTGTCACCAAATAAGCTCCGTTCGAGATCACAGAGAAAAAGAGCGCATAGCAGCAATAACAGTTTGTATACAAGATTTAGCGCAGCTGTTTCATTATAACAGTTTGATCATAAAAATCTGTGCTACTGTAGCCCTGGCATTCACAGTCTGCATTGCCCGCTGCTACCCCTAACCCCTTAATATTGTTGTTGTTGATTTGTACCTGCTGTAGGCATCTGCTTACCTGCTCGCTACTACAAGCATGCATGCAGTGACATGCTTAAAAAACTGTATCGAGTTTAGGGATCGACTACCTACCATTACGGATACAGATACTCAGATAAAATAAACACAAAGATGCAGGCGGCAACAAAAAACAACATTTTACAGCTATGCATCGAATGCGTATATAGCTTGACCGCTCTTCCTCTTGTTTACACTCTCTCTCTTTTGCTCTCTGTTATTCTCTGCGCTGCTCGACTGTTCTATTCTATTTGCCATAGGCCGTAGGGGTGCCCACATACCAATTATATATCTCTGTGTATATGTGTGTGTGTGTGCTATATATGTGTATACCTATAGAATAGTACCTATGGCAAAATGTGCCCTTAGCGCATCTGAAATTAATTGTAGTTTAGTTGATGTACGGACTTTGTCAACGTCACTACACACTTAAATCGCGTAGTTCTGCTCCGGTTAACGCTTCGTGCTATTCCTCCTCTCTCTCTCACTTTCTCTGTGCGTGTGTGTGTATGCATGTGTTTGTGTGTTTTATTTGCAGTGCGCATCTGTAAGATATACAACAAAAGAAAGAACATCAACAACAACAAAAAGTACACTGCATTCACGGTTCTTGCAACAACGAATCGTTTTAGTCATCAGCTGTTGAACCTATTAGCCTGACCTCAGACAGACGGGAGACAACGAACTACATAAATACTTTCGATTCTTCTTTGACATTTACATTTGCGGAAATCGTGTGGCAGGAATTTGTGTTTGGTTGTGTTTAGAGCCTTTGTCTAACTGCAATCTATAATTATGTAACATGTATTGTGTATTTCGTCACTGGCATATTTCGAAATTTCGTTATATCGCTTAAATCAAATTTGATAATGCGTTAAACCAGTTACACTCAGAGAAATTGAATGACAGAACAGAAATTAATAAAGTCGTGTTAGGAATTGTTTAAAAAAATAAAGAGCTTTTACTCTTCCATATGTCAATCTGACCTTAGCATATAGTGGTAGTTCCTATAAGATCAAAGCTTAAAGAAATATTCAATAAAGATGTACAAAATATATTTTGATACCAAAAAGATTCAGTTTAAGATATATAATTAAGCTCCCACACCGAAACAATTCACTATTGATTTCGATGAAATATATATGATTTATGAGCTTAAAGCTGTTTCCAATAATGATAATAAAGTCATAAACCATAAATCCCTTACACTTTGGTCTATAACAACCTTTTCTCTGAGTGTAGTTTCTTTGTGCTTTTATCTATCATTGCAGTTAGCCCGCGAATGCGTTGTCGTGGCTATTTTAACACTTTACACACAATCAAACATGAGTTTCTATTTTTCGGCAAGTCATTCGTCGAATTTGTCGAATTCGCCCATTTACCGTTGTGCGTCGCTTGTCTGGGGGCCTCGAATCGTGTTTAGTTGTTAGTAGTTCTGGGTTCGCTGATCGTTTGTTCGTTCGGTCGATTGCCTCGTTTCAGTTAACGGTTAATGCTAATTCAGTGTGCCCAAACGCGTCGCGTGTCCAACTTCCTAATTCCATTTCGTTTCGTTTCGTTGCAGTCTAGTGCTAAACTTATCTTACATACATAAACATATATCTAAAATAGAATATACCTAAAAAAAAAACACACAACATATAAGTAATGGCTGCCGCTTTAGAAACGCTACAATCGCTGCTGGAAACGCTCAACGAAATCAAAGAGCTGCCCATTAATCGAGAATCTTGTAAGTTACAAAAAAAAAAGGGAAAAAATATCGAGAATTTTTTTTCATTTAGCAATCTACACAGAAGATATTTCTGTTATTCTTCGTTCGTTGTTTCCAATTGCAGCTATGTTTTATTTATAAACATTTTGTTTGCCGCGAGAGCGAAAAGAATTGTTGTCTATACATATACATATATACATATGTATGTGTGTTTTTGGGAATATAGCATTTAAGTCTTTTTGTAAAGGCATGTTAATACCCTTGGTTTTGGTTGTGAATAAATGTGCTAATCTTTTACGTGGAGTTGTTATCGGCATTTCATCATATCACTTCATAGGCTGGAAGCTTTATCATTTGTAACACTTTGATTTACTTTTGCTGATATCGAAATTGTATAAGAGTTCCATATAAGATTGATTTGTGTTATGTTTGGTTGGGTATTTCAAGGTCTTTCAATTGCATTATTCTAATAATTAATTTGTGCTTTCATTTTGATCCTTTGCTCGCTGCTGTCGTTGCCAATTATGATTTCATTATCTTTCGTTTATTACATTTTGTCTGTCGCTTATGTAATTTCTTTTTTGAGACAATGTCAGGTGCAGTCTTTTATTATTATTTGTTTATTTATTTCATTTGCCAAAAACCCGATTGGGAATTATGTCAGCGGTGAATATTGCGCTCTCTCGCTCACTCTCTCTCTCTCTCTCCTCTTTCTTTCTCTCTTTTTTGGTCAGCATGATATCATTTAAAGCAGAGCTTATTACTCACCGACTAAAGCGTCGCGCCAAAATCAAACGCAAAAAAAAATCGTACATAAATCTGATTGAGGGGGTTGTTGTTACGGTGGGGTTGTATCTACATGCTATGATGTCACGAGCACCATTTACTGCTGTACATTGAGTAAAACGCAATTTGTTTTGATATTGCGTTGCAGTTTGCTAACTGTTGTATTCATTGAACAATGCGTAAACGCAACGCTTGTCAAACTGTAATGTCAACACACTCTCTCTCTCTATTAACACTACTAAAATTAAGTGCAGCAGCAGCACTTGCTCGTTGTTGTATTTTTTATTGATTGAAAGCGCAGTATAACACTGTGGACGCACATCCGTCGCACTTCAACACCTACAGTTTGGCCATTGTTCGTCACGCTCAAACTATATTGTTGTTGTTGGTTGTGAGCGCTCATGAATCAGAATGCGTTTCGAACAGTCAAACCGCAACCGCACCCACTACGTCAAACGTATGCGAACGTAGCGTAAACTTCGTGGTTTGTACGAAGTCATCGTCGTGTGCTTTGACACGTTGCTAACATTCTTAACGATGAGCGCCTACGTAGCCAAGTTTTTGGCTTCGTTTGTTGCTGTTGTTGCAATTGAGCGTTATCTTTTTACTTTCATGCGCTGGGATCACGCTCTCTCGATGTTCTCTCCACGAACAGAAAAACTTGCTCCATTCCAGAAAACTTGTTTGGTGTGCTCTCTCTCTCTCTCCCTCGCACCAAGCTCCAATGGGATAGCAATAGTGTTGACAAACAAAGCTTTAAAGAAATAATTGAACGATGAGAACTGCTACTAATATTATTCCTTATTGCATAACAAATGTATCTGCATTCGTTTTAATTGTATATTTAAAATAACTTTATAGCTTATATTATGCAAACGGTTTAATAAATATTTTTACATTTAATCACAAAGCTAAATCTATGCTCAATAGCTAGCTTTAGCTTGAAAAACAGCCAAATGGGCAACACTGCTTAGCAGCAGCGGCCGCAACAGCAGCAACGACTGCGGCTTATTGGTTTGTTTTGTGTTTGAACTTCTTCCAGTTCTTTTGCTGCGTTCAGAGTAGACGGCGGTCCGCAGTACCGCACTCGTCCAAAGAGTTAACGAAGCTAAACATTTATAACTGTGTACTTCCGTGTGTTTGTGTGTGTGTTTAGTCAAGTTTTAATTACCGCTTAACACGCCAATTTCGCTTTGCATACATTTTGGCGCCAAGTTCCTTTTTGACAAAAACTAAAACAGTAAAAACTTATAATGGCCGGTGGCAGCAAACGTTACTCACGCAACAATTCCAATGGCAACTTCCAGTTGCTGCCCGAACGTGGACCAGGTAAATGACAGCAAATACAAACAACAACAATAACAACGATCAGCAGTAGAAGCTTATCACCCGCCTGCCCTGATTTACCACAATGCGTTATCTAAGCGCTCGTCTTCGATTGCCAACGTCAGCAGCGACGCCAACGTGGCCGCTGCAATCTCTTTTACCCCAAAACTCCAACAGCAACAGCATTAAAACATTTTTGCATAATTTGCTTTCGTGTTTTTTTGAGCAGTTGCCTTTTGAATTTTAATTTGCCACGTTGAAGTTGTAGTTTTTGGTAGGCGGCGCAGTCAACGAACTTCAGTGCTTGGCAACCAAACAACAACAACAACAACAACAACAACAACAAAATGATGAACGCAAAAACGAAATCAGCAACGCGAGCATATTCCATAATTTTATGCCTGCACTTGCACTCTGCAGGCTATCACCTCCCATAAGTGTGTCTGTGTGTGTGCGTGCGTAGTGAATGGTCTTACTCAAGGTTATCAAATGCCGCGTGCCAGCTACGCAAACATTTTTTGTGAGATGTGCTCGTGACGTCACGATCGGACACGACTAAGTTTTGCTCACATTCCAATCAGCAAATGGAAGTGAAGTAAGCGATTGCAAGCGCGCTTCAAACTGTATCGTATGCCTCATATCGTATGAAGGACGTACGACATCATTGCCAACATCAAATTTGCTGATTTTTCTCATTTATTCGTTTTAAGGTGAATGAATGAATGCAAGCTTTAGAACAAATATTTGCGTTACTTTATTTTAGGAATATAACTAATTTTCCTAACTAACGTATCGCTTTTCAACACACACGCACACACACACACACTTGTCTCTATCTTATCTAGGTAACTTTCGAGCGCTTCTTCTTCTTTTCCACGCAGCAAGTCCACTTCACTTTCAGTACAAACTAGTTTTGTTGCCGTAAACCAGTTGTCAAGTTGTCAAGTTGCTCAGTTCCCACTTCAGCATGTTCCAGATCAATCATCTTCCAATGCGTTTGTTGATTAATATAGTTTTGTGATCCAAGCTACACGCTTTCAATACGCCTAATTGTAATCGTAGTCTCTTTTCAATTGATAAAAGAGACACACAAACCGCACTAAAAACTTTCTCTCGCATCGCTTTCTTTATATCTCATACATATGGGAAAAATATCCGTATGTCTGATTGTTTCCGCTAGTTGTTTCTGTGTGTGTGTCTCTTTCTTAACCCAGTTTTTGTTTGTAGCCCTCTCTCATCATTGGAGCTTTTGTTTCCTTTCTAATTTGCCGTCGATTTGCATAACCTCCAGACTTGAGCTGTGCTTGGCAACTGTTTTTTTTTTCGTCTTTTCTTTTATATCACCAACACCCCCGAAAACATGTTTAACTGTTTGCTTAGCTGTTCGTACGATTAGCTTTTGTCTGTGTTGTCTCTTGTAATCTTTTCCTGTTCTCTTCGGCTGCGATCGCATAAGACGAAAGCTAATGGAAGATTTTCATGCTCTTCGTACTGGAAGTGCATGGAAAATTGTGCATGTATTTGTGTTCGATCACCAGCTGTTATACAGATGATCATTTTTGTTTCAAATAATACTAAGAAATGAAAACGAAACGAAATTTGTATGCATGGTTTTTTGATAATTTAATAAATTTTATAATATTTTTGAATATATATCTATATATTTCTTTCCATAAATTCAACTTACAGGGTATTAATCACAACAATGCTGCGCTTATGTCGAAAAGCGCTTCTGTCAAAAATAGAAACGCATACAGAAACTCATAAAATTAGTGTTTAATTAACCGCATTTCAATGGACCGTCAGCAAATTGGTTTATTGTTTAAATCTATTTATAGATCAGTGCTATTAAAAATGCCTTTTCGATCAATGAGTGCATTGACTGTTGATCGTTGGTACAGGAGGGGAGCAGTGGGGGCTCCAGTTGATACAGTTTTCAAACTTCAGCTGATTTTTAATTGTGTTTCAAATTCACATCCGTTCCAAAGAGAATCTCTCGCTCGTCGCTCTTTCTCTCTCTCTCGCTCTCTTTCTCGCTCACTTAAACTGCTTGGCGCTCTTTGTGCGTGGTTTTTTGTTTGTCCGGCTGGGGTCCGGAAAATTCATTTTGAGGCAAATATTATTTGTCTAGTATAAAACTTGGCAACGAACGCCCAACGATCGCAAAGCACGGCGCGCTAAAACCACGAAAAACCAACAACAAAAAAATGTCGAGCAGAATCTGTGAGTGATAAATACGTAATATATAGATATATATATGTATAGTATATATAATTTACATATTTATTCATATGTATGTAGTATATATATATATTCGTATACCTTATAATTATTATCTGGCATTTGCATTTTTGGGCTGCATACGAATTTATGCTAAGAGTCCCCCAAAGATTGCATAATTGCTTAAGAAAAAAAAACATATAATATACGATGAATATATACATACATATATAGACAGCTGTCTTAAAGATCGTTCGCTGAGCGTGTGTATGGGTGTGTGTGTGTGCGTGTGTGTTTTTGTATATTTTGGTATTTTACAATCGCTCGTCAACTGTGCTCACACGTTGCTGGGCAACAAAATAATGCTAGAAATAAATATGACTGTAAAACTGTAACAGCTGTAACTGCCAAACCTACTAAACTGTGAATGGCAAATGAAAGATCCAATGACCATAAAACGGTTCGGTGACTGTCAAACTAATCACAATTTTACCATCATTTGTGTTTTTTTTATAGTGGAATCCATCATCTACTGGCGTGATGTGAAAAAGTCAGGCATTGTTTTTGGCGCCGGCATCATCACTTTGGTTGCCATCTCCTGCTTCTCCGTGATTAGTGTGTTTGCGTATTTGTCGCTGCTTGCGCTCTTCGGCACCGTCGCCTTCAGAATCTACAAATCTGTGACACAGGCCGTACAAAAGACAAACGATGGCCATCCCTTCAAGTAAGTACAATCAAACAAATACATACATACTGAGAATATATACTGATACACTTTTCCTTTAGAGAGTATCTGGAACTGGATTTGACGCTGTCCCAGGAGAAGGTGCAACATATCGCTGGTGTTACCGTTGCATATTTGAATGGTTTTACCGCGGAACTGAGGCGTCTGTTTCTGGTCGAGGATCTGATCGATTCGATTAAATTCGGCGGCATTCTGTGGGTATTCACCTACATTGGTGCCTGGTTCAATGGCATGACTCTGGTCATTTTGGGTATGTTTCTATAGATTGGGTTCTCATCACTTATATTAACTGTTTTCGTTTTTCTAGCCTTTGTCTCGCTGTTCACCTTGCCCAAGGTCTATGAGAACAACAAGCAATCGATCGATACCTATTTGGATCTGGTACGCACCAAGTTGACAGAAATAACCGATAAGTAAGCTAATCACGAATGAAAGAAACTTCCTCACATATATATTAATGTTTGTTTAATGTTCCTTTGCAGAATCCGAGTGGCCATTCCCATTGGCAAGAAGCCTGTCACTGCTGCAACCGAATCGGAGAAGGATAAATAAAGTTAGCAAACCATTTAAGTTTAGAAGCAAGAGCAACAACAACAACAGCAAAAGCAAACAACAAACAACATGTTTATTAATTTATTAAGCATTATTTTGAATGGTTTAATATACATCGGGGCATAACAAATAATAAACCTATATATATCAAATTGTATAAATACAATTTTCAACATCTTGCAACCCAAACTTTAAACTTAAAAAAACAACCAACATTTAAACAAAAGAAAACTTAAAAATATGAACTCGTAGCTGTTTAAACATTGTCCAAGTGTCTTTAAGTTTTGAAACGAACGAAAAACCTTATAAAAAAAATAAATATCACAGCCACAACAATGCAATTAAACAAAATATAAAAAAAGATTTCCTCAGTTCCAAAACAAACAAAAAATAATAAGTCTTTGCCTCAACACGAGAGAGATTCTTAACGAAAAGTGAACATTTTTATTAATTATTATTTTATTTAGTTAAACAACAACAAAATGCATAATTCATATGCAATAAGACACCCATTTTGATTAGCAACTTTTTTTGTATTTAAAACGAAAAAGAAACAATATCTTTTGCTTTAGTTCTAATTATAATTTTGTTGATTTTTTTTTTATGAAAAAAATCAAAATAAAAAAATGTGAAGTAAAAATATAAAAGAATAGAATTTGTGAATTTTTTCCTTTTTTGGTTTTAGATTTTTCGGTTTCTCTAGCAAGTTTTACAAAATTGATTATATATACATAAAACTAGGCTGAGCTCTGATCATGCATATATATATATATATATACATACATTAATAAAGTCAACGCTTTCGTCCTTGCAACAGGCGCAACATAGCTTTGTGGCTATAATCTCGAGTTGCGTTTAAGCCTGGCCTGATGGAGTTATGGAAAGGATTTTCAGGTGATTCCCCCTTGCCCCCCTCCCCCCATACAAGCACATTGCAAATAAAAAAAGCTTCGCCTTGTTTCATAAACATTTACTTATGTACAATTAATTTTTAAGTGGTTTTTACAACATAAATCAAATATTTAATGTAAATTTTTGGTAGCACAGCAAGTTAAGTTTTTTGCGAACACGTTTTAAGATCATAATCATAAAAAAAAGAAAAATATACATCTATTGTAGCTTAAATGTTTTTATTATTGTAACCATTTGTTGCTCATTGTTATACCAGAAAAGTGAAGTTTTCGCAAACGAACAACACTTTGTTTTGTGTTTGCTTTCGAAAAAAAAACAAAAACGTTTGTCAAAAAAGGAAATTAAAGAACTACTGATAACTTTTTAGGCGTCGTTTTTTCTCCCGTATATAAACTATAACAATAGATATTTTTGCATATTATATAACACTTAACAAACGATATTTCTATATATGTATGTAATATGTAAGTGAATAATACAACAAAATAAGACGAAGGAAAAGTCAAAAACTTATCGTGGTTTAATTTAAATAATGAAACGATCTTCATATAAAAGATACGTATGTATATCACATAAATGTGACTTAAGTTTGCTATATGCTAAACAGAGGCAACAAATGTTCTTACTTATTACACTCAAAGAAAACCAAAAAAGAACAATTAGTTGATATGATCGTAACAAATTTCAATAAAAATAAACTCAAATTAAATTCAAACTTGTAACTTAATTTACCTGACGTGCCACATCAAACAGCTTTCGTCACAGCATAGTGCGTGCGAATGGAAGCTGCTTGGCAGCAACTGTTTGCAAAGCTTAACGCCAGAGGGCTCACAACATGGCCTGTCAAAAAGCAAAAAAAAAAAGCATACACAACGCTCTGTCGTAAAAAATAATAAACAATACGCATGTATGACCTTCGTACAAGGTGACTGGGACACACGAGCGATAAAGGCTGAGAGAGCGAGCAATAATATGTTAGCGAAATAGCGCCAGAATGTGCTGAAAACCGCACTCAACGTTGCATGAAATGCAATTTAGCATTAACATACATTTTGCCAATGCCAATTGCCAAACGACGCTGACCAAACGGCGGAGAATTTGACGCGCTGATAAGACACAAAACGAAGAGTTAAAACTGAGTTGTTTACAAGAGCGAAACCCAACGAAAAAGAGAGAAAGCTTTGCATGTTAAAGCGTGAAGTGGTTGACTTAACACTTTGTAGCTGACAAATAAATACCCTGTATTGAGATTCTTGAATTTAAATACGTTTAAAAAAAAAGTGCTAAATTACAATAACTTGTAGCAAGTAAAGATATTGTTATACATTTATAAACATTTAATTTTATGAGAGGTTAAATATGCACATAATTAGCTATACCTTAATTGTAGATAAGTAATTGAGTATACCCTGCGCATTGCTAGCTGCTGGTCATCGAAAGCTCTCGTGACTAATAACGCATGCGAGAAGTGCATGCCGCCTGAGAAGTGCTCCGGTTTTTGCAGCGAACGGTGGTCTTTAGTCGCGCGCATCGTTCACGTATTATTCGCTGGTTCGCGTATACAAAAATTCGTATTATAGTTTTTGCTTACGCACCCACGCAGCAGCAGAGGCAAACACAGCGACAACGACTGAGCAGAGCAGAACTGAACAGAGCAGAACTGAGTGACAGATAGAAGCAGTGAAAGAAATTTAGCTCAGTTAGCAGCAGAGAGTCGAAGGCAATATGTCGAAGCCACAATCGGACGCGGATCGCAGGAAGCAAATTTCGGTGCGCGGCATCGCTGAGGTGGGCAACGTAACCGAGGTGAAGAAGAACTTCAATCGCCATTTGCACTACACCCTCGTCAAGGATCGCAATGTCTCCACTCTGCGCGATTACTACTTTGCGCTGGCCAACACCGTTAAGGATAACATGGTTGGACGCTGGATTCGCACACAGCAGCACTACTACGAGAAGGATCCCAAGGTAACTTATGGTGGAAATTCGAATATTGATTTTTTTCTCAATGTGGAAAAAACCCCAACCTAACCCAACTTTAGTTGCGTCGTTAAAAAAAAAAATAAAATCTGTTATTAGGATTTATTCAATTCTGAATATTTCGATTACGACATGCATTTATTGCGCTCTGCTCTTTTCGCCTAAATTCTTGCTTTTCTCTTTTTGCATTGGCCAAAAACTGTTTTATTTATTCGTTTCCCACCTTTTTACTAACTTCTCTTTTATTTTCGTTTTTGTTTTCGTCGCTCGCTCGCTGCACTTTCTGCTGCGCACTCATTATCATCATCTTCCCATTTAAATTGCTTTCATTTTTGTTGTTTTTTTTCTGTTCCGTCTAATTGCTGTCGCAGAATTTGGTTGAAGTGCAGTGGGATCAATGCCAAAAATGCTTGATGTACTTTCACTGTGACACACTTACGCTTAGGGTGGACCAAATATACAGGTTGTTAGATTTAAGTGCCGGTGGCTTAGTTTTTCTCCAACATACCAGCTGACTGGAAACACTTTGCTTAGGAACTACAACAATATATGTATAAATAGCAATCAGCAGCTGTCGCCATCCAGCGCCTCATCACACACACACATACAAGTAAGAGAGTGTAAAACAGAAAGAGAAGAGACTGCATTTCTATTAAAAGTATGCTAGTGTGTAGTTTGGAATCTGATTATTGGAAGTTTTTTCTTAACCCTTTTTAATTAATGTTACAATTAGTGAAGATATTATGGACTTATGAAGAGTAAACACTGTTTGTTAAGCAATATTTCTTGAATATATGTTGTTAATTGTTAAAATTACTTTTAACATACGCGCTTTTCTCAGCACTCTAACAATTAACATTAAGTCGAGTTATTAGCGCTGAAAGCAGCTTTCAGCACACTCCAGCCAAAGCTTATTATGCGTGTCCAACAAACGCACACACAGAACAGATACACACACACATACATGCACAATTGATACGTGCGTGAGTTGGTTGGAGAAGGGGGAAGTTTGTCCTTGCTTGAATGTCAGTCGCAGAGAGTCAAAGTTGCCTTTCGTCTTAAGCCATTTAAATTTTTTCAATTTCCAAAAATTCATGTAAAATACGCAAACAGCTGTTAAATAATTTGTAGATACATAAAAAAGAAAATTGTCAATTTAACTAAATTATTTAGAGCAGACAACAATTAGAGAATAGGAACAAAAAGCTATGTATATGTATTTATGAATTTCGATATACATAAGCATAAAGGCATACACACACACACACATACACATACAACACTGGTACACATGTTCAAGGTCAATCAAAGGTTATTAACAAAAATGAGTGCCGTTTGTTGGTGGTGGGCGCCATCATGTTGCCAGCGTCAGGAAAATTTTTCACTTATATTTTGTCTTCGCTTTAGTTATTTTTATTGTTGTCTACATTGTATGTGTGTGTGTGTGTGTGTTTGTTTTTGGGCACACGTTTTTATTTTGGTTCCATGAAAATGCGACAATACCCGAAAGTTCTCTTGAGATTCATACACTTTTCGCTAGTTGGTTACATGTAATCTACTCTAATTTATGCACTTTCCTTTATTGGTAATGGTCTTCAAGTTTAAACTAGTTACACTTAAACTTAATTGAATCAAGTTCTTTTATGAATGCTTTATTACTTTATGCTTTCAATTGATGATAGGTCAAAAGGGGTGAATGAACTTTAAACAAAATTGTGTTTCTTGAAGCTTTTTTAGCTGTTAATATATCATATTTCGCAATGCAACTACATTAATAACTAATTAAGAAACCTTAGAATATTTATTAACACTTAACCTAACTTCAGGCCATATTTTATATAGATCAATGTAAAAATGTTTATATCTTCCAATCAGCAATATTAATTTGAGCAGCTGTTTGATACTCGCCTTAAATAAACATAAATATTATACCAACCCTATATATACTAGTCTACCTTGTTCTGGCTCCGATTACAAGCACAAAAAAACGGTATCATTCGGTCTACAACAACAACAACATAATATATATTCTCTTGGCAGTATGGCAAATCAACTAATAGACTCTTTTTTTGCGGTCATAAACTAAAATAATGGGTTAACAGTCAAGTCTACTTATTGTCCAGCCATTTGTCACATGCAATATGGCTTAATGAAATTCCCAACAAATATTATCTACTTAATCATAAATAAGCTTTTGTAATTAGATTCTATCGCTTTGAACCCTTTATCTTGCAGTGTTGTTCAATGCCTTACATATCAGCCAGTGCTGATAGACGGAACAGCTCGATTCTCGCAACTTTCAGCATTGACCAGATAAGGATGCATATTGTTTTTCTAATTACTTGATGCATAGAAACATGTTTTCATAGCATGTAATCCAATGCAATTCGAAATCTCATTAATCTTTTATTACACAATGTAATCAGACGTACATACATATGTTTATGAATATCAAGTACGGCTGATCATCTATCGATTCAATCGAACCGGTGAATGTGAATACTTCTATTTATAGTCGCCTGCTAGAACTGAATCAAATAGGCAACCGTTGATAAGGTGCCAGTGGTTGACCTCTCATGGATGTCATAACTAGGTAATTGGATCATCATGCTGTTTGGCGTCACCACACACGCTCCATGTACAGTTGTCCCGGTTACTGGTTTAGAAATAATAAGCTTTAAGTTTATCGGGAAATCGAATTTTAAGTACCATTTAGTAATAAGCTTATTCTAACTTCCTTTCATAGTTTCCTCAACGGCAAATATAATATGCTATGATATAGCTTTACCAGAGTTTACCAGAGTTCCCATCTATTTTTAAGTACCACTTAGTAATAAGCTTATTCTAACTTCCTTTCATAGTTTCCTTAACGGGAATATGCTATGATATAGCTGTACCAGAGTTCCCATCTATTTTTAAGTACCATTTAGTAATAAGCTTATTCGAACTTCCTTTCATAGTTTCCTCAACGGGAATATAATATGCTATATGATATAGCTTTACCAGAGTTCCCATCTATTTTTAAGTACCATTTAGTAATAAGCTTATTCTAACTTCCTTTCATAGTTTCCTCAACAGGAATATAATATGCTATGATACAGCTGTACCAGAGTTGCCATCACAAGTATTTCAACTTGTTCTTCTTTTGCAGCGCGTCTACTATCTGTCGCTGGAGTACTACATGGGCAGATCTCTAACGAACACCATGATCAACTTGGGCATTCAGAGTGAGTGCGAGGAGGCGATGTACCAGCTGGGTCTGGACATTGAGAACCTCGAGGAGATGGAGGAGGATGCTGGTTTGGGCAACGGTGGTCTCGGTCGTCTGGCTGCCTGTTTCCTGGACTCGATGGCAACATTGGGTCTGGCTGCCTATGGCTATGGCATTCGTTATGAGTACGGCATCTTTGCCCAGAAGATCAAGAACGGTGAGCAGGTGGAGGAGCCCGATGATTGGTTGCGTTATGGCAATCCTTGGGAGAAGGCACGTCCCGAGTTCATGTTGCCCATTCACTTTTATGGACGTGTGATCGATACGCTCGAGGGCAAGAAGTGGGTAGATACCCAGAGGGTCTTCGCCATGCCCTACGATAATCCCATCCCCGGCTACAACAACAACCACGTAAACACCCTCCGTCTGTGGTCCGCCAAGTCGCCCATTGACTTCAACCTGAAGTTTTGTAAGTACTTTTATACACTATTTTTTCCTGAGTAGTTTTTCACTTAAGTTCCATTGCCTTCCAGTCAACGATGGTGATTACATTCAGGCCGTGCTTGATCGTAATCTGGCCGAGAACATCTCTCGTGTGCTGTATCCCAACGATAACTTCTTTGAGGGCAAGGAGCTGCGTCTGAAGCAGGAGTACTTCATGTGCGCCGCCACCCTGCAGGACATCATTCGTCGCTACAAGGCCTCCAAGTTTGGATCACGCGAAGCGGTGCGCAACACTTTCGATCACTTCCCCGACAAGGTGGCCATCCAGCTGAACGATACGCATCCATCGCTGGCCATACCCGAACTGATGCGCATCCTTGTCGATGAGGAGCATCTGGAGTGGGCAAAGGCCTGGGATATTGTGGTGCGCTCGTGTGCCTACACCAATCACACTGTGCTCCCGGAGGCTCTCGAACGTTGGCCCGTGTCCATGTTGGAGTCGATACTGCCACGTCACTTGCAGATCATCTATCACATCAATTTCTTGCATATGGAGAATGTGAAGAAGAAGTTCCCCGAGGATTTGGATCGCATGCGTCGCATGTCCTTGGTGGAGGAGGATGGCGAGAAGCGCATCAATATGGCACATTTGTCGATTGTTGGCTCACATGCCGTCAACGGTGTGGCAGCCATTCACTCGCAGATTCTGAAGGATTCGCTCTTCCGTGACTTCTACGAAATGGATCCCAAGAAGTTCCAGAACAAGACGAACGGCATTACGCCACGTCGTTGGTTGCTGCTCTGCAATCCGGGCTTGTCCGATCTGATTGCCGAGAAGATCGGTGATGAGTGGCCCGTGCATTTGGATCAGCTGGTCGCCTTGAAGAAGTGGGCCAAGGATCCCAACTTCCAGCGCAATGTGGCCCGTGTCAAGCAGGAGAACAAGCTTAAATTGGCTGCTATTCTGGAGAAGGACTACGGCGTTAAGGTCAATCCAGCCTCAATGTTCGACATTCAGGTGAAACGCATCCATGAGTACAAGCGCCAGCTCCTGAACTGCCTGCACATCATCACCCTGTACAATCGCATCAAGAAGGATCCCACTGCCAACTTTACGCCACGCACAATCATGATCGGTGGCAAGGCCGCTCCCGGTTACTATGTGGCCAAGCAGATCATTAAGCTGATCTGTGCTGTTGGCAATGTGGTCAACAATGATCCCATTGTTGGTGACAAATTGAAGGTCATCTTCTTGGAGAACTACCGTGTCACTCTGGCTGAGAAGATTATGCCCGCTGCTGATCTGTCCGAACAGATCTCAACTGCTGGCACTGAAGCTTCCGGCACTGGCAACATGAAGTTCCAGCTTAATGGCTCTCTAACCATTGGCACGCTCGATGGCGCCAATGTGGAAATGGCTGAGGAAATGGGTTTGGACAACATATTTATCTTTGGCATGACCGTTGTTGAGGTTGAAGCGCTCAAGAAGAAGGGCTACAATGCCTATGATTATTATAATAAAAATGCTGAGGTCAAGCAGGTCATTGATCAGATCCAGGGCGGTTTCTTCAGCCCCGGCAATCCCGACGAGTTCAAGAACATTGCTGATATCCTTCTCAAGTACGATCATTACTACTTGCTTGCTGACTACGAAGCGTACATGAAGGCTCAGGATCTGGTCTCCAAAACCTATCAGGTAAGAATAACCTAGTAAAAACCACCCTACACTAACTAATACTATCTTCACTCTCTTTTAAACAGAACCAAGCCAAATGGCTGGAGATGGCCATCCACAATATTGCCTCCAGTGGCAAATTCTCATCGGATCGTACCATTGCCGAATATGCCCGTGAAATTTGGGGCGTTGAGCCCACCTGGGAGAAGTTGCCAGCACCGGAGGATCAGCAATAAATCAATTAACAAACATTTTTTGATATTATATTTTATTATATTTGTGTACTTTACTTTTGTTAAAGTCCCAATTTTAAGAGCCAAATGCAACAAGAAAATTATGAAAGAAGAGGAAAAGAAAATCAAGATTAAGCTAGCGCTAAGATGTGTACATCGATCGGGCTCATTGTTAATTATTAAATATCTTATTTAATAAATTCTATACAAATCTAATGCTAATCTTCAATTAGTTGGAATCGAGTTAGCAGCAGCGACTACAATACGGTACCTTCAATATCGCCATCGAGACCTCAGGAAAACTTTCAAAGTAATAATAACCGAAAACTGAAAACCAGAACAGAAAAACCAAAACAAATTACAACTTAGTGCAATGCTCTGTTTTTAGATATGGATAAATATATTTGCGTGTTAATTAAACAAATAATAAAAAAACGTTCAACTGTTACATGTCAAGAAATTAATTTAATTTATTTACATAATAAAAAAAAACACTCAAGCTTAAGGATTTCACTGGGTGGAAGATAAGATAAATTTCGGTTCCACAGGGATCTCAAAGGTATACACGCTTCTTCATTCAATAAAATGAACTTTTAATGGATTTATTTGGTCGAGCTGAAGTTGTTGCGTTGATTGAATGGTTAGCCTTTGCTTTTATTGGTCAGCCTAAAAGTATGCACCATTTAATATTGCTTTGTGTTTTATATAGTAAATCATAAACGTGGCCATGAAAAATATTTCAAAATTTTCAGTGCAATAAAAAGCCCAATAAAACTGCTTTTAATTGATCCAAATTATTTGACCAAATGGAGCAACGCATAAAGCTTATGAATCTTTGGCAGCCAGAAGTCGCAATACCAACAAAAATACGACGTAGTCGTCGCCTTTCTCTTAATATTGAGTCTAATGGCAGACGGAGATGCCGTTGCCAAAAGCCATTGATTGATCGCTATAATGCTGCTGATAGTCTATACTACAATTCCAGGTTCTATGACAATTATATAGATACAGGACTAAACTACAATTCGAATGGCTTTCGGCCACGTCAGCAGGCTGGCTTTTCCAATGCCAACTATAATTATACTCAGCAAGAGGCCATAAACGAGTTAAAATATGTGTTGGCAGCACTGGAAAATCAGCAGCAGATAGATGATAGATTATTTTGCTCATACTATTCCCAGCCAGCTGGAAGTAAAGTCCTATTTCCACAAGAATCTCATGCTATGGGTAGAAAAGATTCATCCAAAAGTCTCGGAAGCTCACCAACAACATTACTCGACGATATGAATCAACCACAAGCAAGTGGGATAGATGGTCAGCTTAATAAGCTCACGGATCTGGTGCGTCAAACCATGTTGAAGCTGGACAAATTTCTCGATATACAAACGGGAGTATCTTCGGGGAAAGATGGGAAGAGGAAGAGCCGAGATAATTCGGTTGTCAAAATATTGCCATTTATTATTATGCCACAAACAGCAACACCAGCCGAATGTGTAAATCGCGAAGTTACCAAGCCGGAAAAGATTAAAAGTAAAAAGCGTTCTGCAGCTGGAACAAATTTATCCTTAACTAGTAAGTTGAAAAACATCCCCCTAAGAAAATCCCTGCTCTAATTTAAAACTCATTCCTCAGCTTCCACTAAGAAAACCAAACGCGATTGTGGCACTACCATGTGGTGTCCTCATAATTGTTGTGGCAGCATCACAGAGATCATGCCACGTTTACACAACAAAAAAAGTCAAACTAAAGATATAACGGCTTCCTTCGAAGCACAGGCAAGGATGAATAGCAATGATTCCTATTCACCGCCCATACAAATTTCCCGAGATGTTGGAAGTGGGGAGCAGAGGGTATCATCACTTAGACAGTCTTCTATAGAGGAAGTAATGGACGGGGTTTGTAACTATTTGGATATCAATAAAGAGCGTTCGCATGCTGAGTCCTGTCACGAAGATGAAAATCCGACAGACAATGAGTTAAAGCCAGATGCCAAAACAATCAGCATAGATGATTGGTTTAAGAACGCCCAAAACAGTCTGGCCATGTTGGAAACGCAAGAACAATACTATTCCAACAATGTACTAAAGGATATGCCATGTACATCTCACAAGCTCAGTTCAACGGAATCTAGAACCTCTAAAGTCGCCAGGAAAAATGTAATAATCCATACCTCAGATAAATCATTGTCCAACAGCGACTTGCAACAGAAGAATCCTGTTCAGGTTGTGAAAATATACAAGACTTCGTCACTGAAGTCCCGAAACGGGAAGCGTAAGTTAACTAAGAAGAAGCCAAAGGATTATTGTGTTAAGGAGCAATTAGAAGAAGACTTCAATAAACGATCTAAAACGGCAAAGTCTGGCAAACCGCATTTTAAATGCAGGGTGCTGAGATCAATGAGTGAAGCTCTCCGAAATGAAAGTAGTAACCATGCAGTAAGCTTTACTACCTTGAGGAGAACCAGATATCAACCGCTTCCTGATAATATAGCTCAAGCAAGCGGAAAGGATTATTGAAATCTTAACGCAGTGATCTCTGCCATAACATCCAAGTGTGTTTTATATTTCAAATATTTCGAACAGAGGGGGAAATGACTACTAAATTTCCGAAGCAGCGTTAAATACTAATTGGCTGGACATGGATGAGACATCGAACAGGTCGCAGGTTTCGTGTACCTGTCAGGCAACTGACGGAAGTGCGCATGGGCTGGAAACTGACCCGAATGTTGCCGTGCAGCAGGAACAATTTCCAACAGATTCTACTGTCGGAAATGGCTCTGAGCCTCAAGTTGAAGCGAGTTCAGGGGACGAAAAGCCCTCTGAACCCGAATATCAGAGCGAATACTGTGGATCGAGTATGCCTGTTTCCTACTCTGAGTCACAATTACAAAGGGATGACTCCAGAGACCCAGAACAAGATGCTCAGCCTACCTATAATGAGCCATATACTTGGCCAGAACGTGACACAGAATGTCAGGATCAAGAAATTCAGAACGTAGCCCCAAGTACATCATATGGAGGTGTTCCTCAACGACATCCGCCGGTATCTTCAATTCTTGTCATAGTGATCAAGTATGCTATCATTTATTCATTTGAAATTAAATTTACATTCAATTCTTTATAGTAAAACGAATACTAATCAAGAGTACAAACCTCTGAAACCTCGTCGTCAAAGAAAAGTGAAAAAAAGCGAAAGCCCGAACAAAGAACGCCGCGAATGTGAGTCTCAGACAGATTATGAGAATCTAAACAATTTAGGAGATCTAGAGAAAGCACTTGAGGGTTTAATACCGACTGAGGAGTGCCTGTGCTATCTGCAGTCTCTGGCAAACAATAAGAAAACGGAGACCGAAATGAAGAAAAAACGGCCTGATAGGTCAGTTTTCGATCGGTTCGCCAGTCCGCCATATGTCATCGAACCGAAACCGAGACCTTGTTGCAGGAGCTACTGCAACAGGAACTATTGTCATTCCCGTTGCAGTGGCTGCTGCACTTCCTGTTATCCATGGTGCTAATGAAAATACACACAAAAATCAACCTCCGAATATTTTTCAATAAAGTCATTACCCTAAAAAAAATATAAATAAATATTACAGTTATCTATGAAAATGAGTTCAGTTTTGACAAAGGAGATTAACGTCATGGAAAGCAATATGGAAAACTTATGCGAAAACATTTTATAAATTATTGACACCTTGATGTACTAGCAATGTAAGTCAGCCTTGTAGGGATCTACAGATCTTTCCCGTATACGACGGCTGAGCAAACATGACTGGATCGCGCAGTAGGAGACGTACCACGAAACAGGAGCTGCTGCGACAAGCTCTTCATCATGTGGATAAATCAGAAGATAGATCTGCGCTGTATGATATGCCTTCGACAAGGTACAGAGTCCAGGCAAAAGGCATTACCATATTGCCAAGAATTACAAACAACCCGCAACTAGTGCATAACATACAGCGCAGTCTGTCTAACCTCAGCTGGGAGCCATGTCAATCGGAAATATCCTTACGTACGTCCAGGCAGCGCAAAAAAGCGGGAGCTATACGAGGTAGAGAAGCAACGCGACGGATCTTATGTGAGAATTGCAAAGAAAATGGTAAGGTCCAAAACACATCTCTCCTCTATTGGTTATGAAAACATACTAAAGACCAGCTACAGAAAATTTCACCCATAGGCGCCGAGTCTCTCGGGCTAGCTCCTTAAGCTATCCATCGAGCTGGAACTTGCAGGTGGCCAAGGATGAGCCAGAGCCTGATGATGATCTGTCTCCGAGTGAGGTAGCCAATTGCAATGTACTTCAGCGCACACCCTACGATCGTCGTTTAACCAAACCTATACTCCATCGACCAGCCAAAGTAAATACTTCTGTTCAGTGTACGCTGCAGTCGAAGGCAAAATTCTTGAAGACCGTGCCAGTAAAAAACAGCGTCCAAACTGCCACTAAACAGGCACGGCAAAAGCCAAAGATGCGCAGCAAATCGATACAGAATGATTTAGACCGCGTTGTAAATAAAGCCCTATACTCTCCTGGCATAGTTATGAGAAGTAGGCGCGTAGATACCACAGGTATAAAAGAACAACCAACTCGCGTCTCCAGCGGCGAAGCAGTTTGTCAATCAGACAGTGACGTAAGTAGTTGTCCTGTCTGCCCTAAAATAACAACAACAGCAAAGTCTAAGAACAATGGTGGCTATACACCATCGGATTGCAGCTGTGCATCAGTTGGCATTGCGAGACTTTCAAGCCAAGAAAAAGTTGCAACAAGGCGAGAACCATCCACAGATCGCTTGGATCGCATCGAGAAGATAAGCCAACCGCCCACAGTTCTTGAACGCAAATACAAAGTGAATCAGACAGGCGAAATTGCACTTGATAAAGAGCAATCGAAGGAATCCAGTCACGATTTCAATTCAAGAATGGGCAATGAAATGAATCAAAACCAACGCAGGCAATGCAAAAAGAACGTTGGCTTCGATTGTAGCATGAAGAATTGTTCATGTATTCCCAATGGGCAACGTCTTGCCAAATGCACAGGACTATCAAACCGGGGTCAGCACATTGTTGTATCTGCCAGTGGAGCTGTAAGTCCCTCGAACGTGGGGACTGAATGTCCGTGCAAATGTCCTGCTTGCCAGAAAGAAGCACAAAGCTCGAAGCCTGAATCGTTGCCCAAACCAGAACTCAAGTCTTTTAATGACAAGCCGGAAAACCTAAAGCACCAAGGATGCCACATCCAATGCCCTACTGGTCACGTCAGAGCCACGTCAGGAGTCACTCGCTTACCAGACTTCTTTGTTGACATACCTAATTATGTTATGAACCCTGCCACCCCTTGTAAATGTTCAAAGTGCTTGAAACCAATAAGACAACCTCCACAGCCAGAACCCATGCAAATAAATGGTCCGTGTAATTGTCCGGCCTGCAGAAGAGGCAGAAAAGTGGTGAAGACTACTGACGTGCTTTCAAAGATCGAAGAAGCATGCAGGTCAAGTTTTGAGCAGAAGGAACGACCAAACATACTTCCATGCAAGTCAAATAAGAGAGATTCCGCAGTCAACAGTCCAAGGACGTCAAGTAACGGATGCCCGTATAGGAGATCCGTTTGTAGTGCACGAGAATCCCTTACACACAAATACCCAACAGACTGTCACACCTATCCAAGGGGCAGCAGATGTTCACATTCTAGCCAAGCCGAGCAGTCACCAAGACAGAGTATCGAGCTAAAGTTAAATTCACTAAATAAGAGAGATTCCGCAGTCAACAGTCCAAGGACGTCAAGTAACGGATGCCCGTATAGGAGATCCGTTTGTAGTGCACGAGAATCCCTTACACACAAATACCCAACAGACTGTCACACCTATCCAAGGGGCAGCAGATGTTCATATTCTAGCCAAGCCGAGGAGACACCAAGACAGAGTATCGAGCGGACACCAAGACAGAGTATCGAGCGGACACCAAGACAGAGTATCGAGCAGTCACCAAGACAGAGTATCGATCGGTCACCAAGACAGAGTCTCGAGCAGTGCGATTGTATATGTGCCAGTTGTGGAGCGAGCATCAATACAGCTTGCAGGGATTCAAAGAACGGAAAGAGTAGAGATAGTTATCTCCGAAACTCGAACGAGCCCAAGGAATTTGAACAAGGAATGTGCTGCCGCGAAAGCCAGAATGAATGTGTAAAATCTCAACCAGAATGGACGTGTCAAGATAATACAAAAAAGAGTTCAACTATCTATAAATGTGTTGCAGAGGATATGCCATTCCGCAGTAATTCTCAACTACATTGCTGCTCCGAAACGTCCTACAAGCAGTGTGGCAAGTGCAAGATAACTCCAGCAAAAACCAAACAGGGCGATGCAATGGTTAATCTTGTTGTAGACGATAAATGCAATGTGAATCAAATAATTGAAATTCTACAGGAGACAGTCGTCGGTCTGGAGAAGCAAAAGCAGTTGCTAAGTCAGCAAAATCCACATAGAGAACAAAATAAAGTATATCCAAGATCAGCTAGTGGAACTACAATGAATCCCAACTATGGATACAACAATATGCCAATGACGAAAGCTCAATATGGCCTTGGACAGCAGTACAATCAATGCTCCTGCTTCAACGCTCATCCGACCTATCCTGTTCTTAACTATATGCCCTACAATACATATCCACAACAGTACAATCAATTTCAGCAGCCCAATGTCCAAATGGTAGGCATTCCTCCAAACTTTTCATCGCCGAAAGGAGCCAGGGCACACATACTGACAAAAACAGAGTACGATTACGAAGGAGACGGATCGGTTGAAGAAGAGCAACGAGTCAGCCTACAGCAAAGTAATGGCTACTATCTCGGTCAAGCGAATGAAAAGAGAGATAAAAAAGTGCCGCATCAAGTCACTAGTCGGACACGTAGTGGTGGTATTGCGTATTCCTTCGAGGATGACTCAAAAAAGAATCACCACGGGAAGCGTAAGCTCCTGAAGGCCACCAAGTCGCTTATTCAAATTTTCGATTTGGCCATGGCCTTAAAGGAAAATAGATCACGTTTAAACACCGAGTTTCTCAACGATCGAATTGAGAACCCTCAAACCAAGTCTAAGAAACAGGATTATCATGTCTCACAAAAGATGAAAAAGTATCTCGATCTTCAAGACCACAACAGCTATGATAGAAATGAGTTAGAGGGACTAGTACGAAAGAAAGCTGCAATCAAACATTTCAGAAAAGAGAACGATTCATTAGAACTAAAGTCTGGATATGTTGTAGAAGAAGAAAAATCACTGGAACATAATGACAGCCCTAGCAAAGAAACAGGATACAAAGCTGCAACTAAAACCGACCATAATGAACCAGCAGCCAAAAGAGAGTGTCGAAGGAATTGTGGTTGTTGCCAAAGTCGAAGGAAAATGATAGAAAGAGAGGCGGAAGAAGATCTACCCCAAAGGCAAGTAGAGAAACAAACAGTTGAAGATAGATCTTCAGATCAAAGGAGCTCTGAGCGAAAAGTTTCCATTTCTGATGTTGATAACAGAGAAAATAATTATCTTCAATCAAAAGAAGATGTAGTAGTTGAAAACGCAAAGCCCGATCAAACGGAGTATCCCAATGTGAATGTATGTGACTTAAATACCTGTAAGAAACGTACTGTAAATCCAGAGAAGTTGGTTAAAACAAAACCTATGTACTACAACAGTGATACGTGTCCCTGCCTAAGAGCAGCCGACCAAAAGAAGACCCAGAAAAAATCCTTAATAAATATTTTCGCCTGCTGTAATAAACGGAAGAATGAAAAGAACCAGAACGACAAAGATCCTAAGCTTGACAAAAGCGAGACAAGAAAATCGAGATCAAGTCGCTGTATATTACCTTGCATCAGACAAAAGCGTGAAAGGAAAGAGAAAGAGCAACCGGGCCAGTTGGAATCGAAGACCCCTAAATTGTTAACCACTCTATTTACTTGCAGTCGAAACAAACGACAACAGAACGAAGACAACAATGAAGGAGAACGAAAAAAAAATAGATCGTTAAAAAGTTTTGCGCTTTGCAAACGAAAGAATCGCGAAAAGAAAGAGGAAGTCGTTGCTAAGCCATCCGAAACAAGTCAATCAAAATCAATATGTAGTTTATTTAGATGCAAAAGAAGAAATAGTGTCAAAAAAGAAAAAGAGAATACGGATAATTTAAGATCGAAACAGTCAACATCAAGAAGATGTATATGTCTGTACACAAGACGAAATAGTGATAAAAAGGTAACTTTGCAAACAGAGGAACCAAGACGTTCAGAATCAAGGTCATGTAATATGTTTGCCTGCCTACAACGCACTAAGCGAGAAAATAAGGATCAGTTGAGTAGATCGGAAACTAAGACTTCAACGGCTCCTCGACGGGGGTCCATATCCAAGTTATCGGCACTCTTTCCCTGCTGCAACAAAGGCAAGAAGGATAAGAAACCACAAAGTGATCCTGTAGAAGAATGCAAATGCGATGATGTAAAGGTGCTTTATGATTTAAGATATAGATTTGACGATAATAGTTATCGCGAAGAAAATGAAAACTCTGAGTACGAGGAATATGAAAACTCTGATTGCACTTGCGACACAGACATAGATAATGAGATATTGAGGTCGCAGCCAAACTAGAAATTCAAAATTAATTTAAGGTATTTTTAAAAGGTATTTAATAAAATTTAATTTAAAAATTGTAAATTACTTAAAAGTTAAATAAAAACAGGGTGATTCAAAATCATTCGACTTTTTAATAGCACTTTCCAACACTTGTTGCGATAATAAGTGGCGGTCGGTCGGCCTAAAATTATCGATAAGTCGGCACAACATCAACAATTGTGCCTCAGTGCAGGTGTAGCAAAATGTTGAATTTCTTAAATAAAACACGACAATTGCTATATCCAACTGCACGCAATCTTTCGAATTCACTTACAGCCTGCCAAAGCAATGGAAGCGCCGAGGCGACAACGACGACAACTAATGATGTAGCAGCAACAAAGTCGGCGTTGATTTTGCCACAGAACTATGCGGAATTTGCGCCCATAAACAGGAATAGCGCACGCCAGGCATGGATTGAAAATATCGATGCAGTTAAGGAGCGTAAACTGGGTTTAATTGAATTGCATCCCGATGTGTTTGCAGCACAGCCACGCGTTGATATTGTCCAGGAAAACATTGAGTGGCAGCGCAAGTATCGTTATGTAAGCATGGCGCATACCAAAACACGCGCTGATGTACGCGGCGGCGGACGAAAGCCCTGGCCGCAAAAGGGTATGGGACGTGCTCGCCATGGCTCCATACGTTCTCCGATGTTCAAAGGCGGCGGCATCGTACATGGCCCCCGTTCACCCACATCCCATTTCTATATGTTGCCATTTTATAAGCGAGTTCTGGGCCTGACATCGACACTGAGCATTAAGCTGGCGCAGGATGATTTACATATTATTGAAAACGTTGAGTTGCCCACGAAAGATGCACAATTCATTCGGGACCTGATAGCGGAACGCAAGTGGGGACCATCCGTGCTGATCATTGACAAGTGGGTGATTAAAAAACTAACATTTCTTTTAGTTTTCACTAAACAAATTTCATTTCAGGCAAGAGATTTTTCCGGAAAACATTTGCTATGCTACGGACAACATGGGCTATGTAAATCTGATGCCTTCGTTTGGACTGAATGTCTACTCGATGCTGAAGCACGACACATTAGTGCTAACTGTAGAAGCCGTAAAGCATTTGGAGCAGCGTCTCCTTTACCAGCTGCATCGCAACGATGCGGCCAGCAAGAGCAATAAGTTTAAGCTGGATCAAGTTTAGATATATGATTTAAGTTTATTGTATTTGCTTGTATCCAAAATGCAATTGTTAGCCAGTTTAATTCGACTACTGCTTAACTTCTATATTCCGTGCTTAATGGATCCTTATCCATTTCGGAAACGATCACTTCACAGGCACACTCTAAGCGTTCAATCAGCTGCGGCTGAAATTCGCGGAGAAATCCTCGTTCCGAGTTGCTGTGATTGCAAAGCAATACCGTTGTTCCATTGTGATTGAAGTCCAGCACTTCGTGATGTGACATCTCGCCGGTGATGATTAGATCTGCGTGCACACCTTGCAACAGCGAGCCACCGGAGCCGGCACAGAGCCCAACTGTTTTTACAAATGTCTCTGTGCTATGACCTACGCCAAGTGCCACATGTACGCTATTCTCAATGTGCTCTTGGAGCGCACGCACCACCTTCGTTATGGGCATGTTTGTTTTCACTATGCGGCCCGAACCCGTGCCCGGCTTACAATACGGCTCGGGTATAAGCGGTTTAATGCTCTTTATATCTAAAGCCTTGGCTAGCCAATCGTTTACACCGCCCGGAATCTTGTCCCAAGACGTGTGCGGTGAGTAAAGTGCAATATTGTTGGCCAAACAAGATACTACAACTCTTTCCTTCCAGTTGCCCATTGTGATGCGCTTTAGGGGCTTGAAGATTGGTGGATGATAGCTAATAATTAGATCTACCTTCTTCTCAACAGCTTCGCACATCACTGGCTCCGTAAGATCATTGGTCAGCAATATTTTCAAAACATGTTTCTGAAAATTCACACTTTACTAATAGTAAATTATTAATTATGTAGGCTGAAATGTTTAATTACATTCTTTGATGGTTCGATCAGTAGACCCACGTTGTCCCATTTCTCAGCCAATGTTGTGGGCGCAAAGTTCTCCAACTGTTTGACCACTTGCCCTAGATCTTTTCCACAAAAGCTGGCCATGGTTCTCAAGCCGGCAATGCAACGTAACATATGTACATGCGATCAATGTATTTTGAAATTATTTTGTGAAGTGATTTGCAATATTTATTCTACTTTATAAGTGCTGTACAGCGTCTGAAAATGTGCCGGCGACCCTTTTTTCCAACACTGAATACTTGGGCGGCTGTTTTTAAAACAGCTTATTGCACGTGACCAGGTACAGACACATACCAGTGTACTAAATAAATTGTATTAATTAAAAATATATAGTATTCATAAAATAAATAAAGCCATTTACTTTTTAAAAATGAAAAAGCACATCGTTATTAATAATATAAATTCAAAATAAATAACAGAGTTAGTTGTATGTACACACAGCCACACAAAGTTATGTAATAAATTTAAATTCCACGTACTCGGGTACTTTGATCTTCAGATCCGGCATGCCAATATTCCGTACATTTAAGCGACGTTTTGTTTTTTGGAAACTTGCAGCTTATTCTTGAAAACCCCAAGTGACGAATCACAAACAGATAAGAAAGTGGCAAAAACCAAAGAAAACCACAACGGGTGTTTTTTTTTTTTATTGAGTACAAAATTTAAACTACTCTCTCTGATAGGTAATGATTGATGTCCTTTACATTCGAAATTTGTTCTACTAAGATTAAATTAATTTGTTAGACCAAAACAAAGACTTGTTTTGCCATTCTCAAGGATCAGAGTGGCTTCAAATTTTAGTTCCTTTTTGTACTGCAGCCATTTTTAGCGCATCTTTTTCAGCATCTTTGTCCCGGGGTTGCAATTGCGACATACAATTCATTCGAGTTTTAGACGCGCGCCATTCAACACGTTTGTAGTTTCCAAAGGAAATCCTAGCATATGGTACATATTTGCAGTTTTAAGAATTATATGCTGCGGTTGTTGTTGTTGTCTAACGTTGTCATCGTTGTTGTTGTTGTTGCTCTTAAATGTTACTTCGTTTAAACTTTTAGCTTTTTTAGCTTAACATTGCGCGCCCTAAGCCGAAAAGCTTTTCACAATGAGCAGATATGTCTGGCAACGCCATTTGGTTTCCCCCACCACACAAAGCTTTGTTGTAAATGTTGTCATGGCAAAGCTAAATTTAACCAGCTACAGCACAAAACTTTAGTGCTATTTTCAACGTGAAGGAATTGAGACGTGTGAGTTAAAAGTGCTCAGCGCAATTGAAATAACTACAAGTTAAAGCGAAACGCGTACAATAAATGTTGAGCACGTAAAACAAGTGAACAGTAAAATAAAACTGAAAAAGGTGTGTGTTTTTAATAAAATATATTATTATTTGAAAAAGCGATCAAATTAAAACACAATAAAACAAACAAAAACAGCCACATAAAGGAAAACTTTTAATTTGTGTGCATTGAAGAAAAAAGAAACAGCAGAAGCTGTTTGGCTGCATGTGTGTGTGTGTGTTCGCGGCTCCAGTGACTGTTTTTGTTTCTGTTTGTATATGTGTGTGTGAAACGAATATATGTGCACAGGTTGATAATAAAGCAGACGACTAAATTTCTAAAAATTCCCAATGCATGTTTTATTTCCAAACGAGCATCTGAAACATAATTTTTTGTTGTTGGCAATCATATCTTCGACATGCGCTAATCTCGTCGTTTGCTGTTATTGCGTTTTCACTTGTATGCCCCCACACTACGTTCGTTTCACTCACTCTTACGGCCGCGAATGCTTACGCGACTACCAGAGAGACGCTTGATATATAAGTGTGTGTGCCTGTGTTTGTGTGTGAGAAGCTTAATAGTTGAGCAAAGCTTAAAAGCAAAGTTCAGCGTGTGAATTTCCGTTTATTTATAAAATACATTTTTACAGAACGAAAAGCAACTGTTGAATATATATATACATATATGTAAAACAAAGAAGACGTAGCAGAAAGAAACATTTGTGCGGCATTTACAGCAGCATTTAGAGTAACTTTAACGCAAAACAGCAAAAAAAGGGCCAGCAACAGGCATTAAGTTCAACATGTGGAACCAAAAGGCAACAGCAGCAACAAGTGATAATAACAAGGACAAGGAAACGGTGGAGGATTGTAGTTGTGCTGGTGGTAGCATTGCCAGCACTGTCACAGCTGTCAGTGTTGAGCAGCAGCAGAAGGCAGCTGCAATTGAAACTAACAGTAAACAATCGAAATCAGCAACAACAGCATTTGGCGGCAAAAACAGCGAGCAACAACAACAACAACAACAAACCAGCGCCGCCATTAACAAGCAAAAAGAATTTTCAGCACAAAGCGAAACAAGTGATTCTGGTTTTATCTCCGGCCCTCAATCAGCACAAATCTTTAGCGGTGAACTCAGCGACGACGACGAGCCGCAGCAACAACAACAACTAGAACAGAAAAAACATTCAGAGCAGGATCAGGAACAGACCAAGGACAAACAAGAAGTGGTGCTCGATTCGGGCATTATTGACGAAGAGCCCACAGAGTACGCATCCGAGGAGGAGGTTGAAGCTGGCACCGAAAAGCCAGCCGTTGAGCAGATGCGCTTTAAACACAACGTTGATACGGGCATACCGCAATGGACCGTACAATCCAGCCTTGCCAGCGGCGGCACTGCTATAAACAATCTCAACTCAACAACAACAACAAATGCTAACGCCTCCGCTGGACGAAGAAGCGCACCACAAAACAGCAGTGCAACAATAACAAATGCAGCTGGAAATACTGCACCATTAAGCGGCACCAACAATATCAACATCATGAACGCCTGGGAGCAATTCTATCAACAGAACGACGATGGCGACACGTGAGTAACAAAACAAATTGCATAATCAATCAAGCATTTCCGCTAAGGAAATTTCCCACCTTAAAAAAAAATCAAGGGAATCGAATTCTTAGTTACCCTACCCCTATATGTTAGATCGTTGCTGGAACAATCAGGGTTTTAAATGATTCGTCAGCTGCTTTTCAACCAACATTTAGTCGTCTCATAGCTGCAGGGTAGAGAGATCGCATACAACAAAATTGACTTGACCACTAACTGTGCGGGGGGAGACTTTCATGAATCACAAGACAATGAGGCACATGTTAGTCAGGCAGTCAGGGGTTTTCCTGGTATTTGTGCCTGCTTTCTGTGTACCTGTACGCAAAACAGGTTTTTGGCAACATTTTGTGGGTTTTTACAGACAAACAAAAAGGTGATCATACAACAAGTGGGAACTGTTTCGGGCAGGTAACAAAGTTTCATTTACCTCATTTCTTACCTTCTTTCTTTTGCTTTCTCGCTGCTACAGTCCACTGCATTTGGCCTGCATATCGGGCTATGTGGATGTTGTTGCCGCACTGATACGCATGGCACCACATCCATGCCTCCTCAACATCCAGAACGATGTCGCCCAGACGCCCCTTCATCTGGCCGCATTGACAGCGCAGCCAACAATACTACGCATGCTTTTGTTGGCGGGTGCCGAGGTAAGCAAGCCAAGCAGACGCACCCTTTATATAGTTAATCTACAAATCAATCTATCTATCCATTTGTTATCTAATAGCCAACGGTACGTGATCGTCATGGTAATACGGCATTGCATTTGTCCTGCATTGCCGGCGAGAAGCAGTGCGTGCGCGCCTTGACGGAGAAGTTCGGCGCCTCCGAGATACATGAGGCACATCGCCAGTATGGACATCGTTCCAATGACAAGGCCGTTAGTTCACTGAGCTATGCCCATCTACCTGCCGATCTGGAGATACGCAACTACGATGGTGAGTTAACTTCAAAGATTATTCAAAAAGTTCGGACTTTAACTTGGAAATTTCCAAATATCTCTAAATCTATTTATTATTTTTGTCTATAATACACAAAAATATAGTTTTTAGCAAAATTGTTTGGCACATTTGAACACATTTGATTTGTTGCCAAAAGATATATGGTATAGTTCTATATTTTAGCTGTCCCGCCATCGGCTAGCCACAGCGCGAGACATTGTCTGACCAATATGCATATACTATTTTTATATAATAAAAGTATATATATATATATATATATATCGTGGATACATATTCAGTATATATGGCCGTGCCTAAAAGCTAGCCAAAAATACATTGGCCTCCGCACATTTTTCGCCTGAAAATACATTTCTCATTGGCTTTTTCGCTTTGTTATTGATTCACATATACGTAAAAGAATTCTATTAGTACATATATATATATATATGTATAAGCAATTGCGATTTTCAGTTTGACGTCAGCGTAGAACAACATTGTTTATAATTTGTGCATATATATATTTAAGATCTACGTTTGAAATTGAAGGAAACAAAAAGTAATTCCATTTGATTTTCAGCTCACACACGAAACCGTAGCTTCAGATACATTAACGATTATGTATCTGATACACACACACACACACGCAGATACATATACACTTAATGGCAGGCGCGGCCTTATTTCCTTGATTGTTATTATTGATTTGTAATTGTATATAAAAAAGTTAAATGCTTATTCATTTTCAACAGGTGTTATGCGAAGGGTGTGTAAATAAATGAGTGGCAGGATAGTATTATAAAATATTCGAGAATAAAAGATTTCCCAGGTCATAACAACAGTTGGTTTCTCCAGCAGATCTTAAACAATTTAATTGTTTTACTCATGCAAAAAGTTTCCCAATTTAAAAATAACGAAACTAAACCGGAAGAAAGTAAGAGTCGTCAAAAGTTGAAGCTTGTGCAACAGTCGGAAGAAAAAAAAAAGGTTAATAAACTTTACAGAGTAGCAAAGCTGACTGAACCGTTGAAGGGGCTTCAATTTTATAGTCACACACACGCACACACACCCATACACTCTTACAGTAGTGTCTTTAGTTTAACCTTTCGTTTGTTTAATCGATTATTGTCTTTTTTTGGACTATGCATAACCTTGCTAAAAATACCACAAAAAAAAATTAAAAATGTGTACGCCATTGTTTTGTTGTTTTAGCTCAGTTTTTTTTCAAACATGTGGTGAACAAACATTTGACAGAAACCAAACCGGTTATTTATATGGAAAAGAAACAGCTGCTGACCGAACACACACGCATAGGTCTACGCCTACATTTGTATGCTGCTAGTCTAATTATATATATATATATAAGAGCAGACATTGCACATAATATACGGAATAGGTTTATGCAGACATAAGCGCAAACGAAATCTGCGAATATTAGCAGATATACCCTAACATTAACAGACAGTAAATAAAAATCTTGTAAAATTTGATTACAGTTTTTAATTATGACAAAAAACCTTAACCTTCAAACTTATTCATTACAGTTTTTGATTAGGCTTTGCAATTGTTATCAGCAGCCAACATTTTGATTTAACTAATCTTGTTCTTATCTCTCTCTACTATTCTATAAAACTATTTTCCATTGAACAACATTCTTTAGCCCAAAGTTTACGTGTCAGACAATCTGACGTCTAACAGTCAGCTGTTGCATGCCAAAGTCTTGCAATTCCCAGCTCTTTTGTAGAGTATCAAACGATGACACGAACCACAACGGCGAGGAGCGGCTTTTTCTTTCAAATTTTTGGGTTTTCCCGTGCACAAGCAGACACATTAATTTATATATATATATATATATATTTATTTCTGTGCATATACTCTTTGTTTGAACAGCAACATTTTTAATGTCTGCGCTTTGAGTGTCTGAAATGCCAGATGTTATGAAAACATATTCAATTGGGTTCCTATACACAAGCAACAAGTCATAAGACTTTCGTGTTCAATTGACGTCATTGTTGCAATAGCATATTCTTTTCGATTGATCCTGCTAAGACGTAAAAGTGAAATTGCTGAAAACCAATTCGTCATAATATTGTGAGTAATAATAAACTGAGGTGTAAACAACTGTAAGAAGAACACTCTAGAATCTAGATATATATTTCAGGAGTTTTCTTTTATTACCACATCTGAAATATTATCTAAATTTAACGAGCTACTTTTACTCTTTACCTGCTTTGCATTTTTGTGCTTAAATTAAATGCAATTCAATTGCCAGAAAATGTGGAAAATGTTACGAAAATAATCGCTGGTTTTGGCATCTGGCATTAGGCCAACATATTTTTCAAAACTAAAGTAAATATGTTGGAAATTGGAAAAAATATGTGTACATGTGTATGTGTATTGATACGTTGGCTATTTCTGGTCATATCTTGTGCATGAATAATGAAAAAACCAATTGCGTTGGGTTCAGGGGTTATCAAAGAACCCAACTTATCAGCAAAATGTTGCTATGTATTCGCTTTCTTCGGCCTTTGGAAATTCCCAGCTATATGTATAATATCGTCCTAATTACATTTACTGTCGTTAATCGCTTTGGCACGAACGAGGTCATTATAATACAAGTTTATATATACATACGTATATATACTTCTCAGACGGTTTTGTATTCATTTGAACTACATTTACGAATTGCGCACGCAACCGCAAAAATGCTTTGGGTTCAACGAATATAAAAATAAATGCACGCTATGTCCTATTATAAATAGAATTTCCCAAATTCCTTTTTGGCCAATAGATTACGGCGTTCACTTCACATGCTTTGGCCATAAACCAAGGAAATTGTTTAACTATGTTTGTCTGTGATTATAAAGCACACTTGGAGTTGTTGTTATCTCGGATATTGAACCGGTTTAACCTACATAATTAGCATTTTGACTGACGTTAATAATTAACTTGGTCTAATGATTTTCCACTCAGGTGCTAACAATTCCATTAATTTGTTTTTATTTAAACCCCCAACAATCTTATCGTTCCAGCCAAAAATACAAAAAAAAAAAACCATCATCTGTTGTTAATGTGTCTCGCGGAAAAATCAGAGAAACTTTCCAAAACCCAAAAAAAAAAAAATTGTTTTTTTCCTGATAACCATACACACAGCATAGGCAGTTTGGTTGTTGTGTAGTTCCCAGTTAGTAACGGAGCGATAAGCAAAATCCCATATCCCCCTGAGGTAGTAGTATTGCAACGATCGTTGTCAAGCGTCGTAATCCTTATCAATGCTTGAAAAACCCCATTGGTGGTCGTTTGTTATTGCGCTGACGGCGCTTGGTACTAGTGCATATGCCATGTATTTGTGTCCAGTGTTCAATAGTGCTATCTAAATGATAAGTACTATCAAAGGTTTTCCCATCCAAGTGATTCGGCATCCTTTATTAGAAGGGTATTCAAATGTAATATGGGTTAGAAACATGAGTAAGATTATTATTAATTATTTCTCATTAGAGTTTGGTTTTTATCTCGTTAATATTATGAAGGAATCCCTATATTGTTTTGATTATTATGTTAGTGTATTCCGTCTTCGTCATAGCCTAATTTGTGTAACCGTTAGTTTTTCCATTGACTTTGAACAGTAGTTGTGCAATTTCACATTTGGAGAATACTACTCCATAAAATATCAAAGTTTATCGTTAAGTGCTTGCAACACGTGTATACTTTGATCATTCAACGCGCGCTATCAGTATGACTAGACAGACGCATTGTTTGTGTGCAACCTTCTACAAGTAAATGGGGCTTCGCACGCAAATAAACAGATAGTACGTAATTGAGTGGGGAATGCCGTGCAACGATAGATTGATCGTTGTAACGTAAGACAGAAGCCTAATTGACCAAACTGGAAATGCTGTACTTAAATCTTGAGAATACTTAATATCGTTAGCTAACTGTTTGGGCTATAAAATAAACGGGTTTCTTTTTAATATGTTCGATTTGATATATAGATTAACGACCCAGCTGTTAAGTGATCACAATTTGTAATTGATCATTAGGTGTTGGATTTTATAGTTGCATAACGGTTAACCGTTGAACTCCGATTTAATTGTAATTATCGATTTAAATCGAGTGAGTTTAGTTTAGACAAAGGTCTGCATCATATTTCACATTAGAAGGGAAAATGTTTGATCGGGATTTTATCGATAATTATCGATAACTATTATAATCGATAACAATATATCGATAATTGTTATCGATAAATCTAGATTTGGGCATGAACTATGAGCTGCTTAGTCAACCTTGTAATAATTTCTGTTCCTTGTCTCTTTTGTTTAAAATTAAACCTGTTCCTACAGGAAATAATACCGTATGTTATATCAACAATATATTTCAAAGCTGTTGAAACCTATTGTTTCATATTTGGCAGCTGTTTTAAGAGGAAGCAAATATCTTATGCACATTTCTTGTACTCGAATTTGTCGCATTTGAAATAATTCTTTTTTTGTTCTATGAAGTGCTCGATTGTCAACTGGTACTACGCTGTACGTAAACGTAAACCGGTTTAACCCACAATTGTTAGCGTCAATAAATTAAATGATTATTATTTACTAACATTCTGGAAATGTTTTATTGACTGCCAATGACATTTACATCACAACAATAACAACATGTTAGTCATTGCTAAAAGTCAGCGTCTCTAGACAAGGTCAGGCCTCTCCCGTCGACCGATCGATTGATAAAAAACACAATATATTCGATTATTAAGCATTATATGAGCTCACATATATATATATTACTGGTTGGTTAAGCCCCAATGCAATATCGCCACTCATAACGGAAGTTGAAGATCGTCGACTCTCCATATATGGCGGAGACTATTTTCACCTCAATGTTGACACACTTTTTGTTTATTGTTTACTACTACTTGCGATCGCCTACAGCTTGGGGGTAAAACCCTAACCAAATTGCAACTACTAGTCTCGCACAATTGTCAACAGCAACAGCAACAGCAACTTTTACCGGTCTTTATCACAAGCACTTGACAATGCTTTTGGGCCAACATTTACTTTAGTTTTGCACCAGCGCCTGACCTCTTGGCGCTGTTCGCCGGGTTTTGCCCACAAGTCTTGTATCAAGTGTATTTACTTAGCGCATAACGCAACAGACACCACGTGGCACGATCATCCACACCTCCAACACACACAAACACACACACAGACACTCTACTATATATGTATCGCATATATTTACAATTTATTTCAAAAGAAAGTCAACAAATGGTTTGCATGACATAACTTAAAGACGTCTTTGGTCGTCGGCGAGAGAGTGTGAAAGAAAATCCAAAAATTGATTACCATTTTTATTTGAGCTTTGGAAACTCCAGCTACACATTATAATTGTGCGAAATTATAGTGTTATTATTGTTGTTGTTTTGTTGGGACTTTACGCTTCATTTGGCAACTGCCGTTTGGGGATTTTCACATCCATTTCCACTTGAAAACTTTCCAAAAAACCGCAAATTGAGAAATGTGACGCCGCCAGAAGGCTTTAACCAAACAGCCATTAACTGTATATTGTTTTTTTGTTTGCACAGATGTCAGGTACTTTCCCATTCCCCCAGCACCTGGTTCTTTGTAATACCAAATTTAAGAATGAATATTCAGTTTTTTTTTTGGTAAAAGGCAATTGAAATACCATTCATTGACTTTTGTAATCGTTGCTTTACATTTTTCAGAATGGTTTTGAAGTGAAACTAGACAACAAGCTGAGTAATCGATATATTTGTTTATCGATAAACTTTTAAACTTTTCGCGTTGTTTGAATTTGATTGTTGTTCAAGCAGTTGTTTAGCATCTAGAAACAATGTAAACACTACAATTTTATGATTCTATTGCGAATCAATGAACTGTATTCAATTTATCCACTTCACTGAAGGACAAAGAACCAACGAACTGCGTTTACTGACATGACATGAGATAAAACAAAAAAAAAAAACTCTTTAATGTTCGCTGCACAAATACTTAAAATCAGATAAAGACAAAGAAACATAAACGTTGTTTTTTAGCTGTCAATAAATTTGTGAAATTTTGCGACTTGGTTGTGTTTTTTGTTGCCAGCGGGAGAGGGGCAGGGAAGGCCGTTTGATAACAAAAGAACAAAACAGTAAAGTTAAACAATTGTGGAAAGTACAGCAAGTATACATTCGAAGGCTATATTTTTTCGAGGATTCGGTTTTAATGCGCAATTTTTAATTGATTAAGCTCACATTCGATAAGCGTGACTATTTTTATTATTATCGTACTATATGAAAAGCAGGCCGCTAAAAACAAAATAGCGATTTCAAGTTTAACTTCTTTTCGTTAGTTTTTGTTGTTCGTTCGTTCAGTTTTTTCGTTTTTTTTTTTCAAGTTTTGCGCTCAGACTTGTTGGCAGCCGACAAGATAGAGCTTTAGATAATGATATCTCTGGTTAGTGGCTGATGGCTGGAACGGATTTTGTATTTGAAATCTAAAGCGCGTGACGCAGCAATGCTTGGGAATTCCCCAAGTTTGAAGCAAACTGTTTTTTGCCTTTTCTTTGCTGTGTCTAATATTTCATATTTTAATCTAAACACGCTTTAACTATCTATGTAGATATTTAGCTATATATGTATATTCATGTACAAGCTATAAAAAACGATTGGCAATATAGCAGCAACAATGGAACTGTGCTTGGCTTGGCTTGGCTTGACTTGACTTGGCTTTTACAATCTCTCATCATCAAGTTTATGCGCTCGTATTATTATAATCTTGACTTCTCTCACCCCATGGTGACCACCACAGAGATGCTTGATTGCTGGCTCGCTCCGTTTGGCTTATTTGCGCAAATACAAACAAACACACAACAAAAAAAAATATGTTGTCATCGCTTATATTTAAAACCTGTGACACAATTGTTGTTATTGTTTGTTAGCCTTTTGGCCAGCTGGCGAACTGGACTGGAGACAAGCAAAAGCCAAACCCGGCTTTAACTTTCTTGCCAGATAGCTGCTTTCTTTCACAATCATTGCCGGTCTTTCTAAGACATCGTTTGCAACAAACTCAGCTAGTAGCAGGTATTATGAAGTAGCTACTTTTAGAATAGATTGATTTTGTCATTGCCATAATGTTTAAGCATGCGCGTGAATACATTTGAGTCAGCTCTTAAATCATCATCATGATTAATTTCAATGCGCATTTTCTCGCAGTTTTAATCTCTGTCAGTTTGTTAAAACGATATTAAAACGCACTAGCTGCAAAACGATATTCACATGCACATGCACATGCAGCTCTGATACGATAATGGGAACGATAAATTTCCCAACCCAGAAAAACAACAATTAGGTGGCAACGCATGCGCAACTGTTATGGGTTTTTATTGAAAGTTCTTACGGAAATAGAATGCCAATGAGCAAAGCTGAGAAACGAAGCAGCTGAGTAAAGCTGCCTGCGGTTGTGCGTGCGTGTGTGTGTGTGTGTGAAAGTCAATCAGCAGCACGTGTAACAGCCAAACTCAAAACAAAAGCAACAACAAATCGTGTTTTGTTAATCGGTATGCACAATCAAGCAGCGTATGAGAATTTTATTTTTTTATTTTTCAAGCATCACTGACATGCGATGCTTGAAGTATTACTATTATTGCATATTTTTTTAGTTACTATTGTTGTAGCTGGACTTGTAAATGATGTGCAAACATTTTTACTCTTTTAAATTTAAACCAATTTGAACTTGGGCAAACTTGTTGGCCGCCGGTCCAACAAAAGTCAGCTTGTTTGGTTTGTTAACTTTATTTAATTTTTTTTTTCTCTTTGTGTACGTATTTTTGCATTGTTGTTGTTGTTGTTGGGTCGTCGCTTTTTATGCCACTGCTGGTTTTTTTGACTTTAGCTGCTTTTGTTGTTATTTTAGCTGTTATTGCTGCTGTTTTATTGTGGGAATTTCTTGGGTTTTTCAACGCACACCAATGCAAATTGAACGTGTGTGCGTGTGTGTATATTGTCTGCATATGGCAAAAGCGCTCACTAAGCTAAGCCCTCTTCCCTCTGTGCCCCCCTGCGCCTAACTACTGCTGCCGTAATTAAAGCTTTTGCTGATCACGTTGTTGTTGTTGTTGACATTTCAAAATGCTACTTGCTAAACAACAACACAACAAAGCTTTTTTACTGGCGCTTTTTGGGAAGGGATCGTATTTCATTCATAAATGAAGCTTAAAACGGCACACAGTGGTTCGAAATACATTTTTTAGTAACGAATATTTATCATATTCTAACTTTCTTTATATCCTTTGCTTCTTTGCAGGTGAGCGTTGTGTGCATTTGGCCGCCGGAGCAGGACACATTGATATCTTGCGCATTTTAGTATCCCACGGCGCCGACATTAATGCTAGGGTAAGTTTTTAATAATTTCTTAATAAATGGTATTTTTTGTATGTTAATAAAATTATTTCCGATTGCTTTGCAGGAGGGCAAAGGTGGACGCACACCGCTGCACATTGCCATTGAGTGCTGCAATGAGGATTTGGCCAATTTTCTGCTAGATGAATGCGAGAAACTCAATCTGGAGACAGCTACATATGCCGGCCTAACGGCATATCAGGTTGCCAGCATCCTAAACAAATCCCGTATGCAAAACATACTCGAGAAACGCGGCGCCGAAACATTAACGCCGCCCGATAGTGATTATGACAGTAGCGATATTGAAGATCTTGACGATACCAAGGTGAGCGTCACAGCCTAAACAAAAACAAAAGAAAAAACGCAAGAAAAAAAATACCATCTATAGAATATCATTGAGACACCCATTAGAACTTAAGGAAAAACATAACGGGTCCACCAACAACAGCTTCCAAAATGTTCAAGAAAAAAGCTTTGAAAAGTGACAAAAATTCTGAATGCTGGTATTCAGTAAAAAGTTGAAATGAAATTGAAATGAGAAAAAGAAATTGTATTGTTACATTAATGAATATTGTCAAAACAAACAAAAGAACAGAAGAGCAGCAAACATCAAGAACTAACTGATATACATACATATTATATATAGTAAAAGATCGCTCTATGTTTTAGTAGAGTTACAAATTGAATAGCTGATTTTAAACCACCAACAAAATAACGAACAAAATGCAATATACAATATACATCAACATATACTATATGCTATGTACAAAAGGAACTATCCATCTTAAAATTTATCTTTTATGTTTGTTGCTATATTCAAGTCTGTCTCTCTCTATATATATTTTTTTGTCTCTTTCTGTCTGTATTATGTATGAATGTTAATGTATGTGTATTTTGTTAATAAGTGTGCGTGTATTTAAGCAACTAACATATAGAATCTATATATTAAATCTAGAACTAGTAAGTAGAAACATACAAAATGTACGTATAATTAGCAGTCAAAAATGCTGGCTCCTAACTCTTAATAACTGCAAAGTACTATATAAAGAAAAGAAATTATTATAATATATATATTGCGCGTAGCAAACTTAGGTTAGTTAAATCTAATTGATGTTTAAATGTTCTGACTGAATGAATTATGTTGCAAATAAACATTTTATTCTAAAAACCAAACAATATATTGACCAAAATTGAAATTTTTTAATTAGCTGAGTTGTTAAAAAAAAAAGTGATGTAAGTATATATGATCTAAATGCATGCATCTTAAGAATTCGAACTAGTTTAAAAGCGTTTCGTTATTTATTTTGTTGGTGTTCTTTTACTTATGTTTGTTTTCACAAATGCTTTAAAGTTCATGTTTACTTTGAATATGTTTTACTTAAATTCATTGCTCATAATTTTTCTCTCTATGGTTTATGTTATATTGCAGATGTACGATCGCTTTGGTGATCCCCGTTACTTTGTGAGCTACAGCGGCGGCAATCCCATGACAGTTGCTTGAAATCGCATAATCAAGTGTACATAACTTAAAAAAGCATTAACAAAATCTATTCAACAATATGTATTTAACAACGCTATAATTCCAATAACAGCTGAAACCCATAGCGATATTTTGTGACCCACGTTCTTCACACCAAACGACGATGAACATAAACAAAAAACGCAAACGAACCAACTAAAAACGAAGAACGAGCCTCCTCCAGCAATGCAACCAACTAACATGTACTTACAACTAAAAAAAAAAATAAATATATTATAATATTGTTTACCATGTAAGCTATAAAAAAAAAGAAAAGAAAAAGGTATTCAAATGGAATAAAGCGTATAAGGTTGCAGTATGGCAAGCATTTTATTTATACATATCAAATTCAAACTTATATTTATAAAATACATATTACATAGAATACACAAAAATATGAAATACATCACGTATCAAAAGTCACAAATATTATGAAACATTTACTGTCTTAAAAAAAAACAACATACAATTGTCATCTAGTGGTTAAAAGTCTGGCTAAATTGATTAAGGCATCTAGCGAATGCTTTGGCGGAAAACGCTCTTTTTAGCATTGCTATTCGAGGTGGCCACCTTCTTGGTAGCCATTGGATCGGGCGCAAAGCAATTCCACAGTCGCAGCGTTTCGTCGGCGCCGGCGCTGATCACCGTACTGCCATCAGGTGAAATTGCCATTTGCAGTACACGCGAAGTGTGTCCAGTCAGATCGGCCTGTTTAACCATTGTGGGATATTTCCAAATGGTCAACTGATTGTTTGCAAATCCATGCGCCGATATCAGCTCCTTGTAATGGCGTGAGAAAAGCAGGGCGCACACCTGCGATTTAGAGTCTACAGATTTGATTAGCGAACCATTGCACACATTCCAGAATTTAATGCAGCGATCCGCGGTACCGCCGCCTGAGGCCAAAGTGTTGGGCTGCCAGGGACACCAGGCGAGAGCGCGCACTGCTGCCTGATGCTCGTTGAATTTGTGGAGCGGTTCTGTGGCGGTGCCTACGCCGTTGCCGGCTAACGCCCAGACGTTCACTAAATTGTCATTGCCGCCGCTGGCCAAGTACTTAAAATCCGTGGACCATTTGAGACCGCACACCTCCTGGGCGTGACCGGCAAGTGAGGATATTTTGTGCTCACGCGAGCGCACATCGTGGTGTATAATGGTGCCATCACGGCTGCCAGACGACACTAGATACGAGTTCCACGCCAAAGAGCCAACACGCGCACTATGTCCGTCCATAACACGCAGACGCTTCACCTTAGAGCAGTCCCAGAGCTCCACAGCGCCAGTGCTGTTGCCAATGGCCAGAATTTGTCCCTCTTGTATCCAGGAGAGTGCGCATGCATAGTCACCCTCTTCGTACTCCGTCAGCTGTTCAATGTTGCCGCTGGCCGCATTCCACAGATAAACACAATTGCCCAAAGCAACGGCCACTATATTATCGGCGCTCCAGTCCATTAAGTTTAGATCTAGAGAGTAAGACAATATTTAAGCAAGAATGCCCTTAATATATATATACTACTCACAGTAGTCATTAATAAAGTCGGGTGCATCGAGTATGCGCTCCGAGGTAGTTGGAATATAACGTGAGCCGCTCTTTGTTGAAATAGGTGTCTTTATAGAGTAAACAACCTTTAAGGGATTTGTGTGAGATTCGGGTGCAGCAGGAGCCTTATTCTGATAGCACAAAATGCGTCCACCAGTGCTGCTCTCGCCAAGTTGTGCGACTTCAGCAATGAGCTTCTGGCGTTCAGTTTTATGCGCCGATGCCTGAACATTATTTTCGTTGCTATTGCTGCTTGTTGGCTGTTGCTCCTCTTCCGATTTATCGCCCGAATCCTTGTTGACCTGTGTAAAATGGAGGTCAGTGTAAGTATTGATGCTATAAAGATCTCTTTCTAAAAAATTTGTTACCAAAAAGTGCGCCAACTCGAAGTTGGTAGCTGCGCGATTGGGTATAAAACGATCACCGCCGCCTGGCGTCTTTGTTGGCGTTGTTGTCGATTTTTTGGCCTTTGCGTCGGCGCTCTTGCCTGGCGTTTTGGTTGATGCTTGAACGCCAGAGAAGCTGGTGTTGTACGAAACGGACAGGACGGATCGCGTCGTGTTAACACTTCCATTGAGCGATGCTTCTAGTTTCTTCTTCCACCGCGGCGCAGGACCACGCGTCTCACCGTCCATAATTAGGGCATTTTGTAGATCGCTCACAAAATTAAATTGAGACATTTTTTACGTATCAATTGTACCAATGTTTGGTGTTTTGATTTATAACTCAGTTTTTCAGTTGATACTTTACTTAGAATTTGTGTCTCTTCTTTACTGTGAAAATTGCAATGGCGGTTTGGAAATGCATAGATATGAAACTTTCGCGGCAAATGCTACTAGCACGGCAAAAAGAAAAAAGTATCGATATTTAATGTTCGATAGCCATCGTTTTGTTATATATGAAGCCGTAGATCACAGCTGTTTAAATATTTTCGCACCCTGCTGTTATATCTCTGTTAAGAGTTTGCTGTCAGCTGTTTCTTACTATATCTAAAGTATATTTCGACGCAACTTGATTTTCATAAAAAAAAGCATATTTATAGCACAAGCGAGTTTTATTAATAAAAAGCACAATATCTTGCTCACCACTTACCGGTCTTTTTATCAGAGAACAAATCAAGCTCGCTGTTAGTAACATTTTATGCAAATGCTAAGTTAACATATATTCGACAGTCACAGCTGTCAATTTTATACATGATTCACACATACATGTAGCAGGGACAAGTGCGTATTTTTAACAATTCTAATAAAAAATAAACGAATAATTAAAATAAATATCCGCAGCTTTTAAACCCAGCAGACAGCAGTATTTGATTATCGCCCGCTACAATGGCCTTCAACTTCACTGCATTCACATACATTGTGGCGCTTATCGGTGATGCATTTTTAATATTTTTCGCAATATTTCAAGTCATTGCGTTCGATGAGTTAAAAACAGATTATAAGAACCCAATCGATCAGTGCAATAGTCTCAATCCGGTAAGTGCATCTAATTAATTCATAATAAAGACTAATCTAATTCATTTTGGGTTTTTCTTAAGCTCGTTCTACCTGAGTATTTGCTGCACATTTTTATAAATCTGCTGTTCCTGTTTTGCGGCGAATGGTATTCTCTGTGCCTCAACATGCCTCTCATAGCCTATCATATATGGCGGTAAGTCTTTGGGCAGCATTTATTTTAGGCTTATATAAACTTTCAAATTCTTGCAGCTACAAAAATCGTCCAGTCATGTCGGGCCCAGGCTTGTATGATCCAACCACGGTGTTGAAGACGGACACATTAGCGCTTCATATGCGTGAGGGTTGGATTAAATTGGCCGTCTACTTAATCTGCTTCTTCTGTTATATATACGGGTAATTATTGCATATGATAGATACCATTTGTTGTACTCTTGTCTAACGTGTTGTTTTGTTCATATTTCTGTCTAATTTTAGCATGGTTTATTCGCTCATCTCGACATAGTGGGTAAGGGCAGCTGCCTGGGGATCTCATTGTTGGCACCTACAGCCCATCTGCTATGTACATCTACAATCTATCATGCAAAACGTCATCGTGTATGGGCCACACATACACAACTCCGTTGCTGATCGAACAATATTACATGTGTACAATTTGGGAGATTATTCATAAATGAGATTCATAACAAAGATATCTTTGGCACCGCCTTCATTATTAATATTTGTGTATTGTTGGAGAATTGTAACGGTTTTTTATTATTATTATTAATTGTAATAGTTTGCATTTGGTAGTCAAGACCTAAAAAGAATAAAGTAAAACTAACAGTAATATAATTGCATAATTTTTTTGTTTGCTTAGCTTGAAGGACAGCGGCTTATTCGACTGAGTTGTATCAATGCAGCAGATATGCTTTAAGGCCACATCACTTGACATCGTTAAGATTAGAACACGTTGTTATCAGCCGGCCAGCTGATATGGATATACAAATTGCCAAAGTTTAACAACCATTTTGTACGTACGTACATATCTTGATAACTTTATTTTACAATCGTTAGTCGACTTGAATTTGGATTCGACCTTTACTATTGTACAATTCAAACCAATTTTTCATAAAAATATATATAAATGTATGTGTATGCCATGTATTCACATTATAATTTAGAACTCCAGGAGTTGTGATTTGGGGGGATGGGGTAAATTAGCATTAATTATGACATAAAAACAATAAAGAATAAGAAGAAAAATATTAAAACACCGAAAATCTTAATCATGAGCCAGCGGTTCTTTGAAACTGATTGAAAATATTTGAGAATCTCGCCATGCGCCGCTTCAATATTCAATTCCGCGTCCGCCACATTCGTATCGATGCGTTCAACAATCTCCTCCTGCTCTTTAACCATATGCGCCAGCTGTTGGAAGATTCCACCAAGTTCTACAATGGTCGACTCAATGTTCTGCATGGTCTCGGCACGCTGTTGCACATAAGTGTCAGAATCATCGTACATAGCCAACTGCTGCTGTTGCTGCATTCGTGATGCTGGTCCCAACAGTGGCGTTGTATCACTGCCACCCATATCTATGCTTACGGCCTGATTCTCTTCGCTGAGCAGCAGTGAGCCCTGCTTGGCAGTCGATGGTGAAACGGTGTGGGCGGCCAATGGGCCGGGACCCTGGCTAAAGTGGTCGCGTCGCGTTTTCTGGTGCTTGAGATTTTCTGTGCGCACTTCCAGTATCTGCTTGAAGTCCGTGCTCATGCTGGCCAGTTTGGACTGCAGTGCGAGCACCATGTTTGAGGAATGTGAGACCAGATGCTTGCCATTTGTCGTGCGTCGCTGATCCTTGGAGATGTCCTGCAGTTTGGCGATCTGTTGATTAAGTGCATTCAAATCACCTTTGATGATATACGTCAACTCCTGAATTTCCTGCGGTCTGTCGTCGAAAAGACTCTTCTTTTTGGCCACTGTAAATAAATGACAGATGTGAGCAAATATCTTACTATCGTGTTATGTGAGAAACTTTCAAGTCACACTTACACATGGTTAGCTTTTCCAGTTTGGCATACGTGCTTGCAATATTCTTGCCTATAAATCGGGCCACCATCATAAACTCGGAATAGCTCTGGACCTGTTTGGCCTTGCGCGGATCTCGTACGTTTACAGCCCGTGTGATGTTCCGTGCTTGTAGCGAACGTATCGCATTGGCGAATTCGCCCGTTCGATCTCGTGCTGCCATTATGAATACCTCCTGTTCCGGTTCCGAGTCAAAGTCTTCCTGCTGCTGCGCGCCAAAATTATAAACTCCTTTATCAAAGTTGCCTTTGCTGTTATTGTTCTCAACTCCGGTCGTCTGTGGCGAATGATTTCCCGTTACGACAGCCGCAGCTGCGCTCAGTGGCTGCTGGATGAACGTGCGCAACGCCTGGCCAGAGCGTGACGAGATGCCACTGAACAAATTCCACTGGCGGGCTGCTTTGTCGTATTTGTCGTCAGCGTCTGAAGCAACGAATTGCTGATCGCCAATATTAATAGCAGCCTCCAACACTGGCTGCTGACTGACGAACAATTGTTGCTGCTGTTGCCCTGGTTGGATTAGTGTCTGTTGTTGCTGCAGCTGCTGCTGCTGCAATGATGTGGGTGGGACACTGTAACTGCTGGTGTATTCCTGCTGGTCCGCTTGTTGATGGCGTCGTCGAGTTTGCATCTCATTTCAAGTCAATTTGCTTTGCTGTCTTGAGCTTCTGCAGTTGCTGTTGCTTTTTAGTTGTTGTAAAAGTTGTCTCTTTTGCATTCGTCATGCAATGCGTTTTACTTTTACTGTTTGTGGCTTTTGTAATGTTGGTGTTTTTTTTACACTTTTTTTTTTGCCTGTCGTCCTGGTGCGACACTTTTACGTTCTATTTCTATTGTGTTATTTTTGGTTATTCTCTATATTTAGTATTTTTGCTAATATCCTTGGGGCATTTTAAGTGGAATTTTGCGATTTAATTAAAAGTTGCAGAGTATTTCAACCAAAAAACTCATTCACACACAGACACACACAGCCAAGCAGTCCCAGATGACAGATGACGTGTTGCTGTTGCTTGGTGCTGCTAACGTATTTCAAATATAATGTGCGTTAAAAATTATTATAGTTTTCTGATTCTACACGACAACAGAAAATCTTTTTAATCAATATTTCTATAGTTAGTATAGTTCAGTAATTAATTCGAAGATTTACATCATTGTTATATTATTTATTATATTGTGTTTTAGTGCAGCAGCGCAATTTTAGTATTTAAATACTAGTTTAAACAAGTGGACAACTCCACCGGCAACAACTGACAGCTGCTTATTCTCTCGCAGTTCTTCCTCTACCCAGTGTGTTTTTTTACACCGTCGTCTCGTGTGCCAATTGTAAAATAAATTGATGTTTTAACTTAATTAACTGGAAAAGTCACGGATAATAAAATAAAATGACGCTCTATCATTTTGGAAACTGTGTTGCGCTGCTCATGCCATATTACTTCACCTATAAGTACTCGGGCCTGTATGTGGAAAATAAAATCTAGGGCACCCAATAAATTTTGTTAATCAATAAATATTTGCCTTCATTTTAGTTCTGAATATGGCGCATTCTGGAAGTGCGTGCAAGCGGGTTGCATTTACATATTTACCCAGCTTTGTAAAATGCTCGTCTTAGCCACATTCTTTTATTCGGATACGGCCTCCAATAGCGGCGAGTTTAACTTTTTTGCGGTAAGTCGATGGGATATCGAATGACTCGAAAATTCGTAGCTTTAATTTACTTCATGTCACAGGAGATTCTGCGCTGTAGTGTGGATGTAGCCGATCTGCTGGGATTCGCCCTGATTCTTAGTCGCATACCTGGCAAAGGTCATTCGAAACTAATCACCGCTGGACTGGGTTGTAAGTAGAAAGAAAAAAAAAACTAAGAACCTTATTCACATTGTGAATTTGCATTTTAGGGGCCACCGCCGAGGTTATACTTTCACGTGGCATTATGCTCTGGGTGGGCGCCCGTGGTACTGAATTCAGTTGGATTTATATACAGAAATGTCTGGAATCCAATGTTCTGCTGGTCCAGCACTTGACCACTGCCACCCTAATTTGGCTGTTCACGCGACATGATCTTAAGAGGGAATTGAAACCGCTTGTCTCCATTTTACTGGCAGTCACTGTCTTTAAGGGCGTCTGGCTGGAGGGTATGCTGCATATCCTTAGCTTTGGGGCTTGGGCAGCGATTGCCATTAAGGCGCTAGTCGCTGCTATCATTGGCTTCTGCTCGCTGCACATTTACGCTGGCCTCGCCCAACAAATTGGTATTTAAGTTCTATGTTTTGATTTCAAATATATTTTGGTTGTCGTGGGATTAAGTTCAGTTGTTTAATACACAAGAAATCAACAAAGAAAAGTTTAGAAAATTACAAAAAATGTTAATGAATTATAGTTTATGATAACAATAACAAAAAACGATTTTTTTTTATAAAAAAAAAAACAAAAACACAAATTACAAGTGTGTTAATTTACTAGTTTTGATTAATCAAACTATTTTCGATGTCTTCAAGGAACGAAATGAAAAAAATTAATTTACCCTTAATTGGTATAACTAAATACGAATAACACTTAAGTGTTCAAAATATTTTCGATCATCCGGTTGGACTCTGCGCCCAAAGTAATGACATCCATTTCAAGAGATCCCGGCTTTTTAGAGATTTTTAAAAAACCATCGCGCGAGAGGGCTGTCAAGAAAAACTATTAGATAAACTCTTTTATATGAACAAAATGTTCTTACTCATCAAATGGCTAAAGGCTAAGGCTGCGGATATACGATCTGGAAATGATTTGATAAACATGTTCGCATCAATCGATTTAATGTCGGGATTATTACGCCATATGCTCAACAAATTCATCATAACGTTGTACGAATCTGTGTTTTAAAGTAAGACGTAAGTGCATATTCATAATTCAATGTAAGAATTTTCCCACCGAAATGATTGTCCTTATAACTTTTGATTTCCTCGTATACATTATTATTATTATCGTTGTTGCCGTTGTTATTGCTTGGATATAATGTGTTAGATTGTTCAGTAATTGACACTTCTGGCAGATAACCGTATTTTCGAGCAGTTCGGTACTGGACTGGAGCCAATATCTCTTTTGCCAATTCATCATCATAATCGGCACCAAATATAGTCCGTATTGTATTTTCACAGGTTAACTCGATATCTACGCTAGATTGTTGAGAACGGATTTTTAAGCGATCTGGAAAGAGTTTTCTAACAACAACCATATTGTTAACAAATTACTTTAAATGTAAGATTAACTGCTTACTCTTGGCTGAAGCTAGTCAACAAGAATTTGCCATTTGTGAAATGTGTTTGCTTATTTACTTTCGGTTTCATAGCTTCCAATGTTTTTAAGTAGGCTTTCCTGTGGTTCATGAGCGTCATATATGAAAGTTTTATGGTTTTATCTACTAGTCTTTTCGTTTTGATCTTGCGATTTATTATTATTGACTGAGGAAGTGCAGCCAGCGGCAATGTATGCATTTCCTCTGCTGCTGGACAAAGATCAAGAGTAGTAGGAACATTCGACTCCGTACCGCCTAGTCTGGGTATTTTGCAGCGCAAAACACTAGTTGGCGAGAGTTTGGGGGATTTGCGCTTTACTACAAATAGAGAAATTAATATAAAAAGAAAGATTTGGAAGATCTTGAACATACTTGAATTTCTCAATGGTAGAAACTCTTCAAGAGCTACGAGATCAGGTTGATTTGAGTCACCAAATCCATTGTTAAGGACTACATCTTGATCGATTTCGGTAAAAGTCAATTCATGGGTGACACTAATCACATGCTCGGATAAGCAATTCCGTGCAACTTGGATGGTCTGAAACTGAAGACAAGTTTATATAACAGTTTGATTTCTTTTTCTGAATTTTTAGATATGTACCTCCTCAATATTAAATTCGTCACCTTGCGTCTTCCACAGCTGAGATTCAGTTAACATGTGCCTATAGTAATCAACATTCTGTTCATCCAAAAGCTGCGGTTCCTCGATTCTAGCTCGCTTGGAGACGCAAACAGTTGTGGTCTTCTGAGTTATTATTCGCTTGCGCTTGCGAAAATCTTGTGATTTGGGACGAACATCAAAAGCCACTTCAAACTTTTTGCCCATTACTTGATCCAGCAAGTATTTTGTTTCGTCTGTGAAACATAATATTATTTTTAAAAAACACACAAAAAATGTGATGGTCACATTGACGTACGTAGAAGAGTGGACACCTGTTGCTCGAATATGTAGCTAGCGCCGAAAGTCAGACGAGTTATGTCCTTGAATGCAACAAGTTTACAGCTACGAGTTTGAGGCGCATAGTTTGATTCGGTTTTGTCCTGCCTGGAGTCAATAATGTCGCGTATGCGCTCGCTAGTGATAATCACAGAAGTAAGGTGACAGCAGTTGAAATGTCGATGCAAAAACACTCACCTGGTGGCGATAACATCAATTGCATTAATTTCATGACGAGGAAACAGTTTTGCAAAATGAGTTGATGAATATTTTCTTTCGCCTGCAATCCAGCAAGGCTTCAGCTCGTTGATATCCTCACTTACGCTAAACTGTACTCGTTCAAGCGCCATAGCGAACTGCTCATTTTAGCTTAGACAATGGCAAAAAGTAAAATAACGGTAAAGTGATCCATGTTGCATTTTAGGCGGGACCACCACAAATTGTGGTTCACAACACTGACCAAGCAAATAAAAATCAATTTCAAGATGGCAAAGGCGCGAAAGTTTGATTTCGGTGGTGAATAATATACCAACATATATTTGAAGTTTTAAAGAAATAACATTATTGTCAATTCTGTAAATTGAGCAGCACGTATTTAAAGCTTAACAATTTGTTTTCTCAATTATTATTTCGATATCTGGTAGTTTTGACTAGTACTTGTCAGCAAGTATGAAAAAAGCCAAATTTCTTATACCCGCTGTTAATAACATTACAGTGGATGTTAAAGTTTTCAGGTGACCACAGATTATGTGTGGCTGTTAGTGTTGTCACAAAAGAAAAAGAAGATAAACTGCGACAAAGTGTTTTTGTTTTGTATATTGTCGGCAGCCTTCTTTTTATTCCCAAAAATAACTCCCTTTCAACGTCAAGTGCCAAGAGCAGCTCCATCTACATGGTAAGCTTTCATCTCAATCGCATTCATTTTAACTAAATTGTAATGACTAATAGTGCTTGAAAGGCATCTAAAGTGTGGGTGGGTGTGCCTTTTGCGATAACGGCTGGGAATTTATTATACATTAACTAATTACTTTAAATGCATTGCAGGGTGATAACAAAATATGCGATATTAGCGACGAGGTGCTTGAGGAACTGAAAAAGTTTCGCTTTCGCAAGAGCAAAACCAACTCGGCGTTGATATGTAAGCCGAAAATTTATATACAAAGTTGATATGTCCGCATTGCCATGGCAAACATTGTCACTGCTAGAGATGGTCGCGTGTCAACGTCAAGAACCACGACTTAAAGTAACGCCAGATTTTATTTTCGTGTCGTGCTAGAATAAAAGACGAGCGCCCATCTTTAGTCAAAGGCCCCAGGCATGCGTGTCCATAGCCAATTGAGCGATTTGATTGATTGCTTTTCTTTATATTCATAGTAAAAATTGACAGAGAGAAACAATCGGTTGTGATTGATGAATTTATTGACGATATTGCCGTCGATGAGCTACAAGACTCATTGCCAGGCCATCAGCCCCGCTATTTGATATACACATACAAAATGGTGCACGACGATCAGCGCATTTCGTATCCAATGTGCTTCATATTTTATACACCTCGCGACAGTCAAATAGAGCTGCAAATGATGTACGCCTGCACGAAAAGCGCTCTTCAACGTGAGGTGGATCTGACTCGGGTCTACGAAATTCGCGAGTTGGACGAATTGACCGAGGACTGGCTGAAGGCTAAGCTTAAGTAGTAAATTTTACATTTTACTACAGCTGTATTTAAAAGCAATTTTTACAAGTAGTTTTTCTAGATACATATATACATATGTACTCATACAAATATTTGAGTGGAGCCGAAGCAAATACCAACGATAACGATACATACCAATACCAAACAAACCAATAGTATATGAATAATGAAAACTATTTCTATTTACAATACAATTTTATACATAGCACATATGTAGTACGGCAGCATACAGTATAATTACATTTAATTAATGTATATGCAATAATTTTTAAATGATTTTAGTTTGTGCATTTAAATGCGAGTATTGACAGAGAAATATCAAATGACATTAGCAATGATCTTATAGAAGCTGTGCTTGCCAAATTTATATACATATATTTATTGTACAAAACGAATACAAAGCAAACATGACAAGAAAACAATTCCATTTTATATAAACTTTACATACTGGCATATATAATGCTTAAATAAAGTGTTCATATTATAAAACAAAACAATAAATTACTTATACTCTATCCATATACATTATATTCAGTTCTAGTAATGCAGCCGCTGCGCAGCCGTATGGTGCAACATGGTGTAGCGTCCGTCGCTGGGCGTGGGTGGTGGTGGCGGTGGAGGTGCCAACATATGTGCCATAGCAGCCATGCCCATTTGTGTGGCTGCATTTGGCGGCGCCAAGTGATGTAGCTGCAGTGCATCGTGATGGTGCATGGCAGCTGAGGATGGTGGTGCCGCGCCTGGATGATGGTGATGGTAATGGTGGGACATTGGTGGCGGTGCCGGTGGCGGCAGTGGTAAATTTAATAAATTATTCGCTGCGTGTGTCCGGAAATGAAGACTCAAACTATCAGCGGACTCATAGGCCTTATCACAATCGGGACACTTGAAATGTGAATGCTCCAGCGTATCGAGGCCCACAGGATCCGTGTCGATGGGCTCATCATCATCGTCGTCAACAATATCATGATCCGTACTGGATTCGAGTGGATGCAGCTTGAGCTTGTGAGCGCGCATATCACGACGACGGCTGAATGACTTGCCACAAACATCACAATGATGATTTTTAATGCCTGCATGGGTGCTCATGTGCTTGGAGAGATCACCGGCCGTATAGAAGGCCTTCTGGCAGAGTGAACATATTTGATCCCGTACGCCGCTGTGAATCTTCAGATGCGCCTGAAAGTTGCCCAGCGCTGAGAACTGCTTGGAGCAGATCTCACACTGAAATGGCTTATTGCCCGTGTGCGTCCGCTCATGTACTTTTAGATTGTATTTCTGGGCAAAGCGCTGGGCACAATAGCTGCAAGCATATGGCTTCTCACCGGTATGCGTGCGAATGTGCTGTGTAAGCTGTGCGGCGCACTTAAAGCTCTTGTGGCATGTGGCCACATAACATGTGTGTGGCAGCTTGGGCACCGGCTTTGGTCCACGTCTTTTGTGGCTTTCTGGTGGTTTTCGCTGGTATCTTGAACGTCGTTTAATGCGCTTGGCGCCATCTGCTTGGCCTTCCTCCTCATCGCTAGAGATAAGCTGTATATTTGCGGGTATTGGTTTAATTTCACTAGCTGCGAAATCGGTATTGGTGGCGGCGTCATGTCGCCAGGATTCGTGCAATCCCAAATATTGTCGCAGACGCATATCACTGTTTTCGCACTCCTGCTGAAAGTGATAGGCCACGCCCAGGCGATAAAGACAATTATTACAAATGCCAGCGGGTAGTCCGTCTGTCTTATAAACCTGTAAATAATCTTTATTTTCAAAAACACAGATGTGCTAATAAGTTAAACAAACTCACGCGTATCTTTGAACACATCATTAACATTTGCGAGGGCATCATGGCAAAGTCTGTGCTATAAATAGAAGTTAATGGACTGGGCGCGCCTTCCTCCAAACACACTCGACATATTTTATGAACATTGAAGTCCATTTTCCTGCTATTTGTTTATGATTTGTAGGTAAACATTTTGAGCAGACCAACAGCTGTTGCCTACAGACCAGGGCTGAGTTAAACTTCTAACGATAAAATAAAAGCAAATAATAAAAATGAAAACAAACCCACTTGCAAAAAATGTCCGAAGGCAATAAAGTAACGATCCAATTTTTATTTAAGCATCTAATAAAGAAATGTAACTAGTTTAGCGAATTAAAGTTGCTGAACATCTGTACGGTATTATATAAACTGGAGCAAACTCACACAAAATCATTTGAGCTGCATACTTTTCTGTCTCAGTGTTGGAAAACATTTTTATAAACGCACTAATTTCATTAGTGTGACCGAATCGTGCGTCGCTGACGTGACAGTTGGTTTGTTTGATTAGGCTCTCTCTTCTCTCGCCAGCAATCTGCTTTTGCTTGCAAAATAAATAAAAAGAACTAGTGAAATTAAATTGTATATATTTATTGTTTGAATAAACGTGAGCGATTCAAGCCTTGCATACATGCAACTTGTTTGGCGTGGCGCAGCTGGAGGCGAAATTAGGGCAGCGTGGCGAGAGTGTAGCAAACATTTTTGGATTTGGAGCACGCAGGCTGTTTGGTGAAATTTGTGTTACTGGTGCGCTGCAACAGTCAACGACACCCCCTTTGCACACATCCTTCAAGCACACAAACACACACACTCACACACACACACACAGACAAGATGCTGTGTATACAATACTAGAGCGTGTATTTGAAAATAAACGGCCGGAATATTTATGCTATTGTAAACAATACAAAAGGCAAGCGAAATTATTCGAGGTCAACACAAAACTAAAAATTTATTCCAACGAATGCAAAGATTTCAAGCGGCAGTTGTACAACAGCGCGTGCAATGGCAACAAGTCAAAGCGAAACCGAACAACAGGAAGCAGGAACAGCGTCAGCATCGCAGCTGCTCCGGCAGCGTTTAGTTAATGGCGTCAGCAGTCACGATATGTCGCCGACGTCAACGTCGCAGACGAACGGGAAATCAGCATTAATGCTTGACAGCGACAATGTTAATAGCTCCGGCACTTTTATGAAACTTAAAACTTATTTGTTGGCCCTGCGCCCTTGGTCCCTGTCTGCCAGTTTGATGCCAACATTGCTTGGCTCGGCGCTGGCCTATCGCTCCCAATGGTCAACGGACTTCTCCATGCTTACCTTCTTTCTCACCGCATTCACCGTGGTCACCGTGCACTGTGCCGGCAACGTGGTTAACACATATTTCGATTTCATCAAAGGCATCGACAAACAAAAGGCTGACGATCGTACTCTGGTCGATCATATACTCACCAAGGACGAGGTAATTAAACTTGAGTCATAGTTCCAACCATTTTATGGACAACTTAATGTCTATTTTATTTAGGTGGTTTCGCTGGGAGCTATTCTTTACCTGGCTGGATGCGGTGGATTCGTGCTGCTCGCAGTGCTTAGTCCCGCTAAAATGGAACATTTGGCGCTTATTTACTTTGGTGGTCTATCATCGAGCTTCCTATATACGGGCGGCATTGGCTTCAAATACATTGCCCTGGGCGATCTGGTCATCTTGATATTGTTTGGACCCATTTCGGTGCTATTTGCATTCATGTCGCAGACGGGTCATGTGGACTGGACGACAATGGGCTATGCCATACCGTTGGCACTCAACACGGAAGCCATACTGCATAGCAATAATACGCGTGATGCGGAAAGCGATGGCAAGGCTGGAATTGTAACGCTGGCCATACTGATTGGACGCACTGCCTCCCATGTGCTATATGCCATGCTGCTCTTCACACCCTACTCACTGTTTTTCATCTTTGGTCTGAAGTACTCGCTGTGGTTCCTGCTACCATTAATTACACTGCCGAAGGCATTTCAAATCGAGAAGCGTTTCCGCAACGAACAGACAATGCACATGGTGCCCAAGCAGACGGCCAAGCTGAACTTCTTTTTCGGCATACTCTACATAGTGGCCTGCTGCTGTGCCCAGCAGCTTCCAACTTTTGTTTGGCGCAAGCACTAGACCTAAAGGAGATATGGCAACACGACTTCTTAAACGGCTTCAACGTTTATAGGGAATTTCATGAGTTTTCTATGTTTGTAGTGTTTTTTTTTTGTTGATTTAAGTGAAATGTGGTTATAAATATTGTACGTACGTGCTATTGTCTCAAGTTTTGCTGTTGCACAAACTTTGAAATGCTTTGCTAGTCTCCTAGTCTCTTAACAACACGTTATTCGAATCCTAGAACTGAACATATCCCCCGCCCCCTAAAGCCCAAAGCTTTGGCCAAATATCACTTTATTTATTTAACCTGAACTTCACACTCAATCGATACCTATAGTTTTTATATATATTAATGTAATAATGTAACGTATTCTTCCTCTCGCGCGTTGGAATCATGGACCAAGATCAAGTTTTAGCTTCAGCGTGTGCAAAACAAAAATATTGAAATCCTCAAACGGCTTAGATAAAACATACTTATGTATATGAAAACGTTAATGTTACTTTATAGAAATGCTTGCAAAGAAAAAAAGTTATGAAACGACAACGCTGGCTTTGCTTTATGTGTACCAATTGTTAGTGTTTTTTACACTTGCACCAACAAAATATATAAACCCATTATATACGCATACATCTATATAAAGATGTATACATATAATTAGATCATGTAAGCCCAGTGTCTAGCAGCAGGCTCAAGAGTGAGAATATATCAACACATACAAAACAATTTATTGTAAAGAATTGCGATATTAAGAAAACATTTATATTATACATGTGCATATATTTGCAATATAAGTCAAAAAATCGCAGATCGAAAGATTTGCAGTGAGCAACCATTGTTTTCCAAGCATAAATCACAAAACCTATGCATATAAACAAATAGCTTTAAATAACAATTACAAACGCAAACGTGTGTGTATGGAACAAATAGGGATGAAATAGAATTGTTGAATACACGAATTCATAATTACTAGAACATTTTTGAAATCAATTTTTTGGCAATATTTGTACGCTAAGCTGATAAATCGTTCTTCATATATACACATACATATAAAATTCGTATTCGTATTTGTATCGTACATTTAGTGCTTAAATTTAGTTTACGTAAACTGTTATGCACAACTAAAATGCTTTTGTTGTTTGCTGAAGAACTAACGAAATATGGAAAGGCCAACTTAAAAAGAATTGTAATGAAATTATCAATGTGAATCAAAAATAACAATTAACTAATGACAACTTTGTAGAGTACTTAATAAAAGTATGATTAAAGAATGAACAATAATATTTATAGTTATATGAGAAATAAAATATATTATTAGAGAATATAAAAACAATGTTAACATTTTATTTTGAGTAATTGAACAAAGTATTTTTCTCAAGTCAAATATGCAGTTTTCAAGTAGTGTTTGATTGATTTTAAATTCAACATAAACAGGAACACTTTGATTTTTCAAAGTGTAGAGTTTATGAGTTCGATTTAACAGTTTGCGATTATTTATCGGTATCGAATGACCGCCAAATGCAACAGTGTTTCATTCCAACATGTTTCGTTTCACTTGAATATTAGTTATACTTTATGTAGTAGTTTATGTTTTTAGCACACTCGAGGCACAAGCATGGCATCGTATGGCTTCACTGCCGCCGTGGCACCCTCGAGCGGCACCTCCTCGGGCATCTGATCGGGAATCGCCACCAGCCGGAAGTGCTGCAACAGCGTTGTGGTAAATGTAAACAAGTTCTGACGTGCCAGTAAATCGCCCATGCAACGATGACGACCAAATCCAAATGGATTGAAGGCCTCCGGCAATTTGATTTGTCCATCGATTAGATAGCGTGTCGGATCAAATGTTTCCGGTTCCGGAAAGTCAACAGCATTGATAAGCATGCCACGGAAACAGGCAATCACCATTGTATCCTTGGGTATCTCATAGCCAGATAGACGCGTATCACAAACGGCACGATGTGGTATGCCACAGGTGTGAAGCATAAACATGCGTACCGCCTCCAACGTGATGGCCTCACAATATGGCATCTTAACCCGATCCGACCATTGTGGTATGCGCTCTAATCCGACCACATCCTTAATTTCAGCAAAGGCCCGCTCCTGCATCTCGGGCTGTCTAACCAGATGCATGAAACAGAAGCCCAGACTCTTGTTCGTCGTCTCGGAGCCAGCTAGAAACATGTCCAAGCAAATGGACAACAAGCTTGCATCGCTAAACATAACATTGTCGCTGTTCTCCTGGGCTCGCAAATAGCTATCCATCAGATCTCGTGGCTCGTCATAGTTGCGATATGTGCTCCGATGCAGCTCAATCTCTTTGCTCATAAACTCATACAGTGCCCGATGGCTCTCCACGAAGCCATTATAACCGGAATAGTCAGGTGCAATGAAGCGCAGCAGTGGAAAATGACTAAACAGTGCACCCATCATGTCAATGTTCTTGAAGAGCTCAAAGAATTTCTCCAGAAGTTCAGTTATTTCCGGTGAGCCGTGATCATAGCGTCTGCCGCTGAGCATGCACCACAGCGTATTCAGCACATAAACACTGGTCAGATCATGCATCTCAATCCTCGCCTGTTTGCCACCAGCGTTCTTAACACACGAACGCAAATCCTGCAGCAGGCAAGTGGCCTCATTGTGCACAATATCCATCATGCCACTGCGTGCAAATCCAAAATTTTTCAGGTGACGCAAGATGAAACGACGCTGCTCCACCCACATTTCACCATCGGTGAGCAGGACGCCCAGGCGAGAATTAAATGTGCGTAGCCTATAAAAGATGCCATCGGGACGGCCATCGATATCCTCATTGGTCATCATCTCGTTAATGGCATCATTCGTATACGCTATCACCACCTTATCCTTGCCAATCTTCAAGCCATAGTAGCCATATGGATTGACATAACGGCGAGCCAGCTCATCGATCACCTTGCAGAACATGCCAAGACGAACGCGCAATTGCGATATCTGCAGAGCACTACCAACAATTGGATACCATCGGGGACCTACATTGTCATAAGTTTCAAATATTGACCAGATATTTCAGCAACGTTTGCGATTTGTTTGCACTTCCTCCCTTTTAAGCTGTGTACTCACCAGGTGGAAATTTCTCCGGCTTCCTCACACCGCTAATCAAAAAGAGGATCACGATTGTCGCAAAGAAGATCACAGCATAAAACATGTTAGCTGTACAGATTAGCAAATTTGTGATGCAATACATCCGATGTTGTCATTGGTGGCTTTCACTTTCCTGTAAAGCTGTTCCACGACCCTCTTGCGTAATCCAAGATGCAGGCGAAGCGGTTTGTTGTTGTTGTTGTTGTTGTTTCTGCAATTATCGTAATCGTTAGTTGCTGTATTGCCGTTGTCTATTGCACTTTTCACAAACAGTTTTCCGACTAAACAGTCGCCGCCGCAGTACAACGTCTTTTTATAGTGGGCCTTGGAAAAAAGCTTTCTTTGCAACTTCATTTTTGAGTGTTTGAAAGTTTTTTTTCATGCGTTTTTTTTGTTTTGCATTAGCTTTAAGCTAAGTGCAACACTAACTGGATGTTGTCATTCTGTGAATTGTGAGCTGATCTTTGGCCAGGTTGAATTTAAAAGTGACCCAGATTTGGTGTTTCCTTGTTTTGCCATGAGTGTTTTCGAATACATAATTTTCTATTGAATGAACGATTTGAATTGATTTTAAAATTAAGTAAAATCATTATTCGGATTACAAATATAGAGATTAATAAATATTTTTTAAAGTAATCTTGAAATATTATTAGAAAGTTTAATTTTAAATCACAAAGATTGAAATTGGTTTCATATTTCGAATCATCTCATATAGGTATATTCTGCCTACTACCCTAATTTTCTCAACTTACAAGATATTTCACAGTCGAGTATACTCTATGTGCGCCCCTTCCCTTTATTTTCATATCAGTTATAATTTCCTTACTTTGTCATTGAAGTTTAAATAGTAGTGGGACTGCCAAATAAGTCTTCGGAATATTTTGGTAACTACTTCAGGCTAATTCCACAGGCTTTTCCCGGACTTTGCGACCCACTGACCATTGTCATTGCCATGGAACACACAAAGTTCAATCTTGTGTGACCGCAACATTGAAACTGGCAACAAACCGATGAAAGGAAAAGCAAAGCAAAGTGCTAAAAACTAGTTAAAGCCAGCAAAGCGAAAAACCACACGAACCCGTTTGGCGGCCAAAATCAAATTTGATATGATGTCGAAGTGGTTGCCGATTATGTCATGTACATATATCCCAACTGTGGAAAATGGTGGGTTGCCTGTTTTCAAGTGGCCAAAACAAAAACTACAAAAATTTGTGGCCAAATTGATGAAATTGCGTCGAAAGCCTGCGCATTAAAGTGCTGGCAACGAAGCCAAACGGACGCAATTGCAATGGGATTCCGGTAAGTGGACACTTTATCCTTTAAAAAAAATATATATATATATTTAATGAGTTATTTGCTTTGTAGTGTTATGCTTTTGGCTGCAATGGGTTTGGGCGCCATGTATATGATGCATTTGTTGGCGCAGGACTGGAATCGCATCAGGCCCATACAACAGGTTACGAATTTTGCAGGCCAAGTTGGTAGCGCACTGAACCTGCAGCGGATTCCAGCTTTGGTTGGACAGGCAAGCAACGCATTGAATCTGCAACGTGGCAAACGTTCCACCTTAAATCAGGAGATGGACTGGGTGCATGGCAGACGTAAAACACATGGAGTACGCCCAGTGGTAGCGATTGATTGGAAACGGATCCTATCGCGTGATCCGTTTGAGTGCCTGCAGTCACTGATCTGTCAGCTGATGTCTGGCGCAGAGGCACATTCCTCCGAGGCGGAGTTGCTAATGAATTATTTGGAATCCTCCGTGGAAATGGCGCCAGCGAAAATTGGACGCGCCTTCAGTCGTGGTTTGGCGTTGCGTGGCAGCACCGATCGCTGCTACAATGAGTATCCATTCTGTTTGTACTCAGCCAAGACAATGTTGCGCATCCTGCGTTGGTTTAGTGAAACGGGCGGCTTGCCAGATGACGAAGAGATGCAAATCTAATGCCAGTTGTTGTCAGCTTCAAGAGGCGGTCCAAATACCTCTGAAAAGGAACAACATAGTGATACATAAAAACATATTTACAATAACATTAAGAGTTAATACCAAATGTTTATCTTAATTTTCACCTTTCATTGTTCCAGTTGTTATAACAACTTAAAATGCTAACCTCACAAGCCATAAAGAGCTCCACACTTTCCCTAAGAATAAAATCAAACTTTTTCATATGCGGTAAAAATTTTATTTGTAACAATCCATTTGTTATATAGTTTTTTTTTTAGTATTCAAAAATATTTTTGTGTTCACAATTATGTATTCTATATCAAATGATAAAAAAGACATAGCGGAATGAAAATTCTAAATTCAAATAGAGATAAATTAGAGTTAGACTGTAAGTGTAGCTTCTGTTTTAGTTTAATATTAGAGATAATAAATATTTTCAAGTAGTATATAGGTACAAAAAAAGGAAACTGCGTAAACTTCATGAGTGTGTGTACGTGTGCGTGTGCGTGTGCTATACATAACAAATGAGCGAGCAAACAAGAGAAAGTTGCACTTAAAAATGCTTTCAAAGCTTTACATGCTAACTTAGTTATTTAATTTATACAGCTTCTTCGGTTACACAAAAATTTTAAAACTAAAGATTTGTTCTGTAGTTTTGTACAAACGGTGTAGCATAGAAAAAACATAGAGAGAGAGCAGCAATTGCAATTATGTTTAAGAGAGAGAGCTTTCGTTTCGATTTTGTGCACTTGTTGACACCAGAGATTCGTTAAATATTTGAGCGCCAAATCATAAATAATATGCTTTGTGTGTGTTGATGTATAAACTAAATAAATATTTCGTTCGATTAATGTTTGCCGCGGAGCGTAACGTTTGTCACATCTTTGACGATCATCTCGGCCACCTGCCAGGCAATCTCCTCCTGCACATTATCCTCCGGCAGATTGACCAACTTGCGCATAGCATTTTTAACGCTCAGCGACCAGGCGGGCGATTTGTTTGCCGCCACAGCATCCACAGCCTCAAAGTCTCGCTCGTAACGTCCCAGCGAGTTGACGTGCCCGAATTTCAAAGCGCTCATCGGACGTTCCCACAGGAGTTGGGGATTTGTCAGTTGCCTGGCATCGATGTTCATATTAGCACCCGTTGTTGTGCTTTTCAGGGCTTTGTGTGCCGTATCCAGACCAGCAAGCAATGTATTGTGCTGTGAAATGGGCGTACAGTCTGACATAGACATGGTCTTTCGATGCCGTTGCTGTTGTGTAGAGGATTTTGGAGCACGCCGTAGGCTCAGTTTGTGCTGCAGACTAAAGCTTTCAGCCGTATCTGGCGGTGCCTGTGTGCACGTCTTGGCCTTCAGCTCATTCACATATTTATCGAATATGTTGGATTTCAGGAAGTTAGTAAAGTGTTTTTGCTCGAGGTATTTGGCAGTGACAAGCAGGGCCAGATCAAAGGCTTGAGCCAGTTGGTCGGGCGCACAAATGGACTGTTCGACGCGCAAACGCAGCTTTTGGGACATCCAAAGTCGACACTCGGACTGCAGCGAAAAGTAACGTTCGTATATGATCATAGCATCGGACTGGGCGGCACTTTGATCATCATAGCTCTTGCGGAAATTGATGGCTGTTATCCAAAATTCAAGGCACTCACGCTCCTGGTGCTGCTCCAGATACTCTGTTAGATAGAAGAGGGCCAGTTCATCGTACAGCACATCGTAGATGTTGAGAGACGAATCATTGCCCTCGATTAGTTCCACGCAGTACTTGCAATAGTAGCTGCTCTGTCGAAAGCACTGTAGATGATCCTTTTCCAGCTGTTGGAGCACATAGTCGCGTGCCTCATCGAAGCAACTAGCGGGAATGGGTTTATCACTGCCCTTGCCGCACAACAGCAGTGATATGTGCGCCAGTATGACAATGGGCAGCTCCACCAACAGCGGTGCATTAACAATTAAATATTTTTGATAAATGGCAATCGCATCATTGATGCTCGCCGCACTTATTGATTGTTCCTCTGTTGTAGCTTTGTGGCGACTTGTTGTTGTTGCTGGAGCCGGCTTATTGTTCATATGTTTATTTGTCTCCGCATATATGCGACTCTTTTCGTCATCTGTGAGCGGCTTGCGCATAGACATATCGCACAGTGTTTTTAGTTCAGGTACATCGTTCTCCTCATCCCCTCCATTGACAATAGACTCCTCCGGCGTTGTCTCGACAACAGTTTCTTTATCCACATCAGTGGTTCGATGTTCTTGCTGTTGCAGTTGATTAAGTGCAGCGCGCCTAAAGTTTTCTATATCCAAATAAAATTTGATAAGCGGTAGCGCCAACTGCGTCTCTAAGTACTGTACAAGGTAGCTGAGGCAATCCGGTTCATTAACAATCGCCGTAAGCGTCATCGACAGACGGGAACTATATTTGAATATATCTGCAAAACAGCAAGCAGAAAATCACGATAAGTCAATTAAAGCGCAATTTGATATGCATACCGAGTATTGGAAGATACAAAGCGGGTATATTAAACGAATTTTTGGTAAAATCAACTATATGCATATTACAGCAATTTAAAATTGATTGCAGGGTATTTACACAGTTGAGCTTTCTCGACTGGGGCATAATTATGTACTTGTTAATTCCCGGAAATAACAACTGCAATCACACTAGCTCTCAACACACACACACACACACTCATCAACGTATGTTTTGCAAGTTTGATTCAATTACCTTCATCAGCTGCGCCCACATTTAGCAAGCTGTTGTTGCCCAAGCTGACTGCATCTGAAGTTGCCAGCGAAGTCGCGTCCGTCTCCTCCTCCATAAAGACCTCATCACAGAAACTTGTTGTTGAGCGCAGCGAATGACGTTTTTGCGCCGCTGCCGCGCAATCGACCACATCATCATCGTTGTTGGCGTCCGTGTCTTGAGAGCTGCGTCGGCGGCCTATTTTTGTATACGTCGTAAAAAGAAATTGACAGCAAAACATCAACATTAGAAGTAATTTATAAACTCTAAAAATGTATTTTTATTATTCACTTACTCGTCTGCCGTTTAATGTACTTTAGCATATTCACATTCTAGTTCTTCAGTTGGCAATATTAGTGCATTAATAAAGCTTAAATAAGCATTAATAAACAGCACAACAATAATAGCCTGAGAAATTGTGGACAATATTTTACAGAAGACAGGTCTGTACAACAGGGCTGCAGGCATTTGATATTATATCGATATATTCTTTCTCATCGATGGTATATCGGACGGACAGTGTGTACAAACGAATACTTGTTGTAGCTGCATAGAAGCAGCTGAGCGGCAACGTTGCGTTTTTCTCCAGAATTTTTTTTCGCACAAAATTAAAGTAACTCTAAACCAAATTGTGAGTGAAAAGACGACGCTCTCACAAAGGGCAATCAAAACAAAAGAGGCAAAGACGGCAAGATAATCAGCCATCGATGAGCGTGACAGCCGGGAAAACGGGCGGCGCTGCCGGCGACAACAACAATAAAAACAAGACAATCAACACCACTGCCACTCTGGATGATCTCGTGCAATATGTGACGTTGCACGTGCGCAAACCGACAGCGCTAAGTGGCGTGGTGTTGCCCTTTGTCCCGCTCTATCTTACCGCATTTTACCTTTGGATCTACGTGTACAAAAGCCACGACACTGATGATACCACCCTGCAAGCCAAAACGGATGACGTGCCATTGGATAAGGGTACAGGTGCCGCTTGGAATGACATTGGATTCATCGCTGTGGTAGTTATTGCATTTTTACATGTTCTTACCATGCTTTTCTGCTATTGGAGCGTGCATGTGCTTGCGATTCTCACCTGTCGACGGGTCAAACAGCCAGCTGCGGGAGTTCTGGCTAAAGTGGTGCCCACAGCAAATAATGGCAACTCAAAGATTGTACCCATACGGAGCTTAAAGCTGGAGAATGGCCAGCTGCAGTATTATCTGGTGTTTCAGAAGACCAAATACGTTTGGGATGAAAACAAGGCCACGTTCCGTTCTGTCGAATTTCCCGTTAATAAACTACTGAGCTCCTATGCGCAATCCCGTGGCCATGAGACGGAGCAGTCCATCAAGACCACAATGCAGACGTATGGCAACAACGAAATGGATATGGTTGTACCAGAGTTTCATGAGCTCTTCATTGAGCGCGCCACAGCCCCGTTCTTTGTGTTCCAAGTGTTTTCAGTTGGTTTGTGGTGCATGGATGATTTCTGGTACTATTCACTGTTTACGCTCTTCATGCTGATTGCCTTTGAGTGCACGATTGTTAAGCAGCAGCTGCGGAACATGTCCGAGATACGCAAAATGGGCAACAAGCCATATATAATTTATGCGCTGCGTCAGAACAAGTGGCGGCCAATAGGCAGCGATGAGCTGTTGCCAGGTGATTTGGTGTCCATAACACGCTCCCAAAACGATAACATTGTGCCATGCGATGTGGTCATTCTACGTGGCAATTGTATTGTGGATGAGAGCATGTTGACCGGCGAATCCGTGCCACAGATGAAGGAATCACTCGAGTCACTGCAGCAGCTAAACGTCGAACTGGATGTCGAGGGCGATGGCAAGCTGACGGTACTCTTTGGCGGCACCAAGGTGGTTCAGCACACGCCTCCTACCAAGGAATCGATGCGTGCTCCCGATGGCGGCTGCATTGGCTATGTTATTCGCACCGGCTTCAATACATCCCAGGGCAAACTACTGCGCACCATTCTCTTCGGGGCTAATCGTGCTACTGAAAACAATTCGGAGACATTCGCTTTCATTGCCTTCCTGATGGTCTTCGCTGTAGCTGCTGCTTCTTATGTGTGGGTCAAGGGCAGCGAAGATTTGGAACGCAATCGCTATAAACTCTTTCTGGAATGTGCTCTCATACTGACTTCGATCATACCACCAGATCTCCCCATTGAGCTCACATTGGCCGTGAACACTTCGCTCATTCAGTTGACCAAATTATTTGTTTTTTGCACCGAACCTTTCCGCATTCCCTTTGCGGGCAAAGTGCAAATCTGTTGCTTTGACAAAACGGGCACGCTGACCACGGATAATTTAATGGTTGAAGGCATCGCTGGACTGACACCTAATGGCAGATGTGTGCCGATTGAACGGGCGGAAGATAACACAATTCAAGTGCTTGCCTGTTGTCACTCATTGGCCCTGCTCGACGATGGACTTGTTGGTGATCCGTTAGAGAAGGCCGCATTAGCTGCGGTTGAATGGCACCTGACAAAATCGGACAGTGTTATACCGAAACGTGGCAAGTTCAAGCCATTGCGCATTGTTCAACGCTATCACTTTTCATCGGCGTTGAAACGCATGTCTGTTCTGGCCGGCTATTTGATGCCCTTCTCTAATGATGTCAACTATATTGCCGCTGTCAAGGGCGCACCAGAGGTTATAATGGGCATGCTTAAGGAGGTACCAAGCGATTATGAGAAGGTGCGTGTTAATAATGATATAAGTAGAAGTGTTAATTAAACATTGTTTTGATTTCTAGATCTACTTGGAATACGCACGTCGTGGCGCACGCGTCGTGGCGCTGGGCATCAAGGAGCTTGGCACACTGGGCGGTCAACGCATACGGGAATTGAAACGTGAGGACGTGGAATGCGATCTGACATTTGCTGGTTTTGTGATTATCTCGTGTCCCATGAAACCTGACTCCAAGTCGGTAATTAAAGAACTTGTGCAATCATCGCATAAGGTGCTTATGATAACAGGAGACAGTCCATTGACCGCCTGTCATGTGGCCCGCGAGCTGCGCTTTACGAACAAGAAACTGCTTATATTGACGCCGCCGCCGCAACAAGAGCGTACGGAAAATTGGAACTGGGTATCCATTGATGGCGATCGCATGTATCCAATGGACGATGTTAGGACCGACAAAAATTTGGCTTTGTTGCTGGCCGCCAACGATCTCTGCATAACTGGCGAGGGATTACTCTATCTTAAACAGTCGCATCATTCGTACATGCTCAAGCTTCTGCCCCAGGTCACTGTCTGTGCTCGGTTTGCGCCCAAGCAGAAGGAGTATATCATAACGACACTGAAACAACTCGGCTACTATACACTTATGTGCGGTGACGGAACCAACGATGTGGGCGCCCTCAAACACGCCCATGTTGGTGTCTCATTGCTCACCAGTGCACCCGTAAAGCGCAATCGTACCGAACAGGAACAGCAGCAGATCAATGCAGCTGCCACAGCAGCCGCTGCCGCTGCCGCTGCCGCAGCCACGGCCGCCAATCAACAACTGTCGCCCCGTGAGCGTGCCTTGCGACGACGCCAAGAGCATATGGATCGTACTCAGACACGTCTACAAAACACACTACGCGATCTGGATGAACAGACAATAGTCAAGCTGGGCGATGCATCGATTGCGGCACCATTTACAAGCAAACTATCATCGATTATGTGCGGTGCGTAATGGAAATGCATAATTGAAATATTTTAGAACTAAGTACTCCCTCTTCTCTATCCACAGTGAATCACATTATTAAGCAAGGTCGTTGTACTCTAGTCACCACACTGCAAATGTTTAAGATTCTGGCCTTGAATGCACTCATTCAGGCCTATTGCCAGTCTGTGCTCTACATCGATGGCGTCAAATTCAGCGATACACAGGCCACCATGCAAGGCATTTTTATAGCTGCCTGTTTTCTGTTCATTACACGCTCAAAAGTAAGTTGCCTGCTGGAAGGTATTAAAACGATATTTTAAAACGTATCTGTTGTAGCCGTTGAAGACACTATCGAAGGTGGCACCATTGCCCAGCATATTCAACTTTTACACCATATCAACGATACTCACACAATTTGCAGTGCACTTTGGTGCACTTTACTATTTGACCAGTGAAGCCACAGCGCTGGCGCCACCCAGGTAATGTTTTTATTACTTATTACTTTAAACAGCTAACACTTCTCTTTGCAGAGTGGGCAAGGTTAAGCTGTATATAGACATGGATACCGAAGAGAAAACCAAATATGATCCAAATATAGTCAGCAGCACAGTTTATATCATTTGTGTATCGCTGCAGGTGGCGACCATTGCGGTTAACTATAAGGTCGGTCGACCAACTGCAACTGCAATTTCAAAATACATTGACTTATTGAATGATTTTTAATTTTAGGGTCATCCGTTTATGGAGAGCCTGCGCACTAATCGTATGCTTATGTGTGCCATTGGCGCCTCCGCTGCATTGGTGCTGTGCCTCAGCACAGGCGTTGTGCCCGGTCTGACACAGTTCTTTGAAATCGTTGACTTTCCAGCGAATGTACGTAACTATTTGGTGAACAAAACGTATACAATTATTGAACTTTAACCATTTTATTGACAGTTCCGGCGAACATTGATCACTGTATTGATTGTGGATATTGTTGGCGCCTTTGCATTGGATCGCATTTGTTCATTCCTGTTTGGTGAAACGCGTCGCAAGTCCAAAGTCCTCAACTGTTAGAACTAGTAAAATCAACTAGAACAACAACACATACGACTTAAAAATCACAGCATTCAGAGCGTTGATATCACACACTTCTTAGTACGTATATGATTTACATATAAACAAGTATAAATTGTGTGTCCCCCCAACGCTGCAAGATGTATTGAAAGCCTGGGGTGTTTCATTTTATTTGGCGTCGGTTTCTTAATAAGAAATAATACAAATAATGCATTTTCTTTTTTCATTCAATGTATTTGAATTGTTTTGTGCGCTTAATATGTCGGATCTAAAAAGTATAGAAATTAACCTATGCAATTAGTAAATTTCACGTAAGGACTTGTAAACGTAATAAATATGTATGTAGCTAATACAAATTAAACAGTGTACAAATTTAAGAATCATCCAATACTTCTTCCTCAAACTTGGAATCCTCAAGCTGTTTAAATTGTATCAATATGACCAAATAAGTGGTCACAGCCGAAAATATCTAGATGGACATATGGTAAAATGATATGGTTATTATAATAATAGATTATGCTGTTGCCCACCTTAAATAGCGTTGAGTTATCGATGGCAAAGAAACCATAGGCTGTAAATTGTACCTCCTGTTTAATGCTCTTCGTCAGAAATTTATCAATCTATAAATGGATAGAATGAATGCGATATCTCTTTTGATTAGGCATAACTTACGATATTTTGAAACTCCTTGCTTTTGCCATAGACGCGTGCTAGTATTTGTGATGTTGTATTGGCCTGCAAGTGTATAAAAAGTGTTTAGAGTTAGGGATTATACCAGTTAGTACTAGGACACACCTCGTAGGTGGTTGCACCACAGCTACGCGACAATAGAGTCAATAAAGATGTGTGCAGGCACAACCAGGCCAAGCACCATTGCATTATGTCAGCCGAAATGACTCCCTTGTTGTTGGTTATCTGCACAAAGAGATTATACCAATTGGTGGTCACCGTATAAAAGGAGTAGCCCAGAAAGCAAACAATTATCAAACTGCAACACTCATTGATGCTCTTGTAAATGCGCAACAGTCGGTTGTGTGTGCGATAAATTAATAGCGACTCCTCCGGAAAGTTGGCCATATGGATCTGATTCTGTTGACGGCTTCTGGCACGCTCTTGCACATAGGTATAGCCATTCAACAGCTGATTAACGAAATGAAAGCGAATGCAAACGATGCGCAACAGCGCCGAAGCAAACACTATATACGTGGCACTTAAACCATTCTGCAACGCATAGAAGCCAATCAGGACATAGGTGGTTGGCGTTATTGTACCCTCAACCGAATTGAAGCGTAGCACCAATATATACGCCTGACAGCACACAATCACCACGAGAAACTTAATTGAGAAGTTGCAATGATTGCTCAATGCAACGCCAAATTGACGCAACACCTCCTGATCCAGCTTCAGTATGTCGTTCATAATCTGCAAAATGGATTTCGTATTGCGGCCACAAACAAAAACCGCTGTGGATGAATAGAAGCGTCAATGAGCAATGGTGACTCATTTGGCAGGGATGTCGCCCAACTCACTCAGCGTATATGTTATAATGCAGAGCAACAACTCAATCCATTGATTCACATTGTCCGTGTCGCGCATGGAGTGGAACAGTTGAGCAGCATTGGGTGTCAACAGACTGTAGATATTGAATATGGTCAGAGCATGGACAACGCCGCGCACAAAGAACGAATAGAACTCATTGGTGCGGGTGGGTGGAGCCACCTCATAGCTGGAAACCTGCTCGTAGATGGGCAGCAAGCCGGTTGCCTTCAGCACCGACAATATGGTGCTGATATCCTCGAATACGGGATTCTCGATTGGCCCAGCGACTGACCGCTCCGTTGTGGGTGGCCGAGCAAATGCATCATTGAACAGTGGCACACGATGCGGCGAAATGCGTCGCGGATTTAGACGTGATTTATGCGTTGCCATTTCAATTACCCAAGTGTTGGGACTCATTGCCGACAGGACACTGGACAAAGGCGCCAGGATTTTTACTATCTAGATGCGTATGTGGGTGGAGTTCATGTGGCACAACCGATTGAAAACGCACTCAAACACTTATCATGATGTAGATAGGCGAGTCCATTAAAATAATTAATTTCAATGCTGGCGTTTAATATTGGAAATTGCAATAACTCGACGAACGTGTATAAATATTCATTAATAATATTGAATGCACCAACGAACTCAATTGGGTACTATATTTATTCGAAAACGAATATTATCATTGGAAGTAGAAATTGAAAAGCATTAATGAATACTTTCAGTGCAGTTATAAATCCCTTAACAAGATATTCTTGGTTTAAACTAGAAACTTCGAATGCCTGTGAGTGTTATTTACTGGAAACTCATATGAGTTAAAAACAATTCTTAAATGTCAATTGTGAAAAGACTTTTTGATTACTTTTAAATATTTCAATGAATATGAATGAAGAAAAATACTTTCACTCACCTCCGAAGCCAAGCAATCAAAGGAACTGCATATTACGGCCATTATCGCTGTCTCCGCAAGGACCCAGGCACAGGACAAGCCCATTGTATCATATTGCTTGCGTAGCTTGGTGGGCGTGGTCAGTGTGGCAAATGCCAGATAGCTCTGATTCGTCACCGTATAGAAGGAGAACCCGAAGAAGAAGAGCAACGCAACACCTGTCACCGAATTCATGTTCTCGATGATGTATCGAAACTTGCACAGTACCTCGATAAGATTACTCAGCTCACACCAGTCATCCTTGTCATAGAGTTGCTTTCTCTTCAGCGTGAATTGATCGAGTCGTTCGTTAAGGAACTCAATGCGCTGTGCCAGACACTTCAGAATGGTACGCAAATACAGGGCAAACATGCAGGAGTAGAGCATCTGAAGGCTATAGATTAGCATGAGAATGATCTGACGCGACGATTCAATTTCACTCATCCAATAGATATAGTAGAAGGCCACGATTATAACGCTCGACGAGGCAAACACCAGCAGAGTGCCCAGCAACGTGCAGCTATAGCTCGCCACATAACCATGCGATTCCAGATACGCATCCAGCCTGGACAGATCGCGAATGGTGCGAAAGTGTTTGGTTGCATTCAACACACTCGAAACGACAATTACCGTATAGCTGGATATGCAGAAGAGTGTCTCAATGGTGCGATTTATATCCTCCGTATCGCCCTGGGCGCTGGCTATCAACTTATATCCCTGCGATGCAAACAACACATCGTGACAGAATATGCCGGAAGTGACCAACAGGATTAGAGCTAGAATGCGTCCGTATATCTTTCCACCGGAGCTCATTCGAAAGTTATCCACTTGATCGCCCTTAAAAAATGGCAGCAGACCACATAGTTGTGTGGGCGTGGCCACGACCTTTATATCACGTAGGATCTTCATTGCCGGTGTGCGTATTCAAAACTAAAACAAAGAAATCGAAAACAGTGCGGACTTTCATGGGGAAGCTTCTGTGATTAAGTGCGTCGCATTTTGGGTCTCGCATTATCATTAATTGTTGTCATTAACAACTAATCGAGAGCAATTATATGAACAAAAGTCTTTATGCATTCGGTTAGTAGTTATTCCAAGTTGGGAACTTTTACGACTCGAACTCTAGCTCAAAACTACTTATTTCCTTTGCTTTCTATATAACTTTCGAAAGTTTTAGAACTCTATCTGAAAATCGTTTAATCTGGTGTTTTAAGGATTTAAACTTATATCAAATTTGATACGCTAAAGCAATTGAAAAATAAATGCGCGTTAAGCTCTTTAAATACCCGCTAAGCATTTTGTCTATGTGGGTTGCTCCGCATCTAAAATACGAATCCACCCTAAAATGGCAAGTAACGGTTGTACGTATTATAATCACCCGCAAGCATAAAATATTATGTTTATCACACCTTTCACTCCCCCATTGTGAGAGCCGAGGTATGCTGTGCAGACATGGGCGTCGAAATTTCCCTAGGGGGAAATGTCAAATATTGATATCTTGATAATGCGAGTTATTTAAGTAACAACTTGTGAAGTGACAATTCGCATAAGATTTCAAATCTACAGTTGAATTGATTTTCCATTCGCTTATTTGATGTCATTATAGTTCATCCACAAATAAAGAAACTTTTGTTTAATAACTTGTCTTTCATTTTCGTTGGTTCGTCCATCCCCCTTACGTTTCTACGCCCATGTGCGTGTAGATGTGCGATGTCGCTGTGTAGATACCTGCCTCGTGCCCGGCCAGCGCTCGGCAATTTTTCTTCCAACCCCTAATGAGGGATTGCAATTCTCAATCAATGCGGCGCGACGACAACTTTTCTTTATTTTTTTTTTTTTCATGTTATTTTTGTTTTTGCGTTAGGGGGAGATTGTGTGAAACTGGCACGCTGTTGCTTAGCTGTTGCTCAGTTCAGCTCAGTCTCTGGCTGCTGCTGGCTCTGACGTCACGAGACAAGGCCGTGGTCAACGGGCCAGCGATACAACGAACAGATACAGACATATTATTGGTGCGAGAGCTCTTATCATCATCATCATCAACAACATCACAATCAGCAATACGACGCGCAATGCGCAAATAATAATAATATTATATAGAGCAGTTACTGAAATTGAAATTAAATATAATTTGAAATGTGGATGCTGTTGCTGTTGGTGGTGGTGGTGGTGCAGGTGTTGGTTGCGCCATGGCATAGCCACGCCCACTATACCAGTGGCGATGTCGTTTATCACACGTTGCCACACTTCTGGACGGGCGTCGGTTTCTGTCCAGCGGGCGATATCAATCACCGGGGCATCAGTGAGAGCTTGGAGTCAAAAGCTGTGCAGCTGAATCTTCGCCAGATTGCCGCATTGCCCGTTGGTGCCGTTACACATGTACGCATTCATTGGCTGCTGGAGCTGATCGAATTTCTGGAATATAGCACAGAGGGCGTGCCCCGTTATGAGTTTGAAAAGTTTGATAAGTTTGTCGATTTGCTGCAGGAGTTGCATTTGTCGCCAGTTGTGGAATTTATGGCTAATCCTGGTCATGTCTTTACGGCCAATCCCGAACGCAATTGGTTCCTCTGGGAGCACTTTGTGAAGAGCATTATCAATCATCAAATAGGTACAACTTTCTAAAACCTTTAAATCCTTGAAGCTTTAGTTTTGTGTTTTGTTTTTTGTTTGGCAGCTCGTCATGGCGCTGCTCGCTTGTCCAACTGGCGCTTTGAGACCTGGAACGAGCCGGATTTGCGCAATTATAATCGCATCAATTTTACGGCCGAAACATATTTGGATTATGTGCAGGCGGTGCGCCGTGGTCTGAGCAAAGCTGGCAGCAGGCGCAAGTCCAAGCGGCAGCAGCAACTTTATCGTGCTCTGCGTGGTCCCGCGGGTCTGTTCAAGTCAGAGGAACGTCATCCGCTGTGCTGGCAACTATTGGATGTGTGCAATCGGGAGTTGGCCAAGTGTCCCATCGATATACTCACCTATCATCGCAAGGGTCTCGATGGCAGTGCCACAGAAATAATAAATGGATCGCTGGCCTTACTCACCAAAGTCTATCAGGAGTATCCACAGTTGAAGCAGCTGCCAGTGGCCAATGAGTGAGTTCGAATTGCGATTAAACAATTGCTATTTTATGCTTTGGAAATTCGTTGCAGCGAGGCTGATCCAATTGCTGGCTGGAGCACGCCGAGAGACTTTCAAGCGGATGTACGTTATGCGGCGACCTTGATGTCCACCGTGATGCAGCATTGGCATGCCAAGCTGGCTGGCGGTGTGATGTCCCAACTGGAGTCTATTAGTCATGATAATGCATTTCTTAGTTATCATCCGCATGAGTTTCGCCAGCGGTAAGCAACGCATAAGGAACTCTAACAAACAAATACTTAATCCATGTATACACCAAAATTTCAGTACATTGTTGGCACACTTTCGAATGAATGAGACGCAACCGGCGCACTCTCAATTCGTGCAGAAACCCGTCTATGCGGCACTCGGCATGTTGGCCAAGTTGGGCACACGGGCAGCCGATCTGGAACTGGTGAATATGGATAGTAAGCACAGTGTGCAAGTGTTGCGTACTATCTCTGGCAATGGTTTGGCACAGTATATGGCAACCATATTCCTGAGTCCCGAGCAGGCGGGACCACAGCTGACTGCGTATCATCACAAATACACGCTGAACATGTCCATTGCAAATGAATCGGCATTCATAACAGAGCTGCTGGTGCCGCACAGCACAGATCCGGTGCACGTGTGGCACTTGTCTGGCAGTCCGGCATATCCCAATGCCACATTGCGTGCGGCAATGCGACGGGCTCAAACACCCAGGCTATACGAGACGGGACCCATTTGGCAGTATAATAGTGAACTGGTTGTCAATTCGGCCAGCTTACCGCTGCCCTGGGTGATGCTCTTGCGTGTATGTTCGTCGGCATGGCCAAAGCTGAAGCGACCGCAGCAACTGGAAATTGTGGAGGTGACGCAACGTGAGGTCTTCATAAGCTGGAGTGAACAGGCGCGTTCCACACAGTGCCTGAAGAGCTATGAGGTGTGGTTCAGGGAGGGAGCTGGCTCCGATTGGCAGCACATCTCGCACGGTTGGCATCTGCCCTATCCATCGTTTCAATATGCACCAGGCATCAATGGCAGCGTTAATGGTAGGCTAAATAACCAGTAGGAACAACTATGTTCCGAATTAAATTCAATTTTGTTCCTGTTTTACAGGTTTTTATAAGGTGCGCGGCGTGGATGTGTTTAATGAGAGCAGCGCCTTCTCACAAATAGTCGAATATGTGGAATTATAATTTTAGCAAATAACTTTATCAAAGAACATATGTATATGTATATATACACATTATATTGTATGGGTTAAATAACATATCGGACATCATATTAGATGTAACATAATCAGGCTTTGCTGTCGCTGTTCGCTCTCCGACCCAACTTTCTGGAATGGAACTGTTTTACATAATTGGTGCATCAATCTTCAGAGCAGCGCAACACCTTGTCAATAAACAAGTATTTCATATACATAAATATTTATATAAATATATCTATATATATAGTGCATAACGTTTGTATGTTTTTGCATCTTTTGCCAAAAGCAGCGAAGGCCAAAGCGTACAAAGCATTTAATAAAGTTGCAGACTATAAACTGAATTCATCCCTCGGTACCCAAGACCAGCCACTTTTCGTTGATGTGCTCCATTTGTTTGGTCAATATGGGATTGCGTACGCGAACTTTGACCTCTAGCTTGCCGCCAACCTGTTTGCGACCCTCCATCAGCTGCAAAATAAAAATAGTTAACTTATGTAACAAATAGATATAGTTTTTTTTTGTGTCTACTTACATCGTAGGTGTCATGAATATCACATTTGGTTTCCAGTTGCTGCAACTTGACATTGACGGTGCCAATAAGCGTATCGGATCGCAAGAATCCTCTGAAACAACATATGGGCAGTTTACGACTTAGTCCACAACAATCAATACTGCAGCTGTTTTTTTTTTTGTTTGTTTTATTTTGTATTTTATTTTAATTTATTTTTGCGATTTGCAATTGAGCATTGAGCGTATTTTGAAATGAGTTTTGTTGGGATTTGTGGCGTAAAAGTTGGTAAAACAAATTTCATTAAAACATTTTAGTTATGGGTTCAATGTTTGCAACAATGGATATGTGGAAAGCAACGATTGTGCTACAACTTAAAACTTGGCAAAGCTCTATGACTCAATTAATAAAGCTCACTTAATGAATGACAGAGGCAATAAAGAAAGGTTTTCTAAAACAAAAACTTCAAGCAAAATAAAAGAACTAAATAATGCAGTAAAGTTTAATGTATGAATGAATGTTACGTACTAGTATTTAACTACTATTTTTCATGGATAAACATTTAACATTTTTAGTATATGCGAATATTCAATTTTGTTTGTAAAAGTTGAAGAGAAGGTTGTTTGAAGAAAACTAATTACATTTTTTGCATACTACATTTCGAGCTAAAAATCTAAGATTCATTGGGTTTTTAAAAAATTCAAAACTACTCATCTAGGTGAACAATATAAATAAAGTATAGAAACTTTTTGCCGAGATTTGAAAATTAAGTAGTTCAGATAATTTTGCATGTAAGTAAAGTTTACTTTGAATTAGTTATACTTGGATTTCTTTCGCTTTACCTATGGTTAATTGAAATGTATGTGCGATTGTCATTAGTAAAAGTTAATAATTATAGTGCTCAATTTTACGTTTGATTCTTGGACTAGAAAGCGTGTGGGACGCACTTACCCTCTCGAATAGATCTCGAATTTGACGCCATGACGACGGAAGATGCGCTGAAACTGGCGATTGCCTCGCTGAATATCGACCTTGAATCGTTCATCGTAGTCAGGAGTATCCGTATCTTTGATCACATTGGTTTTCGCTTTAAAGGACTCTTCCTGCAGCAACGAAATGTAGTTAGAAATAGGTAAAATTCTGTTGCAGTCAACTTACATTCAACAGTGGAAATTCAACGCGCACATATGTGTCGACATCCTTGGGATTTGTCACATTATAGTTAATACCACGCACAACAACAATTTCGAGCTCATTGTCAGTCAGATCCGTGTTGCAGTGGACAATGTTGAAGGAACGCTTTTCGTAGTGGAACTTAGGCAGACTAAGATTCTTGCGTTTGGTATAACGCACCAGATCCAAATCCTTTTGCACGGTCAGTGCGAGATTCTCGAAACGATTCATGCCGGCTATATCGCCCATGGCCTTGTGATGATCGCGTGTGTTTTTGCACATCATTAGCTGCTTGGCCAACTGCTCCTCCATGCGCACACCGATCTCGCAAATGTCATCGCCAGGATCGCATTCCTCCGTCGAAACAATGGCAAACGATGCCTCCAAGCTGTCCCGCTCTGATGGGGGCACAGGCAGCTACAAAGTATGTAAAGTAGATCAAAATAGCTATATAATTAATAACAAAATGCGCCCAAGCTTACCGTACTCAAATCCACGGGTAAGCCGCTGCTGGCCGCATTTAACAGCGATTCGAATCCCTTGTAGATCTTTAGGTATTCCTTAGCCTGATCAATTTCGCCCGCCTTTTTGGCTGCTATGGCGGCCAATTTGAATTCATTTTGGCGCTCAAGCAGCAATTTCATTTGTTGCTCGGCCAGGTTACTCTTCTTCTGATTGCCCGAGGTGCGCGTCGTTAGCTCCTTGGGCTCTGGCGGCGATGGCGCTTTACGTGCAGTCGTGGGCGTCGCTGTGGCCGAGCTAGAGGGTGTGCCGCCTGCAGAAGTGCTCGCTGTAGCTGGCGGCGATGTGGGCGACATTGGTGGCGTTGGTGTGGGCGCTACTGCTGCTGCTGCTGCAGCGGGTGCAGCATCTGCTGTGGGCAGTGGTCCAAAGCCTGGTGGCACCGGCAATTCATCATAGGCTACTGGTCTTCCTGCCTTATGTTGCTTAATAGCATCCTCAAACTGCTTAACGATGCGTCCAAAGCGACGTGCTTTGCTGGTATTCTGCTCTGCCTTGGCGGCCTCTTCGACAGACTTGTATTTGGCTAGACGCTGTTGCAGTGCCTCCAACATAGAAGTGGCCGCTGCTGGCGGCTCGACAGTTGCCGCTGGAGCAGGTGGTTCTGGAGCGGTTGCGACTTCGGGAGCTGGTGTCTCTCCACTTGCTCCGGCCTGCATTTTGTTCATAAAAGCAAGAAATTCACTGGGTGGCGGCGGCATATCACTGAGATCCACCTCCTGGCCATCCTCGCACATCTTTACAACCACATCGAACTGCTTGACAACGCGCAGAAACTGAAGAGCAGCAGCTGTGTCGCCAGTACGCTTGGCCTGCACAGCAGCAGCTTTATATTCAGCTTGGCGACTGCGCATTTCCGATACTAAAGGATTTGCTGGTGCGGCCGGTGGTGTGCTAGCCTTGATAGCTGGTCCACTTGCTGCTGCTGCTGTTGGCGTACTCGGCGTAGGTGGTGTTGGTGCAGCACGCGTTGGCTTCATGGGTTCTTCTGTTGGTTCAGCGACCGACGCCGGCTCAGCTGGTTTCACGCTGACCTCGGGTGGTATGTCGTCCACATTGATGGTCTTGCCGGCTGTGGACTGCTTCTGCAGATCCTGTAGCGTCTTAAGGCCACGTGCAAAGCGACGTGCCTTGCCGGCTTCGCCAATGGCCTTTGCGTTGGCCTCGGCCTGTTTGTACATTTCTATGCGTTGATTAATTATGCCTAATGTGTCCACTGTGGTTGTGGGCAAAAACGTCTGCACTGGCTCCGGTTCCGGCGCCACAACAGCAGCAGAAGCTGGAGGAGTTACAGCAGCCGTCGCTGGTTCCATCTCTGCATCAACGCCTGCTATGCCATGCAGCTCGCCCAGCAGATCGCTATCATTCTCCAACGCATCATCGTCTTCATCATCGCTGACGTCACGCAGGCTATCGGCAATCATTTGGTCCAGATCGCTAGTAGGCAGCAATTGTGGCTTTGGCTTAGCTTTGGGATTTGACCTTCCACCACCGCCGGTAATTGCCGCCAGCTCGGCTTCTAAATCACTATCGCCACCATCATCATCATCTAAGCCAGCGCTGGGATCAAAGTCATCTGGTATTTCCGTCAAACCAAACTGTGCGTGTGCGTGAGGATGAGAGGAAATGCATGACTCATAGCAGTAAATAGACTATTTTTGATGTTTGTGTTTGTTTTTCGTACCTGAGACAAGTCATGCTGACGGCGTTTGGCTGGCTCTGGCTTTTTTCGAGAGAACATTGTTGACTAGCTTATAGCAATATCACTTAAGTTTATGACTTTATTTTAGACACTTAAATTCTTTGTTCTCAAATATTTAAACACTAAATTGCGTTGTAATCGCTTCGACGGATAATAACAAATTTGACGTTATCGAACATAGAGATGAGCGATAGATATTGCTTTCAAATAAATTAATTCAACAATATATTCTACGTCTATGCATGTTTTAGTCTAATTAGATTCTTATTATGATTTTAATATGTAGATTGGTTGTGATTTTGACCGAGACAACGGTGTTTTTAATATAAATTAAATTATAAATTTTATTAAACTGGTAGGATATTGCTATTTTTCAAAGATTGTATGTCAATTAGTAATTATAAATATATGTGGCTTGTAAATTTACCAATTAGACCAATTCCTATTCGTTTCTGTTGCTAAGTAACGGGTACAAAGAAATCGACCACCACTATCTGTTGAAAGTTATCGATGATAATGCCACCACAGTGCACAACAGTTTGCGAAAAATTCGTGTAAAAATTACTATTGATTGAAAAATTGTGCAGTATTAAGCCAGCTCAAACTCGAATCTCACAACCGTGCTGCCTGTGCCGAGTCATGCATTAATATGCACATTTAATTAGCTGGCTGTGGTGGCTGTGTAGTGCTTGCAAAACCGTTGCCAAACCTGCTGCTGCTTTTCGGAAGTTTCGTTTTTGTCTCATTGGCCCTTTTTTTTCCACCTACGCTGCACGACAAATAAACCTGGCAGGGGGGAGGCACAGCTGAGAGCAGCCAGCGAGCCAGTTTGTTTAGATAAGTGAAAATAAACAAACGAATTCGCATTGTTTCAGTCGCACTGTCACTGTCAAAGGAGGAACGGGCGTGGTTAGCTAAATACCAAAAGAGAGCAAGACGATTGATTGGCAGCAACAAGTAGGCGGGTATGGAAGAGGTAACGCTCACGGAGCCTGAGACACGATTCTATAGTGAGCTGTTTCAATGCTGCGACGTGGAAAATACCGGCAAGGTACCGATGCTAAAAGCAACGGAACTCTTTCGCTCAGCAGACATTGCCAACGAGACGGTGATTGAGGTAGGTCCAACACAATATATTGTACAACGTGACTTGTTAATTATAATGTGCATATATATTTGAACAGATCACCGCACTTTCTGGCATACCGGCAACGGCTTTACACATCTCGCGCGCACAGTTCTATTCATGCCTCAAGCTCATTGCTGCGCATCAGGAGGCAGTGCCGTTGCGTCAAGAGCTAATAGCAGCCACTGTGCCATTGCCATTGCCGCATTTTGGCTGGAAGGAGGCGGCCACTGCGCCAGCGAGCACAGCATGTGAGAATGGGCTTGGTGTACTTCCTCCGCCGCCGCCCACCGATCGTCGCAATTCGCTGCGACGAAACTCCCAGCAGCAGCAGCAGCAACAACAGCAACTACAACAGTTGGATCAGTTACAAGACGCTTCTGATGTACCCAGCACGGACTCCGAAGTCGAGCAAAACGAATCCAGCTGTGGCGACAATTTTGATGAGCTGGCAGGTGCTGACGGTGCGGTTGTCAGCAGCAGCAGTCGCGAAACTGTGCGTATTCTCTAGTAGATAAGATATAATATGACGCTTATGCAAATATACTTTAGATGTTCGCTTTTCATACTACTCGACGGTATCATAATAATGTTATGAAATGTGTTATGCACTTTTACTACTTTTACTTATAATCGTATCATTATTTTTATACTGCAGTTAATATAGCATGCAACTGTCTTAGCATTTTTTTAACATACACTTTATTTTCTTGTGTTCCAAATACAGCGTCGACGTGGCGCTGGCACTGGTGGCTCTCCGGAAGCGTGGAGCACAAACAGTGATAGTCCAACGCCCACCAACAGCGTCGCAGAGCGTCCCTGGGCACAGGATACGCTGTGGCAGGGTCTGCTCGGTGACGAACATCGTCAACTATTGGGCACCGAGGAGGAATCTTCGGATCGTCACAGCAGTGACGATGACGACAACGAAAGCGAACTGATCACGCTCTATCAAATCACACCCGAACAGCGAGAATATTATAACAAACAGTTCCGAACTGTGCAGCGTGATCCGCACGGTCTGCTTTCCGGTCAGGCGGCGCGGTAAGTTTTGTATACTTTATTTTAAGAAATCGTTGAGTTTAATTTTCGTTTTTATATAGCAACTTCTTTGAGAAGAGCCGCATTCCTGTTGAGGAGCTGCGCCACATTTGGCAGCTGTGCGACGTGACACGCGATGGTGCACTGAGTCTATCCGAATTCACAGCTGCCATGCATCTGGTTGTGCTTCGTCGCAATAACATACCATTGCCGAGCAGTTTGCCCCATTGTCTGCATCCCAATGTGCTGGCTAAAACATCATCGTCAACGTCGTCGTCATCCACGGCGCACATACCTCAAGAGCCGCCTGAGGCTGATCTCCTGCACTTGAATGACGACGACGATGATGAACACACTGACAATACAATTATAAGTAGCTCGCAATCGAAGCCACGTCCGTTGCCCAACGATAAAAACATTATGAACATGAGCACCATCTCAACATCGTCCCAGGCTAGCAATAGCAGCTCTCGTCGCGAGGTGACTACAACAACAACGACGCCGCCAGTGCTTAAGAATCGCAGCATTTCCAATTCGCCAAATGCAAATGAAAAATCAACAGCAGCATCATCAGCATCATCGGCAGCTGCCGGTGCCGGTGCCGGTGCCGGTGCCGGTGCCACCAACGATGCCAGTCAATGGACCAAGTTTAGCGAATCTCCCACAACGACATCAACGACAGCAAGTGGTGCTGCAGCAGTTGCTGCTACTGCAACAGGCACAGCAACAGCTGCTGCTCCTGCCGTATCTAGTCCCGGCCTTAAGCCAGCGCTCTTTGATATGAAACGCACTGCCCAGGATGTGGGCTCCAATCCGCAAATTTTGCATCCCGTGCCGTTGCGTGTAACGCCAATTGGTAAGTTAAATGCCATGCGATATTTTTTAACTTAACAGTATACATATAATCTTTTCAGGCACAGCCATTGCCTCATCCGGCGAACAATCGAGTCAACAAGTCGCAAACACAAGTGCCAATGACATGGATGGTGTTGTTGTGCTCCGTGAGGACAGTCCTAAGGCAATGGCAACAACCACAAACGCAGCAGTTGCAGTTGCAGCTTTAGCAACAACGACAGCAACACATAATAATCAAAGTGGAACGCATCGCGATCGTGAATCCATATCGATTCAAAGCAGCGATCTGCGTGCCATACAACGTCCCCAGGCAAAGAAACTGCCAGCTAAGAATATTGGTGCTTTGCCACCGCCGCCGCAACGTGAGCCGAGCATTGGCTCCATTGGTGTCAATGAGCCACCCGAGCAGGCGGCGCCAATTGTTTACGCATCGAACGCAACAATTGTCAAGAAGGAGCCACCGCCATTGCCGCCGCCACGACCCCATCGACATGCGCGTAGCAGTAGTTTGGATTTAAACAAGTTCAAAATTGGCACAGCGGCTACACAACAACCAGAGGTGAGTCCAGTATAAACCCATATGTATGTATTAATAATATAATATGTGTCTGTTGTGTGTCCCATATGATCGAACGAGTTTTGTCGATATAATTCTTAACATTATTAATATTTTCTTTCATTAACAAATCCTCAAAGTGAAATACGTTGACCATAACAGAAAACCCAGACCTTAAATCAAATAACTTAAACCAATTCTTCAATTCTTCCTACGTTTGTATAAACACTTTCGGTTTAATAATCTCACCAAAATAAATATTTATATTATACTTCTAAGTGTTTACGTATATGCGACCCTATATTAATTTCAATATTACTTATTTTGTAAACAATCAATGTAATATAAACCCAATTCTAATTAAGATTACTGCGCAAGCCAGCTTCGATATGCAAACCTCAGCGGGTTTTGCCGATTTTACGCACTTTGCCGACGATGCGAATGTTGTAAGTGTAAACAAACAAAGACAAAATACAAATCAAATATGCATCTGCAATTGGCTGTAGCTTATTTAGTGTTATGCCTCCAAAATTCTGTAGCTTAGCAAACTTAAAACCATGCAATACTTCAATCAACTTTCAATACTAATGCATTGTTAATTTGCAGTTGGATGGCAGTAACAGCAGCAGCAACAGCAGCGCTAATGCCGCTTCTGAGCAGCAGCAACATTCATTGCCGCCAGTGCCACCGCCACCTGCTTTTGTGCCGCCTACACGCATCTCACTCCAGACACAACAGCGCATCTCAGCTTTTGAGGTTTATCGTAAGCCACAATCGCCGGCATTAGCTGGCGGAGGAGGAGGTGCATCTACAACATCTACACTTGCATCACAGCTGCCCAGTGCTGAGACGTTTGAGAAGCGTGTGACAGCCATCAGTGATTCGTTGCGCCATGTGTCGTTTAAGCAGAATCAAACTAGCACCACGGAGCTATTGCAGCGTTTGCGTGAACAAAACAATTCGCTGCTGCACCTGTGCAATGATCTCAGCGACGAGCTGCTCAGTGTGCAGACGCGCAAGGAGGAGATGCGTCTCAAATTGGAGAGTCTGGCGTTGGCTGCCGAAGCTGCAGCATCCACACGTACAGGCTCGTCAATATCAGCGCCGGTGACGGCCAATGTGACTGGCGGTTCATCCGGCTCAGCCGGTGGCCATACAAATGTTTAAGCAACGTTTTACGTTGTTATTGTTTCTGTTTGTTGCATGTACCGCAAAAAAAAACTCACACAAACACACCACACGCAGTTATTTAGATAAGCTGTCACCGTTCATGCGACATTATCGTTTAAGCACGCTGCTTAATTTTTTTTGCTTATTTAATTGTAGGCTAGTTAAATCTCAATTTCAAACAAATCAAGAAAATTGTCATGCAAGCAACAATAACATAACGTATAACAATAATGCCGCCTCTATTATACTAGATACATACGAAACAAACATACAAACAATCATAATTATGCTGAATAATTTATGTATACTTCTCTCTAGCGCATGCAAAGCTAATTGAACTAATTGTTGAAACGTAAACGTGTAAATGTGTAATTATAAATTGAGAATTGTTCGCTTTAAAATGAAACACATCTCCCCTAGACAAGATATGTGGCCACAAAGTGGCGCTTATTGTATTTCAAGACCTGCAACACGCATTACTCATTATTTGTGGCTCATAAAAAAGAAACACAAACAAACGAATTAGAAACCAGAGTTCAATAACTGATATATTATATATTATTTGCCCAACGGCATTAAATTGCTATTTATTAACTATTACTTTTGTGCAACTCGAAATCTAATCCTCGACCTTCTCATTCATTCCGGCAATGAAAAAAAAAAATCTAACAAACAAAATTGTAATGTTAATGTGCTAAAAAAAAAGTTGTAACTTTCGTAAGCAAGGCTTAAATGTATAAGTATTAGAAAACTGATAAAAAAAAGCAGATGAAAACCCCACACGTAGTTCATCCAATTTGATTTCCTTCAAAGCTTAGCTTAGGTTAAGTTCTTATTTGAAAACCATTTTCTATGTATACATGAATTGATATTATGTACATTTATCAAATTTCTTTAGCCATTTGTATAAACATATAAAAACAAAAACATCCAAGAGAAAAACAAAAGCAAACAATTATTTAATTTACCGGACCACAAGTATGCTAACTTCGAATTTATAAGATGATATACTAGCACACATACCAAGTAGTATATCATCCATATGAATGTGCGTGCGCATTTTCTTTTGCATACTTAAAATCTTTACAAAAAATATTTATATATATATATATATATATAAATATATAAATTAATGTATTTGATTTCTCTTGCCATCAATCAAAATAAATCTTTAACATGTTAAACATTTTCAAAGATTTACAACTACAAACACTTAAGAGCAGTGAACGACGAAAGTAAGACAGACAAAATCAAAAGTGATATTAAGCACTATGTTGCAGCGTAATAAATGCGTATTGTTTTGACAGATATACATCTATATAAATATAAAGATAAATGTATTAAGTTGATGTTACAAATGCTAGAGGCAATAAATAATATGCTGTATAGGCAAGAATTTTTCCGTTTTTGAATTCTTATTAGCTTCGCTGCTTTGTGAAATGCAACCCTTTGAGCTTTTCGATAACTGACGCATGCTGTTATCGATTGATTTGCATACGCCGCTACACATCTCTATCGCTTTGCGGCATTGGAGCAAATTTTCGCAAAATTTGCGATATAATTTGTAAGTGTGCATTTGTTGAAATTGATTGTTTAAATGGTGTAAAACGCATTAAACAATTGCTGCGTGCGTGCTTATTATATGTAACCATTTTTGCACGCGTTCCAAAACAAGCAAAACGGCGATTAGCGAGCAACTAAAACTGAAACTGCTGCGCTCAAGTGCAGGTTAGTTTACATACGTTTACCGTTTACACAATGGGAAATGCTAATGTTATTGTATTGAGGAAAAAAGTAAACAAAAAGATGGTGTCTCTTCCTAGTAAGTGAATGCGTCAATGTTAATCGCGCTCTTTGCGCTCGCACATCTGCCAATCTTTCGCAAGTCGCTGCCATTGCAATCATCTAGGTGTGGCAAAGGCAAAAGCAAAAGCAACGCAACAACAACTACACCAACAACTGACATCGCTGATTTAACGGCATTAACAAGCAACAGTAATTTGCAGACGGCAGCAACAACAATTCTAATTGGAAACACCCGCCTCAATATGAGTACTAGCAACGAACTGGATAAGTCAGTAGCGACGACAGCAGCTCTGCCAGCGGTCGCCAATGGGAAACCAACGGATGCAAAGAAAACTGAAGTTATGTAGGTGTTGCTTGCAACAGTTCAAGATTCCATTTAATTTACTCAACTGTTCCACAGCAACTTTCAACCATATGACAAGCAATGCTGCTATAATATCAAAACGAATCATACGAAAGTCTATGGCTGTGGCATTTCCCATGCCCGTGGTTCTTCCAAGGTGAAGCTCAAGAACGTCGTCGACTATAAATGGGAGAACAAATACTATTATCCAGGACATTTGGTGGCCGTACATCGCGATGGCAAACATTTGGCCTATGCCATTAATGGTAAGTGATTAAATAGATCCTTTAAATTGTTGAAACGTTCCGATTTATGAGGCTTCAAATTTTTTGGTTGACTTATGCATAATAGCAAATCGATTGCAAACACTTATGGGCATTTGTAGAGGTATGCACATAAAAGTCGCTCTATACAATACCGCTAAGTTTTTTTTTTTTTTTGGTACCAGATGTTCTTTTGGATTGCACATTGTTGTTTATACATAATTAAGATCTAAGTGTGTCAGAGTATCGGTGGCAAATGTTAAGCGGATCAAATAATCTAAACTGATAAGAGCGTAAAAAATGTTTCTTATTTTGAATGGCAATTGAGTTAGAAATTAAGCATATGATATGTGAGTTCAAATAATTATTTGTATTCTTAAATGTTGATAAGTTTTCTATAAATACATGACATTGTTTTCATATATGCTTTTATAAACACGCGTACAGTTAACAACAAAGCAACCGGCATGGAGGGCATGGTTCGTGTGTGCAACACCAGCACCAGCCACCGAGCTCTTATTAAGGGTATGAACGGTGAGGTACTGGATCTTCAATTTGCCCATAGCGAAGGTGAACGCACGCTGGCGGTCATCGATGTGAGCTCACTGTTTGTGTACAAAATCGATTTAATCGATGGCAATTTGATATGCAAGCTAGTGGTAAAAGTGGACGATCCCATTGCCAACTACTCGCCCGAATACGATATGGTTTCCTGGTGTCCCTACATCACGAAGAGCAGCAGCAAGAATACCAGCGGCAGTGTTACTCGTCACGAAGATGCGGATGAAAATCAGCTGTTGATTTGGTCACGCAGCAAACAATTTCAATGTTTTTCAATCCGAATGATTGTAACCGAGCACGGTGTAAGTGTTGCTAGTCTTAAAATAAGAACAATATTGTATTGACTCAATGGTTTTATATAGCGCACTCAGATTAAGCCATCGGCTTTGGAAACTGGATATCTGAAAATTGAGATGGATTCACTAATAACATGCGTTGCGCTATCGCCGGATGGCAGCACCGTTGCAGCTGCATGTACCGATGGTTTGGTTCGTTTCTATCAAATCTACTTGTTTGATGTGCGCAATCATCGCTGCCTGCACGAATGGAAGCCGCACGACGGCAAGCCGGTCGCTTCGCTGTTCTTTCTCGATAACATTAACAAACCGGTGGATAAGTAAGTATACAGCATCTAACAATTAATTTAGCTGACCATACTAAATGGTTTCTTGTTTCGACAGTTCCTACTGGCAGTATGTAATCACCACTAGCGATCACAATACGGAAATTAAACTGTGGAATTGTTCGCTATGGGAATGCCTGCAGACGGTCAATGTAATGGCCTCAATTCCGACCAGTCCACTGCCGAACATGTTCATAGCTGGTATTGATCGCAGCGCCAATTATTTGGTTATATCCAGTCTTGAGTCCTTAGCCGTATATGTAATGCAAATTGGCAGCACTGGTAGCAGTGGCAACAGCAGCAACGATGAGGATAGCGACAGCAACGACTCTGATAATGGCAGCGATGCTGCCGGTGCAATCAGCGGTGCTGGCAACAATGAAGTCGCCCTACGCATACAAAACGTAGCAGAGTTCAAGCTGAGTTCAGGCATTCTATCGTTTTCCATTGTAAATGCCAGCATGCGTCGCTTAAAGAGCACAAATGAAAGCTACTATCCGTTTGAGGAGCCCGATGATTATGATGATGAGAGCAATGCCACCACCGATGCTTTAGTGGTGCACATGTTTGTTGTGCAAGCCAAGAGTCTGCAGGAGTGCCAGATTATCTATCAGCCCTCTGTTCCCGAAAAGATAAAGCTTGAGCGTAGTTTAAATAGCAGCAACAAGTCGAACGCCAGCAACAAGCGCTCATTGTCGCCCGACGGTCTACTCCATGTCAGTGAGATCAAGCAGGAAGCCAGTTCACCGCACAATAGCAGCAGCAGTTCTGGCGCTGTGCCCTTGGATGCACTTTTTGCCAAATCCAAGCGTAACTCAGCCAGCTCCACATCGGCTTCGGTGGTGGCTGTTGCTGTTGCAGCAACCGTGGCTGCACCCTCGACCATATTGCCGGATGTGACAACTGCAAGCAAATCCGGTTCGTCATCTCCCCAATATGGCAGCGGCTATCCACAGCTGAATCTTATGACACCGGATGCGTTTAGCGCCAGTAGTGCAGCCAATCCAACCATGCTTTTGACTACCACCAGCATTAGCAGCAACACCACTGGCACTGATGCTATTAACAACTCTACAGCTGCTTCAGCAACTAGTGCTGTCGCCAGTGTCGATCCATCCACAATCAATTCGCAGGTGCTTAACACGTTGCGTATGCTGGCCACAGTCACCGCAACTACCACAGACCAAGTCAATACGTCTCTTATAAATCTGATGAACAACACTTTAATTGAGGATCGTGAGCAGCAGAAAATTAAGGACAAATTGGAGGCGCGTAAAAAGTTTATTTCCATTGATCGCAATCCTGAACGCAATGCAGCTGAGAATTTGGCCAGTGGCGGCTCCAGTCCCAGTCGTGAGGTGCAAGAGATTATGGCCACTCAGGAGGATGCCGACGACTACGAGGCCGAACTGGAGAACCTTGAATCTGATGAAGAAAATCCCTACTTTATAATATGCAAAACGGAAAAGAAGTGACTATCTGTAAATAACTTTTGTCTAGCGAAGTGTTAATTAAATTTTGGATTTTTAGAACGGACGAGGAGTTAGCCAACTCATCACCGCTGCTGCAAACTGTCGAGGAAGCAGCTGCCGCTGCCAATTGGTTGCCGCAAGACACCAATTTGCAGCCGACCAAAAAATCCGCTGAACTTCAAAATGCTGCACAAATCATGTCACAAGCTGTGCAGCATAAGAACAATGGCAATGTTCCGCCCACTCTTGGCAGCAGCAACAACACGACAACAACACTAAGCAACAACAACAACACCAGCCTCAATACATCAATTGAAAATCCCACTGGAAACGCAGAGATGAATGCTAAACTGGAATTGCTATTAGGTGCGTGTAGAAAAAGGTTTTAGGTACCAAGGTATAAGAAATAAAATATTATTTTTCTTTGCAGATCTGGTCAAGGCTCAATCGCAACAGCTTAATAAACTGGAGCATGAGGTTAGCAAATTGAATCAACAACAGCAGCAGTTGCAACAACAGGGGTGCAGTAGTACCACAGCTGCTTTGCAGCCCAAAAGCGTTAACGAATTGGCCTACAAAATTGAAATGCAGTTGTCCAAACTAATGGAACAATATCTCAAGCGTTACGAGAATGAGCACAAAAAGAAACTGGCTGAATTTCTGCACGCGCGGTAACTATAATAGACACCAAAATGTAAATTTAAACATCATCTTAACTATTTAACCTTTTTCATTCTACAGTGAGACTCAAAATCGTGAGTTACGCGATTCGATACTGCAAGTGCTGAATCAGTATGTTATGAATCACTTTACGGACATCATTGGCAATGTGCTGAATATGGAGCTGCAGCGACAGCTTTTGCCGCGTGTCAATGCCAAAATGGATCAGTTGCAGAATCAAATGCAGCTGGAAGTTGTGCAAAAGTTGAATGTGTTTGACAAGACGGTCAAGGAGAACATAGCGCAGGTGGTCAAGAGCAAGGTGTGTCTTAAAATATTCATAAAACTCTTGCACTAGTTTAATATACGTGATGTATATATTGAATTCTAGCAATTTTTGGACGCGTTTGGAAAATCTGTGCTGATTGGCGTACAAACCAGCCTGCAGACGGCATTCATTGAATCGATGAGCAGCACCCTGATACCGGCCTATGAGAAATCTTCACAAAACATGTTCAAGCAGCTACACGAAGCGTTTAGCGTGGGCATTAAAGACTGTAAGTAAAAATCACTGACAAACAACAGTCAATAAACTAAATATATTTAAATATTGTTGCGACTAGTCATGGTGGAGTTTAATGCGTATCTGCAGCACATGCCGCAGGCGCACAATAGCGACGAACTGAGCAATAAGCTGGGCTTATTAAAGCAGCTAGTGGAAACAAATTTATTGAAGCATCGCACCGAACTTACGGATGCAATGCTAGAGACCCAGCGTGAGGTGAAAAGCCTAGAGATATTGCTCGCCCGCCAAGTGCAGGAAACGATTCGAGCCGAGCTGCGCAAGCATATGGATAACCAGAATCTGGCATTGCGTTCGCAGGCAGCGACACCGGCGCCAACCTACGATCTGCGTGAGAGCATTAGACAGATGCTCCAGTCGGGTCAAATCAACATGGCGTTCCATCAGGCATTGCTGGCAAATGATTTAAATCTGGTGGAGTTCACGTTACGTCACACGGACCGCAATCAGGTCTTTGCGGCAGAAGGCTGCCGTCTGGAGCAAAAGGTACTGCTCTCGCTCATACAGCAAATATCAGCGGATATGAGCAATCACAATGAGGATAAACAGAGGTAAGCAATTATTTATATTTAGCTTTCTTTTGTTTATAAATATGTGTTTGCTTTTAACAGCTATCTGAATGAGGCGCTGCTGGCCATTAATATGTCGGATCCAATAACGCGCGAGCATGCACCAAAAGTTCTCTCCGAATTGTATCGCAATTGCCAGCTGTTCATCAAGAATTTCCCGAAGAGTCCGCAATGCAGCAATGTCCGCCTCTTAATCGCCATGTGCAATGCCACATATCGTGATCAGTTTAAATGATAGTGCGACGTTGCGGCAACTGCTAGCGTTTGGAACTGACAACAAGAATTCGAACCCAAAACTATGCACAGACATCCCCATATATACCCACACACAAACACTTGAACACACACATACATATTTACACAACAATTTTTTGTAGTTAAGCATCTCATCCCATAAGAACCGTCTCTAGCTCTAGCATCAATTAGACCTCGATACCTATTCCCAATTTATCTATATTGTGTCCACGTAAGCTAAAAGTTTTTTTTTCGCATTTCTTTCTTTTGTTAATATTTGTTTTGTGCGTATATATTTGTATTTTTATTTTTTATTTTAATATTTCTCAACACTTGTCACGATGTTTTGTGTTCCAATCAAAGAATAGAGTAGAACGGAAACGTGCGAGTTCAATTAACGTGATCAAAAATTGCAATAAGTTGTCTTTTTTTTAGATTTATATATTTAAAAAAGTATTGAGAATTTTTCATTTTGTTTCTTTTGCGCGCTTTATCTATACAATTTCCATTTATTATGACGCTTATCGAAGAGTAAAATACATGTTAAAGCAGAGCTATAGAATAACGTTTAAAACTATTTTCAAACTATAACGATAGCTGGCTTTCTAAGCGAGAGACGAACAAATTTGATGATTGCTAAACTAAAAGAATTACAAAACTAAAAGTAAATGCGTAATTAAGTTAAGCCCAAACAAAATTATAAAAAAAAAAATAAAATTAATAATAAAAAAAAGTTTAAATCTGTATGTATTTGAAAACTAATAAATAATTATTTCATTCGGACACTCACGGTTTCCCATAATTCAAACTATCAACATCATTTTTAAACTTACTTCGAAACTTGTCAACCAGAAAAAAGTTATGAGTTTAGTGTACTAAATATATTTTTATCGTCAAATATATGCAAAAGTTACAAAATGTCTTGAGACATACAATAAAAAAATAAGAACAAACAATTATATTTATATGTATTTGATTACCACAGCATAAAGTGGTTGCAAATCAAAAGGTACTTGTATTTAAGCACCCAATAGCACCATGAATGATCAGCTAATGAGAGCCAGTAGTTCGGAAGTGCGTTGTAGACAGCTGCAGCCACAGCCCGCGGCACATTCCGTGTGATTCTGTGAAAGGAAAGTAAGATCATAATTTAATAAACCGCAATTTAAGTTTATACTCACCTCAAACCAGTGCATCATGTGCTGCATATGACCGCCATGACCGCAGGAGAGGCACGCATTGGACGCACCGCGCACTGGCAGACAGCACAGGATGCAGATTAAAACTGGCCGCTTACACGGCTCACATTTGGGCGTACGCTTTGGTTTGCCACAGCCAGCACACTCGGTCACAAACTCAACACCCTGGGATGGCGGTGGCGTGTGCAACGTGTGCTTGAGGATTATCGAACGTTTCGAGAGTAGCTGCCAGCCAAAGAGGATATCAGCGTAAGCACGCTTAAATTGATCGAAAAGCGGCATTTTAGTGCGCCGTATTAACGAACATGCAAATGCATCATTCTGCCCTAGTTTAAAGTCCAGCCAGTCCAACGAATCGGACCACGAATTGCTGCGCAAATGTTTCATTTGCTGCCAAGTGCCAGTTGATGCACGCACCTGGGCAGATGATTTGAAATCCAGCGGCAGAACTGTATGATATGGCGATAATTGTGCATGAAGCTGTGCGGGTAGACGACAGGTGGCCACATCCATGTCCTTGCTCACAAATGCCGCCGGGCACTTGTCAAAGATGCAGGCAAGAAGTACAGCGGTTTGAACATCTCCAACGCTCGCATAGTGCATTATAAGTGATTCAAGCAGTGATTTCTTGAACGGATCCTTGTAGAATAGCATTTGACAACTCATCGCCGATTCTTGGGGCACATGCGGCGTTGCTATTAATTCAGCCAACAGCCAAATCGGCACTAAATCAAGTCGTCCATGTGTGCGACAAATTTCACCATTCCGACGACACGTTTCGACTATGTTTCGTTTATCCACTGTAAAATCGCGTGCCATATCTCGATTAATGTGAAGCAATTGGCTCGCATCGTAGATGTGAACGACTGGACTGGTGCCATTGATTTGACGCATCACACGCTGTTTGCAGACGCCCTGCAGCCGCTTGCAGGCTATCATGCGCTCCTGGAGATAGAACGAGGACTTGGAACCCAGCTGCGTTGTTGTTGCCATTACATTGCCCAGCAATCCGCTGCCGTTGATGGCACTCAAAGTGCGCGGCGTTATGGCTTGATGTTGACGCAACGTCAACCGCTTGGTGTTCATCACCTGGGCAAAGGTGGTCAACATGCCAATCGCATTAAATTGCACTCCCGATGTGCGCGGAAATGGTATGCAGGCATCGTGCAGCGCACTGGATAGTGCACCCTCCAATCTTGGTGATTGCAGGAGCAGTTGACTGCGATCCGCACCAACGCCGACAAACGCTGTCACACGTTTCTTCATTGCGGCGACCAGAGCCCGCAGACACTGCTCCAGACAGCTGCGTGATTTCTTCACACGCTGCAGGGCATTGGTGCGCAGCACTTTAAGGAGCACACCGCTCACCTCATTGGATAAGGTTGTGCCTTGGCACAACTGAAAATCGGGCGGCACATTCGGACTGGGATAGGCGGTGGGGAATGTCACCTGCAATATGATTGTATGATCCGCGGCACAGATCTTAAAGCATGCATAACGCTTAATAGCACACAACATATCCACATCCACATGAGGCATATTTGTGTTCAGCAGCGAAAATTCGTGCTGCAGCGAACACGTAGGCTGATCTGTTAAAGAGCGTGCAATGTGCGTCTCCTCGCGTCGCGCATAGACACCGCCAAAGCTGGGTGACCGTGCCATGGGCAGTGTATTGGCAGCACTAGAACCTGGCTCCAGTGTTGCCGCAATGGGCAACGAGACCGCCGTCATTGGGCGCGGCTGCAATGTATGCACAAACTCGGGCGGCGTAAGTGCCCGCAATTCACTCAACTCCGGCTCGTAGCGTGACGAATCGCCCTCCTCATCCTCATCCGGCGAGGGCTCGCATAGCTTTAACATTGTATCATCGATTTTCCAGACCCGTAGCGTACGATCACGCGACCAGGTGACCAATTCCTGCAAGTTATTTTTTGTTTAAGCCAAATTAATATAAATTTGATTTTGATATATTGCTTGACTTACAATTTCTGTGGAGTCTTCGTGATTTGGTCGCCAGGCAAAGTCCAAAATAACATCCGTGTGTCCCACAAATGAACAAATGGGATCCGTTTGCTTGCTGTTGCTCCACAGCAGCAGACTGTTCTCGCCACGACCCATATGCGGCACCACAATGCTGACCAAACCGTTGCCAATGGGCTAAAAACAAAACCATTTAAAGTTTCTTCATAGCTTACGCTCTTACCCGTTTACCGTATACCGTGCCCGCCATACGGGTGATAGTGTTGTAATGATCTTCTCAGCTCGCCGGGGATTGCAGACATCAAAGTACTTGACGGTGCAATCCTGACTGGCCGTGGCCAGGCACGTCTCCCTTTTGTGACTCCAATTGATGCCATGTACGCGATTTAGATGAGCTGTTATATAATGTGTGGGACAGCGGCCCTTGCGTATATCCCAGATCCGCAGATCACCGTCATGAGCAGCGGCCAACAAATTGCCCGAACGTCGATTAAAACCAACCTGTGTGGCACCAGCTGTACGCCGAAAGTTGAATGAATATCAGAAAGTGAAATATTGTGAAGAAATTAGAAGATTAATTACACATGCAGACAGCGTTTAAGGATAATGCCGGCTTGCGCGCATCCCGCAAGTCCCAAATGTGTGAGAAGGTGTCTATGGAGCAGCTAACAAGTAAATTTGGATCCTTGCTGTGCCAGTCAATGTCCGTGACGGTACGCGTATGTCCGCGCAACAAGTTATCATAGTACGGTTCTGCTGGGCCCCAGCGCACAATGTCGATATTTTGACTGGTCTGCAGGAAACAAATAACAATGATACAGATGGCTCTATCACTGGGTCAGTTCAAACCCACCGCTATAGCACAGTACTCGGGATGACTTGGACAAATGGCAAACTCTGCCACGGATACTTCGTATTTCGACTGACGCTCATGACGACGCAAAGTTCCGTCGTCTTGGCCCAAACGCTGTAGGGCCAAATGACCGCGACCAGCCAGCAGCACCCACTGGCCAGAGTAGTCCACCGACATTGCTGTCGCCTGAGAGTCGCGATGCTCGTAACATTTGTTGCTTTGTCTGATGATGTACGTCTGTTCGGAGCCACTGCCGGCGACTCGTTCGCCATTGCCGCTGCCGGAGCGAAGTGTCTCCGTAGGCGGCATTTTATTCTTGTAGGTTTGTTAGTGCCGATGATGTTGACGACAACATAAAGTGCTTAATTTTATTAATTTTACTAACTAAAGCACAAAACAAAACGAACTGATAAGAAGACGAATAATAACAATAACAAACCTATCGTATCTTTTATATATCGATTGTAGCTATCGCACCAGGGCTGAGTGCATAAATTTAACTAATGTGTTAAAAAAAATTATTTAAAAAACTAAAGTACCAAAGACTAAATATGAATATAAAATAGCTGTTTTTGTTTTTATTAAATTAAGTCATAAGCTAGTATCAACACAGTTAATTCAGCGAAAACAGATAGGCTGCCAGCACTGTAAATTGAATTTCATGAGAAAAATCAAACTCAAATTTATCGATATAATCAATTGATGATTCAGTTTATGATTCAGCTTGCTGTAAATTAATCTTCAAGATGTTTCAAAAACTTCCCGTCGATTGCCAATTACTTATTATTGAAAATTTGGACTTGGTTGACCAAGTGGCCTTATTTGAAGCATTCGAACACTCATCAAGAGGATTAACTGATATTGTTAAATACGCCTGGCAGCGCAAAAGTAACTTCGTGCTAAATGCTGCAGAGATCAAAGAGAATCCTAAGTACTGGAATATTCTTCTACGCAGCATTGGTCCATCTGTACAGGAACTGACTCTGCAAAATGTCGAATTCTGGACAATGAAACATTGGCGTGATCACAAATTTGAATTCCCAAAACTACAGCATTTAACATACGAGACTGTTTTATTGTGCTGACCTTTTTAGTTCTCATGTGTATGATGGTTTTGATTCTGATGATAGTGATTGTGATAATGATACGTGTGAAGTTGTTAATGGAACGACAAATCTATTGTTGGAAACTATTTCCAGGAGTGACATCTCTTTATCCGACGGGATTTTTTGCAAGCAGCATCGTTGCCAAATGGCCCCATTTGCGCAAACTGAACTTATGCTCTATTGATGGAAGTGAAATAAAATCATTGAATAAGTTTCAAATGCTGGAAGAGATAACTTTTTGCGGTTCGTGGCTATCGCACCCGGTACACTTGGACAGTCTGTTAAAGCTTAAGAACTTGCGTCGGTTAAGTCTCTTCAAAGTTGCTCTCTTCGAATTGAAGAAACTACAATCTTTAGTCTCCGCTTCGCCTCTACTTGAGAAATTGCGTTTGATTCGAAGCCAATTATTTTACAAACAAATCGATCTTTGGCAAACAGTCGCACTGTGTCCCGCTCTTGATGTATTTCATGTATCAAGCATTGCGCATGACCGAAATCCCGATTTCTTTGCCGAAAGTCGAGCTTTAATGCTGGATGTATTAAATCAGCGTTCTTCTGTATTGACTCTATGCTTTTGCAATACTGGCCAGACCGCGGATTTGGTAAGCTGCAAAACATATTGCTCCGCTTAAATCTATAGTTAATACATTGCATTTTTAATCTTACAGATACGTCAAAACTTCCAACATTCAAAATTAAAACTTGTCTTCTACGATGAGGATGAAGTTGAATAAATTGTAGGGAATGAAACTTTTGACTTTAAAGGCATTTACAGAGAGAACGTTCAACGTTATTATATTTTATATATGGGTCTATATATATATGTATAATTAATAGACCCATTCATACACAAGTTTTTTTTGTTTGTTACTAAGTTCGACAATGAATATCAATTCTATAAGATTTATATATTTTCTACATTATTAATATTATAATATATTTGTATTAATATACAAAAATGTTATTGGTTTAGTATATATTTTGTTTTTATTGTCACTAAATGAATATAAACGATCGAAAATGGTTCCATTTGTATTAGTCATGAGCCAAAATGTTTTTGTTTTTTTTTGTTCGATACTGTATATATATATATATTTCATAGAAATAGTGATTAACTTAACTTAATAGCTACACTCTGGTATAGAGACATCTAACACAATCTAAGGCTACACATTTGGCTATACAATTCGGACGAATTATCTGTGGCAATAGCAAAACATTTTCAATGTTGTATCATTGACACAATAACTCTGACTTCCGTACAAATTGATGCGACTAATCGTGCCAGTTAGGGCACTTGTATAACCAGTCATACGCACCGTGGACTCAAAGATAGCTAGGCCGGGTTTGGTTTGCAAACGCAGTGTGATGTCCACGGAGTAATCACTGTTGATCTCCTTGACCATCTTCTGGTGTGGCGCCGCAATAAACGCCTGCAGTATGGAGTTCAAGTACAGTGTCCGGCATTGCGAATGCGATGTCAAACGATCGTTGATCAGACGCACCAGATAGCGTGCAGCACGTTGCACTCGCTCATTATTGGTGGGCATCTCCTCGCGCTGATGACAGGTGCACCAGTGGGCTGCAATGCCAGCCTGCTCACAATTGCGCTCGGCGGGCACCGGCAGAAAGAGACTAATGCCACGGGGCATTATGCTATCCTTGTCCGTCAGTTCTTCGGCTTGGCGTTGCAGCTGCTCTGACTCGAGTCGGCGCATATCGAGCAACTGCAGCAATGTCGCGTGCAGATCAAAGGGTGTGGTCAAACGCTTGGCATTCAGCTCCAGATTGGCAATGGCCGATGGATAGCGTTGCTTCAGCCAGGCGGGATAGAGTGCAATAAGCAATGGTTGCCGTTCCTCCATCATGCCCTGATACGTGTGACGAAAGGAACCCCAGCGCAGACCATGATCCGACATGAGCAGCACCAGCGTTCGATTGAGCACACCTGACTCCTTCAAATGCTGCAGATTCAAAGCTAGCTGCTTATCCAACAGCTGTGGCGAATTGAAGTAGTCGTGGGTCAGTGCCACCGACCAGAAGAACGAGAAGAATGGCTCTTGACGCATGCGCGGCACCAGCTTACGCATATATTCGAGCAGTACATCTGCTGTGCGTCGTCCACCCATGCACAGATGTATGTTCAGGTCCTTATTTTCGGCAATGTGCTGCTCCATCTCCAGCAGCATGGGACGCAGATAGTAATCGGTTGGAGATTTGCGAAATCCCTTGCGATTAAAGTTGAACAGACCGAGGAAGCCAACATCCTCGGCAAAGACCGTCTTGTAGCCGGCCTGCTTGTAGCGTTTCCACAGAAAGGTGCAGCCATCGTAGCTGGTATGTGCCAATGGTGCCACACACGATATATTCAGTTCCTGATCATCGAGACCGCTCAACAGTGGCACCAGATTCGGAAACGTATTGTCGCCGACCTTGTTGAAGCCCCAGAACTCGACGTGTGAGAGATTCTTGCGTATGTACGCCTGAGTGTGACGCATTTGACGATGAAAATTCAAATGGGAGACACTATCAACGCCTATTATCATCACAGAGAGACGTTCTGGCTCTGACTCTGTCTCTGTCTCTGTCTCTGCCTGTGCCGCTGCCGCCGCTGCCGACGCTGCTGGTGTATCATTAAAACTGATACGTCTAAGGCTCTTCCGACGCTTCTTGTTGTCCGGCTTGTCCACGGCAAAGAAGTGACAGTCCCGGTAGATGAGGGCGCCAGCGGGATCAAGGCATTCCATGTATATAAACTCCACATCCTTGGGCAGTTGTATGCTTGGAGCCAATTTCAACGGCCTCGGTGTCGAATGATCATTCGTATTGTCTGTCTGTCGACGCACTTCCGTATAACGACAATTGACTTGGGCCAAATCCTTGATGTTGTAGTTACGCAATTGCTCTTTGGCATCTATATTGAGTAGCAGCTGACCAGGCACCGCATCGCTTGTCCGCAGCAATGGCTTGCGGCATGTGAATGGTCGCGGATGGAACATAAACTGTGCGATATTATCATCGAATACCTCAAAGTGGGGCATACGACAGCCGGGCGTATCAATGAAATATGCCTCGCTCACATTATACTCATCATCGATGCGTGCTACAAAATCGAAACGATCCCGCAATCTCAATAGCTTCGTCCTCAGATTGTAATCGACAAAGAGATACGAGAAGACGCACACGCAGAAGATGATGATGCAAATCTTCTTGAATTGGCTTCGATTCTTCGTCATGTTATAGTAGCGATAATAGTGCTGTAGATCACGTTTTGTCATATATTTTGGATCCAGCAGATATTTACTTCTGCAATTAGATGGATTCACATATTTAATCGGTAAATTAGTGCGTGTTTCTTTTTCCATTGATGATAATGTTACACAAATAATATGTATATGTTTATCCAAGCTTACTACTATCAATTTTGCTTCATGAATCAATAATATATCGAGCTAAAAAATATATATTATATAATCAAGAACCTTAACTTTCTGAGTGCAATTTTTCCATCCCTTTTTTTAAATGCCAACCTCGCAAAGTTCATTGTCTCAACAAGCTTCCAACATTTATTGTATTTTGTTGCCGTCTATCATTAATTAAGGCGGCAAACAATATATATAATGTAACACACACACACACACTCACACACAAAAAGAACACAGTCAGCGAGCAGTCCTCAAGCTATGGAGCATCCTTTAGTCAGTGAGGCACGAACAAGTCTTAGGTGTCCTTTTATGAGCACAAGGACGTGACGTTGTCAATGTTTTATCTATTTGTGTTGCTGTTTTCGCAAATGAGTGAAGAGCCAAGAGTCTAACGCGCGTTAGGTGACTCATGCAAATGTATGCATTTATCCACAAGCCCGAAAGTATGCAATACAAAATTTATGTATGCATTTAGTGCATGGCTGAGGTGAATAATGCAAGAAAGAAGAAGAGGTGAATGTTGTAATAAACACAAAAGGCTATAAGAACGGTTAAATGAAGCATACACTTTGAAAACCTCAAACTAAAGTTAAGCGTCAACACACAGATTGCTGTGTTTAACATTTTTTACTTTAACCAACTCCTTGTCGAATTTATTATTCATTTATTTTGTGTACCTCAAGTTATTTAGAAAACTTTCTAACTGCATTTTTAACTCAACTCAAACTTTGCAAAAAAGCTAAAAGAAAAACAGACCGAATCGAGAAGTAAATAGTTAATAAGCCTTGTGGCAGCTCCTTCCAGCCTTACAAGTTTAAGGATAAACCCATTTTGTCTGTGATAGAAAATTTTGATGTGTTTGTATTTCAATTCTTTCAATTGCATTTTTGCTTGAGCAAACACACACACACACACGTACAAGTTGGTCTCGACGTGCAAATGGTAAACGCGTTGGTCCTTAAAGCAAACAACCAACTACGACACACGTACACACACACACATACACACGTATATATACTTACTCATAGCTCATATCGCCGTATTTTCGGTTATCCTTTGTGGTATAGTAAGCACGCATTTTAGCACCTTACTTTAATTCATACAAATCCTAGCAATTATCTTGTTGCCCTTTTCACTTAAATCCTTGGCATTTTGTTGTTCCGTTTCCTCTGTTGTTGTTGTTAATTGTTTGTGTATGTGCCACATTTAGTGGCAACGCTCAATACAAGATTTTCCACACAACTGCCTCTGCGTTCAGCACATCTAGTCCTCTCTGTCAGGCCCTTGAAGTCGATTCGTTTACCTGGGAGCAGCTGCAGGCGCCTCTGCTGCCAGCCCACCTAACACTGGATGCTGTTCGCGTCCAGGCCGCCCTTTAGACGCCAAATTTACTTGTACTCTCTCTCTCTCTTTCGCTCTCTTGGTGTGTCTCTCGTTGTTTTGACGTTTGGAGATTGCGCAGCGCAGCCATATTGACAGTTGCCAGGGATGCTCTGAATGAATATGCACTGTGAGAAAGTTTTCAGGCGGTTACGGTTAGTTACGGTGTTGGAAAAAATCACAGAAATTATAAGAGCTAGAGATTACAGATTTGGAACATAAGCTCGCTCGATCCCTCGACAGTACAAGTTTGTTTCAAATTTTCGATAACTTTTCCCGTTGCCGATATACACATGTGATCGATAACTACAATATCTTGAATTTGAAAAACTTAGAGACCACGTTTAAAACATTAGAAGAAATAATGACAATCGGTGAAATTTTTATTGAAATCGGTTAAGAAACATCGGAGATATGCAACATTGAAGTTAAGTCAAGTATGCACACACGCATACATAGATACTTGCAAGCAGTGACTGTACGCGTAAAGTATAACGTTCAGGGTATAGTCTAGATTTCTCGACAAGAACCTTCTTACTTGTTTGTTTTTTTTATACCCTTAACCCATTGAAAATGGGTAAAAAGGGTATAATGGTTTTGTGCAAAAGTATGTAACAGGGAGAAGGAAGCATCTCCGACCCCATAAAGTATATATATTCTTGATCAGAATCAACAGCCGAGTCGATATAGCCATGTCCGTCTGTCCGTCCGTCCGTCCGTCCGTCTGTCCGTCCGTCCGTCCGTATGTATGAACGCGTCGATCTCAAAGACTATAAGAGCTAGAGACTTCAGATTTTGTACATAAGCTCGCCTAATCCCTAGGCAGTACAAGTTTGTTTTAAATTTTCGATAACTCTTCCCGTTTCCGATATACACATGTGATCGATAACAACAAAATCTTGAATTTGGAAAACTCTGATGCAGTTTGAAACATTAGACGAAATAATGACAATCTGTGAAAATTTTATTGAAATCGGTTGAGAAACACTGGAGATATGGAGTATTGAAATTAAGAAGGTATGCCTATACGCGTATACATACACACACTCATACATACTTGAAAGCACTGACTGTATGCGTAAAGTATCGGGTTAAGGGTATAGTCTAGTCGGGATTTCTCGACTAGAGCCTTCTTACTTGTTTTTATATATATATTTGAGCCTTTTAAAAAGTAAAAATTAAATAAAAAAGTTTAATATTTATAATAAAAAATTTAAAAAATAATACATTTATTTGTGTTCATCAATTTAAGAATAAAATTAATTAATAAAGATTAATATTAATAATAACAAATAAATAATCTTAAGTCTTTTAGACAATTGCAGATTTTTCTTTACACATCTTTAAGCAAACCCGATCAAAATAACACTTATATCTATTAATAAAAATTCTTAAAAAATATAATAAATAAATAAATCTTTTTACTATTTTATCTTTATTTTTCATACTTTCGTACAAATTATTTTTATTAAAATATATAATAAATAAATAAATCTTTTTAATATTTTATTCTTTATTTTTCATACTTTCGTACAAATTATTTTTATTAAAATATATAATAAAGAAATATTTTTTTTTACTATTTTATTCTTTTTTTTCATACTTTCGTACAAATTATTTTTATTAAAATATATAATAAATAAATAAATCTTTTTACTATTTTATTCTTTATTTTTCATACTTTTGTACAAATTATTTTTATTAAAATATATAATAAATAAATAAATAAATCTTTTTACTATTTTATTCTTTATTTTTCATACTTTCGTACAAATTATTTTTATTAAAATATATAATAAATAAATAAATAAATCTTTTTAATATTTTATTCTTTATTTTTCATACTTTCGTACAAATTATTTTTATTAAAATATATAATAAATAAATAAATCTTTTTACTATTTTATTCTTCATTTTTCATACTTTCGTACAAATTATTTTTGTACATTTTTGTTTGCTCCTTGTTGGTTTTTTTGGTGGATGTACTTCACACACAGTGTTATATTAGGCTGGACGAAAGCTTCTTAATTATGATTTGCATGTTTGCTTAATTAATATACAATAGAAGCCAATATGTTTCAGAGGTCAAGGAACGCATAAGATGTTTCTATGGCCAATGAACTCATTTGAAAGCCCATCCAGCTGTGAGATTTTGGTATTGTGTGTTTTGTGTTTTCGTTTTTAGTTGTTAAACTAAATCATTAAAATCAAGTAATGCATTTTTTTGGCATTTGCTTATGAGAAAAGCTATTGAATCGAAAAATATTGCGTGTGCTTTGTTCAGAAACTTTTCGCAGCGACATGCAAATCCTTTGACTTTATCCTTGATGCTGAAAAGAAAAAAAAAATGAGGGACACCATGCGGCGTTGCCCACATTTGCTCATTAGTTGCGAAAAATGGCAAAAGACCGGCCAAAAGATGAAAAGCAAGGATCAATTGACTGCAACAGTATGTGTGTGTGTGTGCGATTGTGTGTGTGTGTGAGGTTCTTTGTGTGTGTTAATAACATACTGCTGCAGGCCAAACATGGTATTTTTATGTTCAATAATTACAACAACAGCAGCAAACATGTTGGCGTAAATCACCCAGCCTGAAAAGAGCATTTCACTGTTGCCCCATGCCCTCCCTTCGACGCTCAGTGGACCCGCCAGGACTTTCCAAGTAGCCCGATTAACAAGCGTTTGTAATGTTTCATTACTGTTAAAAACAAAAATGTGAACGCAAAAAAAAAACCAAAGCAATAATGAATCAGAAAATCGTCTATAAAAGCGAGAAGCACCGAAAGCAAACGCTTCAGTTCAAAATTTCAAATTGTGTGCACAGGCAGCAACGGAAAAGTGCATCCAACACCCAACAAGCGATAGTAATCAGTTTAGTTTACTTTAGTTTAGGCTGGCAGCTGCTGGCTTCTCAACCTCTTGTCATTTATTAACAATGCTGCAGCAGCAAAGTCATCGCCGCCAGCAGCTAAATAGATGCCGGCGGAGTGGCAGCAGCAGCAGCAACACCAGCAGCAGCAGCAGCAGTTGTCGTGCCAACTACTTGCCTGGTCTGCTTATTGTGCTGCTCGTCCTGCTGCAGAACTTTGAGCTGCATATGTGCCGGCAATTGATGGGCTCTGGTGGGCGTCGGGACATGGAAAGCAACCAGGAGCGTAATCTGGCCGAGACGCAACCGGGTGGAGTTGTTAGCCAGCCGGAGGAGATATTTAGTGCGCCCAGCGAGGTGTCTGACATGGGCTATGATGAGTATCCGGTGAGTGACGGAGTGCAGAGTGTTGTACCGGTTCGTTCTGCAAATGAAACCAAGTTCGAACTGAACTTAAGCGATTTTCAAAATTAACATATATTCTCATTGGTTTGACCTGTCGATCAAATCTGCATTTAAGTTTAAAAACAGGACTTTTGTTTGTAATTCAAAAATTGGTTTAAAAAGTCTCCTTGGAGCAGTTTCGAACTGCCAAAACTTCTTCAAAAACGAACCGATTTTCAAAAGTTTTTTTTAAATATTGATATGAGCTCTGGTAAAAGTGGTAAACCCTTGTTTCTACTGCGGAACCAACAACTAGCACTTATGAACCGGTTCTCCTTGGAGCAGTTTCAAACTGCAAAAACTTCTTCAAAAACGAACCGATTTTCAAAAGTTTTTTTAAAGTCTTGATATGAGCTCTAGCATAGTGCTGTATAACAGTGGTAAACCCTTGTTTATACTGCGGAGCTAACAACTAGTATTTATGAACCGGTTCTCCTTGGAGCAGTTTCGAACTGCCAAAACTTCTTCAAAAACGAACCGAATTTCAAAAGTTTAAATCTTGATATGAGCTCTGGCATAGTGCTGTATAAAAGTGGTAAACCCTTGTTTCTACTGCGGAACCAACAACTAGCACTTATGAACCGGTTCAGACTTTCTACCTTATTAAACCTAATCGAGTCTCAAAAGCAATGAAGTTTTTTGACTTTAATTCCCTTTTCCCTTTTGAGAATTACATTACAAATGGCTTCAAAATAAACGTAATAAACTAAATTTGAAATAAAAAATTCAAATCTAAGGAACTTTAAGTCATTTAAGTCCTCTCCATCACCATCTTGCGAAACAATTTGTGTCTCGTTTTACACAAGAATCTTGTAATTGTATATTTTGTATTTGATTGCTTGCCCTGCAGGTGAATTTCTTCTGCTTTGATATCACAGCGGCGATTTGGCCCCCAAATCCCAACCCTAAGCCCAAATCTAATAATCTCTTTTGACGTCACGTTGTTTTGTGTTTTGATTGCGTGGTCAACAGAGAAAATATTGTCGTTAAAAAATACGTACGTTAAGCCCAAATATTTCGTCTGTGGGCGTTTGCTAAATGCGTACACGACATGTGACCAATATTGCGTATACGTCATGTGAGCAAAAACTATATTCTAGATAGTTGTATGGTATAATAATTTTTAAAAAATATTTTCTAAGCATTAAGTCTTGATTACACACGTTTTACAGATGGTAGTACCCAAAAGAGCTGCTTTGCTGTTGGATCGTCTAATGGTTGCACTGCATCATGCGCTGGAGAACGAACGTGAAGGACATCGCATTGGCGACTTCTATGCCAACAAGAATCTCATACAACTAAGACCCACGGACTTCAAGAACGGTTTGGAACAGCTGCAGGCAGCTGAAGAAGGTAAGGCGAAAGACAGTTGTATGCTTTTGAAGATTGATGTGTGATGGAATTTGTATTCTTTTGGAAAGGTAACAACAATATGCAAATGAATAGCCATAATTTTCATATGTATAGCGATGATGATCCTGGCGTGATGATGGATTATGATTTCAAAGATTTAAATCAAATAAATCGCGCAACGGGCGAAACAGTAAGTTGGATATTGAAACCAAAATATGCAATTAAAGATATCAATTAGCATGGAGAAAAAATGTGTAAGAAAATTTCAGTTAATGGCAAAGAGCTTTCAGAGAAGAGCCGGCGGCGTTGGCCCGGCAGCTGGCAACGATGCGGCACTATCCACAGCAACAACATCAACAAAAGGCGGCACAACGTCAACGGGTTCAATATTAATCGGAACAGGAGCCAGGCGCATACAACACGCTGCCAATGGAGGTGGTCGCATGTATTGGCGCTGCTATTTCAATGCCGTTAGCTGCTTCTAAACACATCCAAGCCGCAAGCCAACAAAGCAACAAAAATATACATCACCAACAACCAAAAACCAAAATCCAAAATCCATCAAATGAAAATCAAAAAATCATCTTCAACATCATTTTATTGCGTTTCCTTGGCTGCTATGAAAGTTGTTCGCGTGATTAACTGAAATCATCTGTAAACATGTATTGTAAACTCAATTTTTGTGTCGATTGTATTTGTGTCTAAAAAAAATAATACACCTAAACTTATTTCTGTGTACAACGCTGCAGCTGTGAACTGCGTAATAAATAAACTAGAAATCAACTTGGTTAAATTCTTTCTATATATAAATAGCATATACATACACATCATTTGTATAATCCATAAATTCCTTTGGATTTGGCCTAATAATGATTGGCATTGATCATAAAACATTCATTCTGATACTATATTCCCGTTATCGTTATCAATTCTGGGTGCAAACACATAATACTCTTTGTATTACTTAGTTGAGATTGGGCCCAAAAGCGGAAGTGCCACTCTGCTCATGTGTTTAAGCACTTAGATATAGTACGTTGCACTTATTTTAAATGTTTTCCATTTGAGTTTCCACCTGCTTATCAAAGTTGCTTTTCAATGGGGAACACGATAAATGCATCTGTTAGAAAACAGAAATAAAAAGTGGAATGGACTTTAGACTTAAACTTCCTTTAAACTTATCTAATAAGTAGAGTTCTTTATCCTTGGTTTGAGCTAGTGGAATGCTTGTTGAACATTTGTATAAAAATCTTCTAGATACCAAGAAATTCCAACAAGTAGAACTTTTCGAAACTTCTAACTTGGTCAAAACTTAATCGATTTTGAAAACCAAAAGCATTTCTGGCATGATTTGAGCTCGAAAGCAATGCCTCGTTTAAATTCTAAAATACGAAATATTCTCCATTTTTATGTATCCGACTTATAAACAAGTCAAAATTACAACAGCGATAACTTTTTCAAAGATGATACAATTTTTGAAAGCAAGGACGATACATTCATGGTTAACCTCTAGAATACTACTCCGAAAGTTACTTAGTAGCTTATATTTCAAAAATATATGATTGAAGTATATAATAAGTTTCTTTTTATTCTTAGCCGTCAATATTTTCAAGATGCAAATGATTTGCAATCTAAAAGTCAAGACTCAAACTTGGCGCAAACTAACTATAAGTCTAAGTGATGTTATAAAAAATGCGTTGCACACCCACGCTCTTGCCCCTCCCTCCTGCTTTCCACATCGATCATCTTGCTTGTGCAACGCACGTAATTCGCTTTATGGCCAAGTTTAATTGCCTGTTTTGCGTCGGCTGCTGCCTTGCATTCGAGCCAGTCGCGGCACAATCGAGTGTCAATTTTTATTGGCCAATATGTAAAATTAATGATGTTGTATTACAAATTGATGTGGATTGAAGAGTTAATTGATGTACTCACAAGCTGCCAGCATAATAATAAAAAAGTCAACTTTTTTTTTTTTTTTGCTTTTATTTGGGTTTGATTATCAGACTGTATAGACCATAAATCAAAAGTGCTAGCAGCATGATGTCATTGATTTTGTAGCGCCGACAAGTATGCAACAAGTATTTGTGTGCCCAAAAATCAACAGGTGACTTTCGTTATATTCACCACACCCCACCACTATCATGCTGTGCGTATGTGTGTGGTGAATAATTAGTCCCTTAAGCCTTGGCCATACACAACAACGACAGCAACAAAAGCAACAACACCAATTGTTGCAGTCGAGTATGGCAACAACATGTAACTACATGCCTAAGCCAAGTTAACGTTTGGACCCACTTCCAAACATCCACCCTCCTCCCTGCAAACTACCCCTGCCGATAACCGTAAAACCGTTCCTGGTTTCGCTGTTGTCGTCGCTGCCTGTCGTCGATTCGCCTGCGCTCTGCTATTTTGTATATAAAGGCGAACGCTGTGCATAGCCAACATCGAGTTAACAATTTCACTTCTTGGCGTTCACATCGAGCCGCAACCAAATAAAACACACGAACAACATATCGTTACTAGATAGATCCTCAGCAATATTGCATTTCATTTCGGTTTGCAACAACATAAATTACACTATTTCGCGAAATAAATAAAAGCAGTTTCCACGTTTCGCGCCAATAAACTATTGCCGTCGCTATTTGTTTAGGCCCAACAATCGTATCCTTCATCCTTCTCCAGTAAGCGGTGAGTTCATATATTTTTGGTTATTTTTTTTTTTTGGTTTGATATTTACTGTATTTTTCTGTGTGTGTGTGTGTTTTTGGGTCTCTAATGGCTGTCTTTACTGGCTAGGCGGAAAATATGTTAAGTGAAATATATATTCGAATTTTGTGGCAAGGAATTAAGTGTGAAAGGAACATTGTTGTTACTAAATATTTGTATTGTGAAGAACAAGAAGAAAAAAAAAAGTTTTCTTAATAATATTTAATAGCTTTTAAAGTTAGAAAGTTTTCTTATAAATTTATATATTTTTTTTTTAGTGGTTTTTGATGTGTGGAAAACTTTCTATCAGCCTTTTTGTTTTATATATAAAAAATATTATTGCTATATTTTTATATTTCTTCTTTTTTTTTAAACATATTTTGGCAGAAAGCATTTTTCAAAAACTCAAACATAAAATAAAAATTGAGCAAATAAATTCTTAAATATTTTTATCCTTTTTTGCATATCAAAAATTTCAATTAATTGAATTGAATACTATTTAATTGAATACAAAATATTTAAAAATCTTTAGCAAAAGCAGTTTTGTTATATTTTATATAAAATTGTTAAATTCTAAGAAGAAGCATTTTTTTCAACAAATTAATCTGCTAAAAATTATCTTGCATTTTTTTATGACAACTTAACTAATTTGTTTAGCTGATTTCGCTTTTATTAATATTTAAACAATGAAAAATAACGCGTACATATTTTAAGAAATGAACTGTCAGCTAGATTGACATCCAGACATTTAAGCAATGTGCAAAATTCGTTTTTCATGTCAGTTCAAGCTGCTTGACAAATGTGGCTAATTAATCATCTTCTTGTTGCCTTCGCTTTCATACCTTTACTTAAATTGAAAAGCAGAACACAAAGGACACCGAAGCGCCTCCGAGACACAAAATCACAGCAAAAATACATTTGCCTGTTGCGCGTGTAGGCAAAATGGAAAATTATGTGAATTATTTAGGACGTGTAAAAGAAAAGTTTGCTTCATTTGTTGTGTTTTTTCATCCTTCGAATACAAATGTCGACATAAAAATGTAATGTTTTCTCTATTATGCGGTCAAGACTCAAAGTCCGTTCTCAAGCAAGTTCTCCTAGTTATTTTTTTTGGCTGTATGCTTAAAGGATTGCTGTTGGCCATGATTGGAAAAGTAAACCGCAATCAAATTGCATTTAATATTTATTGCTTTCAAGCCCCCAAGCAAATGTTTTGAAGTCTTGCAGGGAAAAATAGCTCTAAGGACAGCTAAATTTAGACAGCCAAAATGATGAAGGCCAAAATTGCTTTTAAAGTCTGCCAAAAGGATGTCAAACCGGTTGCGGTAGCTTTAATTGCTTGTTAAATTTCCGATTTTAAATCAAAGAAAGCGAGAAAATCAAATAAATTGTATTTGGTTTTGATTTTCAGTGTTCTAATAATTAATTTAACGAAATTCCGCTCAACTAACCCAATTATTTCGCTTCGTTTGAGATCTTAAAACTTCTTTGCAATCGTTTTCATTTGCACAACAAGTTTCAAATTCCAATTCCCTTTTCAAACCTCCTCCAAACTCTTCAATTTAATCGACAGTCTCATTTGTATATTTTGTTCTGGTCTTTGATGCCGCATTTGTTATCCACTTGTTGTCAGTGCATTTGACTAAAAGGACACAAATACCGCACCGCAAACCGTACGAAAAGGAACGAAATTCAATAGCCTTTCAGTTCGGTTCAGGCAAAAGTATCAAGTGAAAATTGCGCCCCAAAAAGTAGGCAACAAACAACTAACAACCGTTCAATTCCTAGAAGAAGAAGACATGTGTTAGTCTCGTTATTTTCCCGTTAACCATCAAATGTCGTCTCGTATAACAAATCAGCAAATAAAGTATCTCTGCAAAGCAAAATTTAAAATGCTGCAAACCTGGCAAAACGAAATGGAATTTAGTTGAGCCGCATAATCCTTGAGTAATCCCACAAAGAGTGAGAAATGAAAATTGCATTTTCGCTTTATCTTGCTCTGTGCCCAACTATCTTCTGTGTTTTTTCTTGCCCTCTCTCTCTCTCTCTCTGTATAGTGTTTGGTATTAAATTTCTAATTAACATTGGAACTTAATTTATTGGGTGCAATAAAAATGTCCTGATTATGTTGGCACTGCCCTTCGCACATCTCCTGTACTTGTTGCTTTTTATTATTCCATTTGATCTCACTGTTGACTACCGTATACTGTTTACAAACGCCCTGAGCACTAGCAAGGCTCCCCTGTTACACCCTCTCCCCCTCCCTCTTCTTTCTTGCTTTTTGCTGCATATTATTAGGTAATTTTATTGCTGAGCAGACCGTTAGATATTCCACTGTGATGTTTCTATCTATCCATGAAACATTTTATGACTTGCTGTTCCAAATAGCGGATAGCACCCTTTACGATATGGCATTATAATTATCTATGGCTCAGGTATTAACAGCCTGTTGCGAGAACGTGTCAGACAGACAGACAAGCCCACACATTTGTCGCTGCACTTTAATGGTGGGCTTAAGAGCTATCTACATATTTGTTTACATTAGCGATAAATGTCAGTAGAAAATTCAGTTAAAACATGAGTTGAATCACGCTAAAAGTGAAAAAATATATTTTATTATCTTACTTACGAAGGGATTTTGAATATTTATATATAAATGGAAATTGAGCATTTTTTAGTTAAAGTATAGCGTAAAAAGCATATGCACATTATTTTATAGCTCTCTATTTTATGTGTACTACAAGGAATAACATTTTGTGTGATCAAATTGATTGCGCTCTAAAGTATGCTACAAAAAATTATGTAACGATCAAAAGGCATAAAAATAGTAGAAAATGGTAGAAAGAATTTTTATAACCAGAATTTTTATGCTGTAACATTAAATCCAAGTATATATATATATATTTCAAGAGTTTAGCTAGCCACTTAGATTTCAAATTTAAGCATGCATAATGAGAACATGTCCTGTAGCATGCTTGCAGTGGCTTTCTTTGTATAACTTGCATAAGAAATGCAAAGTCATAAAGAACATGCAGACATGGAACACAGCTGCCACAGGAGCTGCCGTGCGACATTTTATGAAGTGCAGTCGGAGCATAAGGTGACACGTTGAAGCTGTGGCAAAAGTCATTAACATTTACGGCTTGCGTCATTGCGTTTCGTTTTCGTTTTCGCTTTCGTTTTTTTGTGTTTACACGTGCTTCTCCAACACTGGTGTCTTTCTTACCTGTTGCATGATGTGAACTGTGTGTGTGTCATCCAACACTCAATTGCTTGGGCACGCCCACATGAGGTCATAACGATGTTGCTGCTTTCGTAATTAGTCGCTGAAGCAGCACTTAAATCAGGACCTGCAAATTGTCCTATCTATCTATCAAACAACATAAACACATATATATACACATTTTGGTTATTAGTCCTTCACTGCATATGTAATCGAGTCTGCGAGTCTTTGCTCCAACTTGTTTCGACCTGTTTGAGTATGTCCTTTCAACTAATTGCTTTGGGTTATGCATTGAAATTGGGATATCAGATTCTTACTTTGGGTAATTACTAAGGTAAGTAATAGTTACTTCACTTCTTATCGTTCCACGCGCTTTTAAACAGCTTCATAATTACTTATAGTATTTAGAAACATCAAAAAAATTAACTGTTCAAATCGATTAGCAATTAAAATATTATTAATTGCTTAGGAAGCACTTAACTTTCCCATTGGGATCTGATTAACTAGTTGTATATCTATAGATTGGGCTTGTAGTTATGGCCATTAATGTAACTGGCCGACAGTTGTTGGTATGTTGCCAACGCGTAAAGTTAAACTTTGGCTCTATGAGCTCTACGCTTACCATGCGATATTCATCGGTGTCACGAGCTATCGCTACGATTCTAAGCAGAAGCGTTGTACAAACTCGCAATGGACACAATTGATAGCCAGTTTGGCCAATTTGTGTGTTCTGATCTTGATTAGTGTGAATCTAGTCGCGGCCTGGACCAGGCTCATCGGCATGGATAAGACAGCCGAGCTTGTCATGCGCCTGGATACGAGCATAAATTATGTGATTTGCCTGCTGCGTGTTGCACAACGCGTGCCCCGAGAGCGTGCCACACGTCGCATTGCGGAGCAACTGCGTCGCATGCGGCGAATCTATCGATATAGTTGGCTTCTGGACGCTGCGGAAGAGAAACTTTTGAATCGCATCTATTTGGCCAGAAATATCTGTATGTGGCTGCTGACTGCATTTCAGGCGGCATTTGTGATGGCCGTTTTTCAGTTCATCGAAATGCCGGTGCATCATCCGTTGGTGCAGGCTCTGGTGGTGATACTTTATGTCCTTGCTGTGGATGGTCAGGATCGGACGATGCATTTGCATTTTTTGATCAGCTGGCATATTTGCCGTTTGTTTAAGCGCTTGAATAAGCGACTTGAGCAACTGATTGCAGCCAATTCAGCTGTGTACACACTGGAACTGCATCATTTGTGCTGGCAACACTGGCAACTAACGGAACTTAAGCATCGCCTGGCCGTTGCCTATGGTCTCAACGCATTAGCCCATCGATTTTCTCTGATCGTTTCGGTTGCTGCTTTGGGCTTCTACATAAGCTTATTTCAATCGCTAGACAAGAAACTTATCGGTCTTTGTCTTTATGCCGTATATAGCCTAAATGGCTATATCCTTGACCTGATGTATGAGAGGACAACGCAATCTCACACTCAGACTTCGTGGCTGCTTAGGCAACAACTTGAACTACGTCATCCAGATGCACAACTTTCCAAAGGGGTATTCTTACCATAATGCAGTTGCTACGATTGCATTTTTTAACTACTTATTTCTTGCAGTGTGATATTTTGGCAGTGCAAATCGCTTGTTTTCCACTCCAAACTAAGATTTTTGGCCTGTCCGTGGGCGGCAAAGCGGCTTGGCTGAGCACAGCTGTCCTCATTTACAGCTGGATAATTGTGTTCATACAATATCGTATAGTATCGAAACGTCAAAATTCAGAGACGCCTTGAAAAGGCTTTAAAACTTTGTAATGCAACTGGAATTAAAAAACTTACAACGATCTTTTATACATATATTTTATTTTGAGCAACTAAATTTATATTACATTAAGCAGCTGTTTGCAGAAAGTTTGCTCATAAAATGCGTAATCGAACACAAAGGAAAAAACTTGGCTTCTATAATGGGAAGGAAAAAAGCATTGAAAACATTTGAAGGGCCTTTGTTGTGTGTATTAAATTGAATCACGTTCAACAGCAAATTCAATTAAAGTTTGCAAAACAGTTTTAGCCTCGAGGTACATTTTGCCAAACGGTTGTTTTGTTATTGTTGCACGTTGCATTTAGCACTTTTGCTGTGTTCTATTGTGTTCGAACACATGTTCAAGTTCATGTCCGGTTTTAATTGCGGAAATGCACTTTTGCCCAACAACAACAAGAACAACAGCAACAAGCTTTGCCTCCTTTTACCTAATTTGAACGCTTACGCAACGTGGCATGCGAGTCACGTTTGTGGCAACAAGTGTTGCACTGTTTCCCATTTAAACTTGAGCTGCTTTCGTTATGAGCTGTGTGATTCGAAAGCAGCTTTGCTCACAGCAACATTTGTCCTTTGATGAAAATTATAAAGGATTATTTTTGTTCAACGCATGAAGCTGAATGTCAGAAAACTGTTGTTTGAATAAATATTGCTTAGGCAAAATACAATTGCGTTTAAGTTTCACAATCAAAGTCTTTAAACATATTTCATATTTATTAACAGATTTTTTTGAATTTTTGCCATAAGGATCTATGATTTTATGGTTCTTTTCCGTTTACCAAAACTTCAAAATCACAATGCAATAATTTGTTTATTTTTTCTTTGCTTAAAATGAACATTTCCAAATATTTTATTATCTTTAATATTTTTTTTTAATATTTATTTTTTTTGGTTCTAGCTCAACTACAAAAAACCAAAAATGATGAAGTTTGTGCAAATTCTCTTGTGCTACGGCCTGTTGCTGACCATGTTCTGTGCCACAAACGAGGCAAGACCATCAGCCAGTGAGCCAAGTGCTGTAAGTATGGCCAAGCTAACACATAAATCCAACTAAGTTCAACTCTTGAAACGCAGGATACGGATGGTCTGGAGCCAGCAGATACTGACGATGTGCGTGCCGCCTATTCGGGCTACGAGATGCCCGCCCAGGCCATATACCCTAACATACCAATGGATCGCTTGCAAATGCTATTCGCCCAATACAGACCCACGTAAGTCTAAACTATTCATGCTAGAATTTTCTTCATTCTTCTTCATGAGAATTTTCTTCGCTATAGCGCCTATCTACGCACGCCCTCTTATGGCAACATGAACGAATTGTACCGTCTGCCCGAGAGCAAACGTCAAGTGAGATACCGACAATGCTACTTCAATCCCATCTCCTGCTTTAGGAAGTAAGTTCCAGCGGGCAACGATCCAAAAACCATAGCAAACAACAGAGAAGTACAACCCTATTAAGAAGCCACAAAAAAAACCAAAAAAAAAAAATGAAAAGAAAATAAAATAAAAAAGTTTAACAGCCCTTTGATAAATTAACATTTCAAACAAACAAAAAACATATGGATGATATATATTAGAAAATGTAGCATAATTCCATAAATGCCATTATTTAGTGCGATTAACTAAAGTTAAGACTCCAACGTATATAAATGTCTATTAACATAAACATTAAAACAAAAATGCTTCATTGTAGTTAACAAAACATATTCAAAATAATAATAAACGTTGCACATAAATACAATTTATGTTTGTTGCACATGGTCTTTAGTTCATTTATTTATTTATTTACGCTTGCATATGGTGTGGTAAAATAATTTTCAAATCATATACTTAATATAAAAAATACTATGAAATCAAATTTCCATTTTGTAAAGTTAATGTTTCAGCTTTTGAAACTAAGAAACTTAAAAACCTATCGATGTAATATATGAAAGTATTAATAAAGTTATATATTATATATTTAAAATACTTGAATGGCGTTTTTGCTTGACTTTCTTCTTTTAGAGTCTCTTGGAGTTTGTCATTAAGTTGAAATGACTTTCGAATGGCGTAACTTTTAGTTGCATCCTGAGCATGTTGTTCTCTTACACTTCCATTCACTTATATGCCCAAACGTCTTCGCTCCAGCTGCTTCACATCACGTCCATCCATTTGCAGCGCCAAGCGATCAGGTGTCGAGATCTTGTAGTCACCATTACGTTTATTGCGCTCCTCGACGCGCAGCGAGGTGGCCATCATAAAGACGGAGAAGACCAGGGCAATTAGATACCGTACGACGAGCATTTTGACACGATTGCGATTGCGATTTCGATTGCGATTTCTTTGCCTCAGAACCTCACAGAACCGACTATTGCCCGTTCATTTAGGGATCATGGCTTTTATAGCCAGAATTGGGCATGGGATATCAGGTAGCAAAAGGAAAGTTTCTCAATGCATCCCGATTGATCTATGTATGTTTTCTCTGCACTTTATCTCTGTTGTACACTGATCTGGGAAGGAAAAGAGTATATCCTTCTTGGAAGTGTCTAACTTTAACAGTTAGCATATGATATCGAAGAGTTTTGAGAAACATATCTAATAATTTAGTATTAAGAAAAGAGTTTATCCTTCTTGGAAGTGTCTAACTTGAACAGTTAGCATATGATATCGAAGAGTTTTGAGAAACATATCTAATAATTTAGTATTAAGAAAAGAGTTTATCCTTCTTGGAAGTGTCTAACTTGAACAGTTAGCATATGATATCGAAGAGTTTTGAGAAACATATCTAATAATTTAGTATTAAGAAAAGAGTTTATCCTTCTTGGAAGTGTCTAACTTGAACAGTTAGCATATGATATCGAAGAGTTTTGAGAAACATATCTAATAATTTAATAGTAAGTTTTTTTTTGCTTATGTATAAAAACGAATAAACATTAATTGTTTAATATTCTAAGCTTTTTTATTGAATAGCTTTTTCTTTTATTGTTTGTTTTTATGTTCGAATATATATTTAATTGTGTTAAAGCAATAATTTTGTATACTTTTAGTAGTTTAATAAATGTTTTCCAAAAAGAGAAAAGCTTTTATTATTTTATATTTATTGCGTTTGGTTTAAAATATGTTAGTAATATAATAATAAGATCCGAACGGATTTAAGGTCTGCATAAACCCCGCTCAAATCAATAAAGTCCAAGACAAAACCCCAATAAAAATCGTCTTAAGTTTTAAAGTCATTGCCAGGTAGGTCAAAAAGTGACCTGGAAATGTTTTCAAGCTTCAAAATTATTGGTAAAAGTGGTGTTGTAAACGCTAATCCATTGGCAATTTCAGCTTCCTGTGCTTAACATGCAAATCCAGGCAGGCACTCAACTCGATACACATATATCCACATTATCCCATCTCTGCTCGGCATAATTTGCCCCGTCAACTATAGTATCTGTGTGTGTGTGTGTGTCTAATAATAATTGCGAGCATCATCAGTATATGTGATGCAGTTGTTGTTGTTGCTGTTGCTGCCTCATCATCAGGCAACAGTTGCGATTTTCCAAGAAGATGCCGCTGCAATGTTCGAGTCGACCCTCTGTTGCGATTTTTATGATGCGCGAGACGCGACGCGAGGCGACGCATTTAACCATTAGACATTTTAATTGTTAATTTTTGCAAAAATTTAAATAATGGGATGCGCTGCAGGCATAGAAGAATAACGAAAAGAACCTCGGCGAATGAGAGCTACCTGCATTTATTATCTGGCTCTAGAGAGAGAGGGAAAGAGTGAGAGAGGTAGATGGAGACTCCGGTCTCCAAGTGCCATCAACGTAAAAACAAGTGGCAACAATTTTCTATAAATTGCATTTGTGCAAAATTAAGTTCAATCTCTGGTTCTGGACCTGGTTCAGTTGTGCTGCTGCTGTCCAGTGTCCGGTAGCCGCATCCGCTGCACCTCATCGCTGCTGGAGTAGCCAAACTCCATTAACTTTGCAATTGGCCACCATAACTTTTAGACGGCTCGTTTGCCTGGTCACCTCTGGAATGGGGGCCCCCAACCACAAGCACCAGAGAACTGAGGAGGGGCGTAAGCGAGCCACATCCCAACAGCAGGCAGCAGGCAGCACATCGCTTGTTAGTTTTTGCGCCAGATCGTTTATAATAATTCGTATGCGAGTCATGTCATGGCCCCTAAAGTGTATCTGCGACTGCGCCGTCGACTTTGGCAAACACGACGTCGCATATCTGTATCTACGAGTTTTGTGGACTTCGCTTGGATCGACTCTGGTCGGACTGTGGAACCGAATCACCTACTTTTTGGTGCATCAAAAGTCATAAAAACTGAAAAATGAAGCTCAGAATTGTGTTTCTTCTTAAAATTTAGCGCACGAACCGGTTCAATAACCCAATTTTAACTTATTTCGTTTTCAAGCCAAAGCTTTGGATCAATAAAGTTCTCAGAAAACCAATAAATAAATCGCAAACTTTTGTTTCATGAGCTTATAATGAGATAAATCAATCTAACATTGGTTCAAAAACTGAACCGCTCCACATAGAAATGTTCGACATAATCTTTACAGTATTCCAAATCCAATAAATTAATCGCAAACATAAGTTTATGAATTTATAATGTGAGAAGACAATCTTACATTGGTTCAAAAACTGAACCGCTCCACATAGAAATAATCTATATAGTATTCCAAAACCAATAAATTATTCACAAGCATAAATTTATGAGTTTATAATGTTTAAAATATACGACATAATCTTTACAGTATTCCAAATCTAATAAATTAATCGCCAACATAAGTTTATGATCTTATAATGTTTAAAATCAATCTTACAAGTGTTAAAACATTGGTTCACAAACTGAACCGCTCCAAAAAGCAAGGTTCAACGTAATCTTTATAGTATTCGGTTACCTCAAACTTTAATAAGATATCTCAAAACGGAAATTTTGTTAACGAAATTATATTTCTTAACCATAGTACATTGGCCTGGCTTACACTGTCCCCTTTCTCTCCATCACGCTCTCTCTTTTGCTCTTCTGATCTGGTCAACTATGCAACCGCAGTCGCCGTCGCCGTCGGAGTCGAAGACGAAGTCGCAGCCACCGCCCCATGTTGCATGTGGCCTGGCCTGGCCGGCCTGGCTGGCTGCCTCTTGACTCGGCTGCTGTTGATCTTGCGCCCATTTTTGCGCGCATTGCTTTGGGTCGCCACCGGTTCGATTCCATTTCTGCCTCTGCCTCCTCCCCTTCCTACCCGCCCGTTGTCCATTTGTAACCACTTTATGCTGCTTTCGCAGTTCTATTGGTAAAAGGAAGTTAGAAAATGCTCTGAATTCATGTGGGCACTGGCGCTGGCATTTTTTTTCTTCTCCTTTGGCTTCAGCTGATTGCGGATCGCCAGAGCGAGGAAAGTTGACTCGAAAGACGCTTGAACGATGATCTCAACCTGTAGCAGAAGTTAGTTAGTTTCACTAAACTGAGCAACAAAAAAAAAAAACTGAGCATTAAGTTGAAACGTACATGTAAAAAGTTGGAGGATTAATTTACTTTTCGTATACGATTGCAAACTTGATAAATGTTGTAACATTTTTCAGATCATGCATATAACAAGTTATGTGTATATGATTTTTGTAACGTTGTTTAAGATGTACAATAAACAAAAATTAGGGTTAAAATAGAAAAATATATATAGAAAAATTATTAAAAAATAATATTAAAGTTAAAATTAGGCAGCTAATAATTTTTAAAGTATTTTAGACATAAGTAAAACAGAATTAAAATAAAAAGAATTGGAGTCGAACGTGTATAGATAATTTTTTTTTTAACGTTTCGAAGTTGTTTAAAATGTCAAATAAACAAAATTTAAGTTAAAAAAAATGGAATTTTTTTTAAAAAAAATAAAAAAAGTATTAGAGTAAAGTAAATTATTTTTTAAAGTTTCGGAGTAGTTTAAAATGTAAAATAAGCAAAATTTAGGGTTAAAATAGAAAAAAAACATATAGAAAAATTATTAAAAATAATATTAAAGTTAAAATTAAGAAGCTAATAATTTTTTAAGTAGTTTAGACATAAGTAAAAAAGAATTTAAAAAAAAGAATTGGAGTCGAACATGATTTTTCAAAGTTTGGGAGTAGTTTAAAATGTAAAATAAACCAAATTGAAGTTGAAAATAGAAAAAAAATATTAAAAAATAATATTAAAGCTCAAAACCAGGAAACTAATAATTTTTTTAATAGTTTAGACATAAGTTAAATAGAATTTCAAAAAAGAATTGGAGTCTAACATGTATAAATAATTTTTTTTTAGCTTTTCGAAGTAGTTTAAAATGTAAAATAAACTAAATTTAAGTTGAAACAAGTAAGAAGGCTCTAGTCGAGAAATCCCGACTAGACTATACCCTTAACCCTATAATTTACGCATACAGTCAGTGCTTGCAAGTATGTGTGAGTGGCTGTATGTATACGGGTATAGGGCATACCTTCTTAATTTCAATACTCCATATCTCCAGTGTTTCTCAGCCGATTTCAATAAATTTTCACATGTTGTCTTTATTTAGTCTAATCTTTCAAACTGCATCAGTATTCTAAATTGAAGATTTTGTTGTTATCGATTACATGTGTATATCGGAAACAGGAAGAGTTATCGAAAATCTAAATCTTGTACTGCCTAGGGATTAGGCGAGCTTATATACCAAATCTGGAGTCTCTAGCTCTTATAGTCTCTGAGATCGACGCGTTCATACATACGGACGGACAGACGGACAGACGGACGGACGGACGGACGGACAGACGGACATGGCTATATCGACTCGGCTGTTGATGCTGATCAAGAATATATATACTTTATGGGGTCGGAGATGCTTCCTTCTGCCTGTTACATACTTTTGCACAAATCCATTATACCCTTTTTACCCATTTTCAATGGGTTAAGGGTATAAAAAGCAAAATAGGTATACAAATTTTTAAAAAATTAAATTTAAGCTGAAAATGAAGAAAATAATACCATCTTAAATAGTTTAGACCTAGGAAAAACATTATTTCATAAATATAAATAAAGTCTAACATCTTTTTAAATAATTTTAATGTAGTAAAAAATAATTTAAAAATATAATTTTACCAAAAATAAATATTTTAAAAAATAAATAAACAATTATGATGGTATTAAAATTTTATAAATATTTTTGCTTTTAAAAACACCTCCCTGGATATATATTGACCCTCACTTATTTAACTTTTGACCTAAGCTTAAATTATTTATTTGCACATTAAAGTGGTTTTGTTAGCTGTTTAATCTTAGCCCAAGTTGCAACATCTTTCTTTGACTCTCTCTAAAAGTCATCTTATATTAGTTTACGATTCACCTTTAAGCAAATCAAATATTGCTGGTAATCGAAAACTTGACACTGCGATTATTATTGTTATTTTTCATTTTGTGTTTGTGTTTATTTGGGTGCAGGTTCAGAAGATTTTAGCTGGTCCGTTCAATTGGTTGCCAGTCTTGCCACAAAAGGGCAAGCGAGCGACAAAGTTGCAACAACAACAACACAGGCTGCAAGAAATATGAAATTCCAGCAGCTGGGGGACACTTGAGGTGGTCAAGGCGGATCCCAAACAACAGAGATTGCCAGGCTAACCGGTAGTTGTTATTGTTGTTGTTAGTTGTTTTTGTTGTTGTTGTTAGTTGTTGTTGCTGTTAGTTGTTGTAGTTGGGTCTGTAGACTTTGGCGGCGTCGTCGTCGTCGCCGTCTTCGCGGTCGTCGTCACCATGTCGTCGCTCTGGACATTGCAAGCAATGTTGCTCTTATTTCAGAACATGAACAACAGCAACAACAGCAGCAACAGCAACAAGTTGCATCGTTTGTACGGGTCGCAAGAATGCCTTAATTCAGGAATTTAATGAAAAATGCTCTATGAAGCGGAGCAGCAAATTAAAAAAGGAAAAACTTTTGCACAGAAGCGAGCAGCAAGCAGCAACTGTTGCAGCTCCAGTATCCAGCAACAACAGCAGAAAAAAAAGGTTAAAATTAAAATCAACGCAGGCAACATCCATTGGTAGAACGCTTCAGCTCCCGGGCAAAACACTTGATGGCTTTTTGCACAAAACTGACAGTGTGAGATCGGTGGCAGGTGAGCTGGAAACGGTTGCTGCCACAGTTGTTGTTGTTGCTGGTTGCCCGTTGCCCGTTGCTGGTTGCTGGTTGCCCGTTGCCCGTTGTTGCGCGTTGTAAATTACATTTTCCAAATGCTTTTGCCATGTCGTACCAAAAACCCCATGTACATATGTGGAATCAGGCCGAACTCCTCCCGACTTCTGCCTCTCGGCCTCCTGGCTTCCGTTTTGATTTGGAACACTTGTTGCTGTTGTTGCTGCTTGTTGCTTGCTGCTGTTTGTTGCTTTTGCTTTAGGATTTGTCCTGTGCGCATTGAAAATTCCTTGGGGATGTGTACACACACACACAATGTACACACACGCACACACTTACACGCAGTTACATACATTTTGTTCTTGCTTCGTTTTTGAGCTTCTGTTCGGCTGCTTTTGTTGCGTTGTGATTATGTTGTTGTAGTTTGTACAGATTGTTGTTGATTTGAGTGTTGATTGTTGTTGCAACATAATGCGGTAGGTGGGCATTCGCCTCTTTGATACAAACCGATTTGAATTATATCTCTGTGCGTGTTTTGAGTGCGAATTGTGGATGCGGCTTTTCAGACATTTTCCTCTCCTTTTTTTCTTCTTATTTCATTATTCAAAATGCGGCTGCCACAAAATGCGTTAAGTGGCTTAAATAGTGAATTAATTGGCGTTAAAGGAAAGTTTTTCGTGTGGAAGTTTTGGAGTTTTGTTCATTTTTGATGGAACTTAGCTGAAGAGATGTTTGCTAGATGATTTCCATACCCTATGAAAAGTTTTTCCATTCTCTTTTAGTTCCAGCTCTTTTGTAAAATCTTTTATTGGTAAAAATTGAATGAATGATTTTTAAACTTAAGAAAGAAAATACTTTAAATCAATATAAAATAAAAAAAAAATAAAAAATATAAATGAATGATTTTTTAAATGATTTTTAAACTTGGGAAAAAAAATACTTTAAATAAAAATTAAAAAAAATATAAAACATAAAATAATAATGTTTTTAAAATTTGAGAAAAAAAAAACTTTAAAAAAAAATACAAAAAAAATAAAATAAAAATAATTTTTTTAAATAATTTTACAAGAAAAAAATACTTTATTTTAAAAAATTACAAAAAAAAATAATGATTTTAAAACTTGAGAAAAAAATACTTTAAGTAAAAATACAAAAAAAAAAATAAACAGATACATTGAATATCATATCAATATATATAATATACATTAACACAAAGAACGATCAGAGATATGAAAATCAAATAAATCTTGGAAAGCCAGAATTCTTAATAAAGCTTGTTGAAAAATAAAAAACCAAATATGTTTGGAAAATTAAACAAAAAAACTAAATGATTTTTCTGGTCTTCGAATTTTCGTTTCTAAAATCCGCAAGGCAAACCAAAATATACTTAAATTATAGATTAAACAAAAATTCGAGTTTAAAATTGGATTAATTTTTATTTATATTTGATATAAAGCAAAGCAAACTTAAAGCTATGTCACAATTATTTTTCTAAGATTTTCAAAAACTCTTAATATTTAATACATGGTCTCCGGCTCGACGATCTCATAGGTGGACTGCGGCAACACCTCGTTGCTGTAATAGTTGCCACCGCCAGCCGCATACATGTTGTAGAAGCGGCGCAGAAATGGGCGGCGCCACAGCCGAGCGGGACGAGGTGCGGCAGCTGCAGCATAGTAGGCGCGTCTCTGTTTGTAGAAAGCGCCGCCGACAACAGGCGCAAAGTGTGGCAACAGTTCATTGTTGTCATAGTCCTCGGCAGTTGCTTCCTGCGAGGTCACCTCGTTGGCAGCCTTGGAGATGGAGGCTGCCCAACAGCCGCCACAGAGCCAGGAGATGGCGAGGATCAGCAGCATGGAAAGGAACTTCAAGTTTGACATCTTGGCCGCTTGACAGTTGTTGAGGGAATGTCTAACTAAATGTCTGCTAGACGAGGTTTTATATACTATATTCAGGAAGTCAGGTAAACAAATTCGATGTGCGGGCGTTAAGCGATTTCTAATGATGGCATTTGGGTTACGGTTTAGGGTTTTGGTTTAACTGACAGCTGCGCTAAAAGGATCTACCTGAATACTTAGAGAAAAATATGTTTGAACCTGATATAAGAAAGTAGTTTAGAGCAGTTTTAAGCAAGGGATTACTTAAGATCTAATTTATATTTTAAATAAAAAGTTATATTTAAAAGAAATACTTTTTAGTTGTTTTAAGTTTTTGAGTAAGTATAAAAAGCTTAAGTTCAGTAAATAATTAATTTTCAAAACATTAACTAATTTTCTTAGTATTCAAGTCTAAATTTTCAAAAGCAAAGGAAAAATCTAAAAAACATATTTTATGTAAATTGTTAAAATATAATTTTAGAAAACTACAAAAAAAAACTAAATCAGAATTTTCAAATGCAAAGGAATATTCTAGGAAAAAATGTTTGATATAAATTGTTAAAACTCAATTTTAGAAAACTACAAAAAAAAGGTTAATATGTTTCTTTTTTTGTTAATTAATTTGTTAATAATTTTCGTCTTAAACTTAGTTTTCACTCTTGTAAAAATGTGTTATTTATATGTTAAATGAAAACCAAAAAAATATTTCTTGCTGCAAGTTTTGAGCTAACTTTCCGAATGCAATACAAGTAAGTACAATTTTCTCTAAGTGCATTTGGCTCGCTGCTTGTTAGGCTCCAGATAAAGTCACTTAAATGCAAATCTTGAGTAGCTGAGACTGCCTACGGCCTAGAGTTGTATTCCGTCCATGCATCAATGCGTTTCATGTTAATCAAACAACGAAATCCATCAACAGGTGACACAGCAACAAGCATGTTGCAGGTGGAGGCCACGTCCACCGCATCGAACATCGGAAAAGGCCCAATTTCCAAACCGAATCCCAATCCCCAGACATGTCAGTGCGATAATGGTGCTGCGTCTAAAAACAACTTCATTCACAAAAAATCTGACAAAAAAAAAAAAAAACAGAAATCGAAAAAAAAAACGACCAAGTCAAAGATGCAACCAAAGGAAGCGAGTCCCATTAAAAATATCTTGTGGATGCCAAACAGCTAAAGATACAAACGACGACGTCGACGTCGACGAAGACTTTGGATACCAGGTGGGCAAGGGGGTGTGGCATGGGGTAGGGAGGGAGGTAACAACAACAAGTCAGCTACTTGACTACTTGGCTACTTCTTCGACATTGCCACAATACAGCAGCTGCGGGGGCGGCACAAAGGGGGCGGGCTAGCTAGCTTGTGCGGCAGGCAGGCAGGCAGACGCAGCTTGGATAGCGCTTGCAACATACGCCTAATGCCACAGACATCGACATCCGCCATTTAACTTCTTAACCCCCAAGTGGTTAACATGCTCATAATTTATGCAAACGTCTTTTGTCTTATTAATTCATTTTGGTGAATTTTAAATGTGAAAGCTTTTTCATTGATATTCGAATGTAAGGGAAGAGTTTTTGTAGAATTTTTAAGTTTAGTGTATATTAAAAATGGATTTTACAGATTAAAAGCTTTTTATTCAATAGATTTTTCTTAAATAAATTAAAATGATTTAAAAATACATCATTTAAATATGAAAAATATATTTCAAGTTAGTTAAGAGAACTTTTTTTATGCATTAAATTTATATTTTCGATTTTTTCTAAGATTGTATTTATTATTTCAGGTTTTCAATGAAAATTGATAGAAATTTTACGAACTTTAGAGAGAATATTCAAAAAATAAAAATACTATTGCTTAAAACTGTGTTTTTATTATTATTTAATTATGCATTAAATTTCTATTTTCGATTTTTTTTAAGATTGTATTTATTATTTCAGGTTTTCAATGGAAATTGATAGAAATTTTACAAACTTTAGAGAGAATATTAAAAAAATTAAAATATTATTGCTTAAAACTGTTTTTTTTTATTAATACTTATATTTTGTAAAAATAAAATATGAAAAATATATTTCAAGTTAGTTAAGAGAACTTTTTATTATGCATTAAATTTATATTTTCGATTTTTTTTTAAGATTGTATTTATTATTTCAGGTTTTCAATGTAAATTGATAGAAATTTTACGAACTTTAGAGAGAATATTCAAAAAATAAAAATACTATTGCTTAAAACTGTTTTTTTATTATTATTAAATTATGCATTAAATTTCTATTTTCGATTTTTTTTAAGATTGTATTTATTATTTCAGGTTTTCAATGGAAATTGATAGAAATTTTACGAACCTTAGAGAGAATATTAAAAAAATTAAAATATTATTGCTTAAAAATGTTTTTTTTTTTTACTAATACTTATATTTTGTAAAAATAAAATATGAAAAATATATTTCAAGTTAAGAGAACTTTTTATTATGCATTAAATTTCTATTTTCAATTTATTTTTTTTAAGATTTTCAATGGAAATTGATAGAAATTTTACGAACTTTAGAGAGAATATTAAAAAAATTGAAATATTATTGCTTAAAACTGTTTTTTTATTATATACTTTATTATACTTATATTTTGAAAAAGATAAAATATGAAAAATATATTTCAAGTTAGTTAAGAGAACTTTTTATTATGCATTCAATTTCTATTTTCGATTTTTTTTTTTAAGATTGTATTTCCTTTTTCAGGTTTTCAATGAAAATTGATAGAAATTTTACGAACTTTAGAGAGAATATTCAAAAAATAAAAAAATATTGCTTAAAGCTTTTTTTTTTTTTTTACTTATATTTAAAATTGTTTAACAACACAAAACAGTAACAAAAAATAAAAGATGTTAAATAGTTTTGTAGAAATGTGTACCATTATAGGGTTAAACTGAATTGCGTCTAGGCTGCTGCGCAGTCGCGACTGTCTACATTTGTCTGGTTGCTGCCGACGCCGTCGTTCGGTGCCTGTTGCAGCTTTTGGTTGCTTTGGACGGCAGTCGGCTCGATTATTGGACGTCCAGCTTTCAATTTGCAACATAAAGCATCTTCATCGTGGGCCGCATGAATGGGCACCAGGCAGGGGAAAATTGTAAGGGGTGGCGAACGGGCTTAAGGGGCGGGTAGGTAAAATGCTGTTGTTGTTGCTGTTTGGGGCAGGTGGGACGTGGGCTGAATCGGACTGACTGAATGCATTTTGGCATTGGCGCGGCAAGCACTCAGGCGTGCCGTGGCAGTAGTCGCTGACCTTTATTGATTGCTGTTTGACCTCGCCAGCAATTGTTGTTGTTGTTGCTGTTGCATCTCCAGCCATTTGTACTTGACCGATCGCAGGCATAGATTAACCAGCAGCAGTAAAAGCAACAGCAACAACAACAACTATGACGCCCACAGCGACGTCGACAGCAGCAGCAGCAGCAGCAAAAGTTTTGCAGTTGCATTTTTGCCCATTTTACTTTGTGCCTTTTTGCGCAACCTTCATTGTTACCTCGCCTTTGTTGTTGTTCTTGTTGCTCCATTACTTCGTTCATGGCAGTTAATTTATATTCGATGCCATCTCTCTCTCTCTCTCGCTCTCTTAATGTGAGCTTTTTTTTTCTGCTGTTTCCTTTTGACGTGCTTAGTACTAAGGTCGTCGCTGACTTACAGCTGAACATCGGCAGCGACAGCGGCGTCGCGTCGTCATTGACGCCTTTTCTTGTACTTGGAGCTTCATTTGCATAGCATCGCTATGGAAACCATAGAAGAAGACCAACAAAAAAAAACAACTGTAAGTTAACAATGGAAGAGCAAAGAAATCGCAGCACACTTTCAGCATTGATGCCTTTCGTGTAGTTTGTTTTGTTTGACAGTTTGCTATCTGCCGCTGGGGATGCCGACTATTAGCAGCAGCTGCAAATGCTGCTTCTGCTGCAGCCGACGTCAACGTTTTGTTTTCGTAATTGATTTTGTTTTCGAGAGAGTTGAAAGGGGAAAATGAATTAGCAGTTAGGCGAATAACAGAAGATGACTTTTGATAGTTTTCTGGTGTAGAGATAATCTGTGGAGAGTTGTATAAATGTTAAGGTAATGCAAATGAGCAAAAAACTAAATAATAATGGTTTAGAGAAATTTTTTGTGACTCCTTCTTGATAATAAAATTCTTTAGCGAAAAACTTCCACTTAGTTGTTCATCATTATATTCTCACACGCTCTTAATTACGTACAGCCAAAAATCGATCATAATAAATACAAATTAATAAGTATAATTAAAATTGATCGCCACACAAAACAACCTGCTGCATTCAAATAACATAAATTACTCTTAAGACAATCTCTTAAAATGACGCTCTTAAGCGTATATCTCCATCGACAAAAATTCATTCATACAAAATACACGCCCAAGCACAGAGAAACGAATGCTCCACGATGTGCATGGAGAGCACGAGGCCGAACGCGACACGGCCCCCTCGCAAGCTGAGAGCCGACACGATCACGAACAGCAAAGTGAATTGAGCGAGCGGTCAGTTAGTTATATTTGCAACGCTCTCGAGTGCGGGTCGTTAACGGTTGAGGAGCGCAGCTTTTGCCGGAGCTTTTCTACATAAAGAAAAACAGAAAAAAAGGCAACAATACAAACAAATAAGCAATAATAATAAACGTAATTTAAACAATTTATCAAAACGCGGCGATCAATGAAACTTATAGCAATAGCAAATAGCAACAGCAACAAGTGCCAGTGAATTATTGTACTTAATTTTTATGTACAAATAGTGAGTGTGAGTGTGAGTGTGTGTGTGTGTGTGTGTGTGCATGTGCATGTGTTGTGTGCGGCTTTATCAATTGCTCCACATAAAAAAATTTTTCATTGAAGTGTTTGACAGCCGGCAGCGCAACAGCAACAGCAGCAGCAGCAGCAGCAGCAGCAACAACAACAACATCAAAACTAACGGCAACGACGACAACGGAGGCTGCTTAAAACGGTAATTAATACAAACATACTTTTGATTTGGCAATAAACAAATGATTCAGCAATTGTTAGCAACTGTTTAACTGTAAAACACTTGCAGCTTCCTCACTATTACGCTCTCTCTCTCTCTCTCTCTCTCTCTCTCTTTGAGACTGTGATTGAACGACGTCGACGTTGGTGACAAAGCTTTTGCTCACAACGCATGTTAGCAATTAGTCTGCGTTATTATTATTTTTGTGGTTGCCAACGACGACGCCGACGACGACGCCGACGCAGTCATTATTACTACAAAGTAGCACGCGCATAGACATACATACTCTCTCTCTCGCTCTCCCCCGCATTCGACTTGTGCTCTCTTTGTGTGCGTGTGTGTGTGTGTGTGGTTTATTTGTTACGTGTTTGCTTTTACGCCTTTTACATACCCTTCACGTTATTATTTGCCATTTTGTCGCTTTCCTTAATTGGCCTGTGTAAAAACGGCGACGGCGACGGCGACGGCGACAGCGAAGTTGGCTACCTGACACGGCAGCTTTTGTTACTGCTATCAGAAAGCAGCGCCGTCGCTCTTCAGTGTCATACTCCCTCTCTTTCTCTTTTGCAAACACACACACACACGCACACTTGCACAGTTGTTGCTGTCGTCGCGTTGTTTTTACAGTTTTTAAGTGGCGCTCATATCCGGCGCTTGCGTTTGTTTTTGTCTGATAAGCGCACTTCTCTCTCCACACTGCTCTTATTGTTCTTGTTGTTGTTGTTGTTGTTGTTGTTGTGTGCGCTACCTGTCTGCAATTTTGCTTGCACATTTTTCTTTGTTTTTTCTTTGCAATTTGCATTTGCGTTTGACTTTGACTTTGACTTTACTCTGGCTTAGGCTTTGTTCAGTGGCCAAAAATGAATCAGTTCTCACAACTGTTTTTGCTTTAAGCCGGCTTAATGTGTGTGCATAAAAGCTTTTAAGAGTTACAAAGTGCTTAGATAAGCTTATAATACATATTTATTCATTAAATTAGTTCTTTTCCTCTTGCTTAACTACATTTCTTTTGTGTTTTCAACAATATTGAAAAACCTTCATAAGTATTTTTTAAACACAGATTCAATCAACACTTTCTATCTCTTACATATACATATAAATCTATAAATCTATAATACTTGACGTACTCCAAAACATTGCCATTCATAAATAACGACAGAATAGTCAATAATCGAGCTTCACTCACAACATTTAGTTCGGACAATAATATATATATTCAAACATAGACATGCATAAATATGAATAATTGGCTTAATATTATGCACGTTTTGACACGTTTCGCCTATAAACTCGAAAAACTCAAAGCCATATGGTTAGAAAATGATTTTGATAAGCTTTGAAATACCCTCAAGCTAAGTTTTTAGTTAGTTTTGCGATCTAAAAATGATTTTTAACATATTTTTGAAATGAAAAATGGTTCACAATAATATGTTAAGCTACATTTTGAATTATTTTCAAATAATTGACGATTTTATTGTAATATTTCCCAATTCATATCTATAGGATATTAATATTTGGGCATAAATATTATCACTAGGCCTTTTCTGGATTGATGTTGACAGGCGAGATTAATTTGTGCACAAAATTTACATAATATTCCAAAATTCGGAAACTTATCTTCGGTTTTCTTAATGAAAACAAACAAATGTTAAATTTCAAACTGGTTGTTTGATCGAGATTAGTATTAATCGTTGAGCAATTCATTGCAGTGTTCTTGAAACTCTCTCTTGATTTTTTTTTTTTTTTTTAATGATCTTTGACCCGAGTTGTGAAATGAACCTTTTAACCTGAATCCGTCGTCCATGCCCAGCAATGGGCCAATTTTGTATTGCCGAGATTAGCATACTTGTTAATAGGTGACACGGGCTTCGGTTTTGAACTTTGGAGTACGTGCGGCCTTGATACGGCCGAAACCTAAACCGATCTAACGTTAACCTTCTCCGATTGTTTCGTTTTCGGGCTTAACGTCTTTACGTTAAGTGGATCAACGAGTTCGGGTCAACGGGTTTCAGAATGTGAATGGCGTGTTTATGTGTGTGAGTGTACACATTATTGCTACTCAATATGCAGGTGTACACTGTGAACAATTTTTTGTCACGACCAAAAATCAACACGACCTGTTTTGACCCCACGAAACATGATTTTTACTCTAAATCGATGTCAGAACTTTGTTCCAAAAAATCAACTTAGAAACAATTCGAAAATTTCGAACTTTGTTAAAACTCAACTGATTTTGAAAAGCAAGTTTGTTGTAATCATAATTTGATACCAGAAAAAATACTACATTCAAAGTTTGGAACATCATTTTATTCAAAATACATGTAAAATTTCTGAATTAAAAAAAAACCTTCAAATTGTATCCAAACTTTCCATATATAGTTGAGTTTTCTATGCTCGAAAGTTAAGTTAAAAGTTTAAATAACGATTTTTCATTCCATTCAACTATATATTTTTTTCTTCAGTGTATCTTTCGTGTCTCAGTCATTTTCATAGTCATTGTATTCGTTGATTTGTCTCTATTGTTTAATCGAAATCCAAATATTAAATATTTGTTCATTTACTGTGACAGGTTAGACAAGTATTTTGTTTTGTGTTTTTATTTGTTTTCGTTATTTTTTATTTTAATCTTTTTTTTTTAATATTTCTTGCCTATTTAGCGGATCAAGTTCGCTTGTTTGTTTGTTTGTTTTTGTTTTTTTTGGTAGGTCAGCTTCGTAAATACATAAATGACAAATAACTGTAAAATTCTTTGATCTTCAATACTTTTGACCTTTGGGTAAATTCAAAACTTTTTCTACTCCATTGAAACTTCCGTTGTTTTATTTGAACGATGTTTTGTCAATGGAACTTTTGTTTATTCTGCTAAAATCAACTTCAACAAATCTTCAAGCAATGCTCAGCATAAAAAGTATCTCCTTATACGCATATCGTATGACATTACTTATATCTTTGTCTATATATATATATAATATATTTGCTTACCTCACACATCCTCGTGTCTGTCACTTGATAAGTTCACAATCGGAGCCCGAAAAAGAACTCAAGAAACTGAGAAATAAACAAGTAAGAAGGCTCTAGAAAGCCCGACTAGAATATACCCTGAACACTATATTTAACGTGTGCTTGTAAGTATCTCTGCATACTTGACTTAACTTCAAGGCTCCATATCTCCTGTGTTTTTCAACCGATTTCAATATAAATTTCACAATATAAATATCACAGATTATCGTTTGAAACGTCATCTCAAAGTTTTCCAAATTCAATATTTTGTTGTTATCGATAACATGTGTATATCGGAAACGGGGCGTGTTATCGAAAATTCGAAACAAACTTGTACTGACTAGGGATTAGGCGATCTTATGTTATAGTCTCTGATATCGACGCGTCCATACATACTCTGCTTCTTTAAATACCAAAAAAAGAATTGAAATATTTTTCAAAATTATTATAATTATATATTTGAAAGTATTTATGACAAAACTTTCATTATCACTTCGTAAGTGTAATCGCCATATAAATGCTAATAATAATAACAATTTCAGCAAACTTCCTGCCCCAAAGTGCGCCCTGTACAGTGGAGCCCTTGACAGCTGAGAAGCATAAGCCTCACACCATTTTATTTTACTTTTTTCCCCTTTTTTTGTGTCATTAGCGAATCTCCAAAGCAAATATTTGACGAAGACAAGCGAATGATACACCAAAAAAAATAATAATAAACTTCACTTCAGCATAACTCTTTCCCCCCTTTATAAATAAAGAGAGTGGGAAACGTTTTGGCGTTGTCTTCTGGCAGATTGTAAAGATCGCCGTTAAGAGAACTCTTTTGGTTTATTTTATTTTCTGTTCCGCTGACTGTGACATTTTTGTCACATGAACTGAAACTGGAACCCGAACGATCTTCGAGATGCTTTATGTACTCGCACTCCACACACACACACACACACAAGGACATATTTTGTCAGCACATTTCGAGAAATCACAGTGTCACAGTTTGGCTTTGATCGCCCCTTGCAGTAATTGACCGAACGATATCAATGAGATTCACTCGTTATATTATTTATGTTGTTTCTGCGTTGCGTTGATCTTGCATTTGTCATGCTCTTATAAATTTGATCCGTTGACAGTTTGTGTTTTTTTTGCCCGCTTCGCTTTGGTTTTTGTTTCGTTTCTCTTGCTCTCTGGTTTTTTTTTTTATTGCAGATCAAAGATCGTTCGGTTATGTGAACCTTTGTTGTTGTTAGTATTGATTGAGGTCTGTTCGTATCGGTTCGGTTCGGTTGGGGGTTAAACTTTGGCTTCAATATCTTCCAATGCACGGCGAGAAAAGATTTGCAAGAAATAAAAAGATCTTTGAGTATTTTTCAAACTGAACTAAATTCATGATTTACAATAGTGTTGATTAACGTTATAAAAGATTATCAAATGCAAAATCAGTTTTACTCGAAATTCATCGAAAGAACTCTACCCAAAGAAATCAGCTTCAAGATAAGTCAGAACTTTCCGAAGTCATAACTTCCTCAAAACTCAACCGATTATCAAATGCAAAACCATTTATTTTAAGCCTTGGCATCTAGATTAATACTACATTTCCAGTTTATAAAATAATTTTTACTCGATACTTAAAAATTCAAAAAAATCAACGCAACAATGAATAAAATATCAAAATTGGTTCAAAAATGCATCGTTGTTTTATTTGAATTAAATTTTCATTATCCAAAAGATGGTTTTATTTTTTAATATTTTTTTTTTTATATTTTTAATTTTTGATCTTTGAGTAAAATTTGATTTTTTTTTTATTCTTAATTTTCTAAAGTGCTTAAGTGAGTTTGTTTTTCTCAGTGTAGTTTTGTGTGATTTGTTTTGGTTTCGTTTGAATTGTGCCGCCAACTAAAAATCATAAATCCATAAAGCATCCCACTTTGTCGGTGATTTCTCAAACACGAAAACTATTTCGCTATAGTCGCAATTGTTGGCATGATTGTTCAGTTTTCAGTTGCGACTTTAACTGGCGCCCACACCAAATAAAACACTTTGTCGAGAGTTCACTTCAACTTGACTCAAAACAGATCCCTCTCGCTCCGAGTTCAGCTTCAGTTCAGCTCCGTACAGTTCAGTGCTGTGCTTAATGATTGCAAATGTCGTGATATTGTTGAGAGTGGGTTGACTTGAGTTAAGTTGAGTCTTTGGTTTGTGTGAAGGTGCTGCTGAACTTTAATTAAACCAAGCGCGCGAGAATCTGTGTTTTGAACTTTGATACAAAACGAAACGAAAAAAAAAACAACAAAACAACAGCTGCGATCAGTAGATCGAGATATGAATAGACTACATATACTATATGCTGTATAATTGCAACAAGCATTAGTTCATCAGCTACAAAATTATGAGAAACAATTTAATATATTGCAATTTAAGTTTGAGCTTGAGCTTGTAGTTCATCTGATCAGAGATTAATTAATGATTAGGTTTTTGTTAGTTGAACCTAACAATTAAAGTTCAGCTAAGTCAACAGATCGAAAGATTGGTTAATGGAATAAATTAAGAAGCGAAGTCTTTTGCAGTTACTTGTTAACATTTACTTGCAACTTGAACTTTACACAAACTTCATAATTTGTCGTTTCTTATCAAATGCCTAATGATCGGTTTACTAATGGATAAAGCGAACGGAATAAAACAGCAATAAATATGGATTAAACTACAGACTTTATGTGAATGTAATGTGATCTGGTACAAAGCTGAACTTGCAGACCTCTCGGAAAGTTTATATGCCTAACAAAAAGTCTGATATACAATAGCTGAAAGCTTTCTTAGAAGAATCTACAACAAAAATCCAAAACCAACTGAGACAATAATAGCACCACAAAATAACTATAGATCTTTAAGGAACTCTTAAAACTTTTGCTTCAAATAATAGAATAATGAAGCTAGGTTGAACTCAGCTCAAAAAAGGATTCCAAGCTCTTTGCTTATCCCAAAATATTATAATAAATCGAATGTTTGTTCGAGTGGTTGTATATATGCTCTGAATACGAGAATGTGGTGCAAAAACTGTCGTTGGGCGCTGTCAGAGACGTTTGTCAAAACAAAAACAAAAAACGAAAAGAGTGCGTTCGTCAGTCAGTCAGTCAGTCATTCAGTCAGTCAGTCACCTCCAAGCAAACGTAGCGTTGGCGCAGACATCCCCACACACACACACACCAACACACACTCTCGTTTGCAAATATTGTGTATTTGTGTGTTTTTTTGCGCGCATCTAAAAATAAAACAACACTGAAAAATGCTAATGCCAGGCGACGGACAGAACGACAACCGATCGACATCGAGTCGACCGATGCCAGACCTCAAACGAACGCCCGTTTGCCCTCACACACACACACACACACCCAGTCACATACTCACACATACACGCAGCAGCCAAAATGACAGCGACAAACAGCATCGAGTTCACTTCAATTTTTGTTGAACTGAAAACCGATTTGAATATACTACAACTTGTACTCGTATGTACTAGTACTTCATCTATTTGTACACTGAACGAAATTATGTTAAGAACTGTGGGAATATGATGAATATATGTAAGAATATATGTTATATAATGTTACTACGGGAATATAATAAACCTTTAAAGTTGATTGTTAAAAAAAACTTAAAGGATTAGATAACTTTAAAAAAATATTTCCCTCAAATTTTAAGTTTTTTCCATGTTTTTTTTCCACTATAGAATCATTTATGCATAATCTCTTAACATTAAAAATCGTTTTTTTTTCTGGCACAGTATTTTTCAATATTTATAGGAATTCAAACCTTAAAAATGAATTTTACTTATCATTTTCAAGTTTGATCTAGATTTATATATAAAGAAAACATGAAAAAACTTGAGAAATTTAATATATTAATAAATTTTATACAATAAAAAATACAAAGTTAAACTGAATTTATTAAAAATAATTTTAATTCCTTTAGTTGACAATTAAAAAAATAAAAAAATAATTTTTTTTTTTTTTTTTTTTGCATCACATTTGATTAGTTAAGCATGTTCGCTCAGTGTAGACGGCACACTCTGGCCCCGAAACCTCCGTCTAGGATATATTTCTCTGTAGTTGCGCTCGAGAGCTCGTTGCGAAAGTTTCAGATTCGGTTTTTCTGCTCTTGTCTTGTGTTTGTTTTTTATTTATTTATTTTATTTTTTCTTATGGCCTGCGATCCGAACTAACTACAACTCAACTCTGTCGCAGACACGGCCACGTACAGTAGATCAGGCACACAGGCTGCAGGAGCGTGCGGAGGGAGCAGGGGAGCAGGGGAGCAGAAGGGGCAGAGGTACAACGATCCCAAGTCAGGCGTGTGGGCAGCTCGCGCGTGTTGAGACGCTTTTTTGCACCAGTTATGCTTCAAGCTTGTCTTTGGGACATGAGCAGAAGAAACAACAAAAAAAAAACACAAAGACGGCGACAAAGATCGACTTTGGCACTCCGAAGGAGCCGCTCTCTTTCTCTGCCCCCCTCTCTCTCTCGCTCTCTCTCTCTCTGTTGTCTTGAAGGGGTCAGGTCGTGTGGCAACTGTACTCTACACCTGCGTGCCTCTTTGCCACAAAAGAATGCAGGTCAACACTTTTCAGGTTGTGTCTCTCAAATGAAATAGAAGTTGAAATGTTGATGCATTCCTTGCGGCACGCAAATGTGTAAAAGTTGTAGAGAAATTAGCAAAACTTAAGATTGGTTTTAGCAAGTGCTTAAGAAACTTTGAGATCTCTTGAAGTAAAGTAAAGTAAGTAAGTAAATAAAGTAAGCAAGTTAGTAAAGAAGTTATCAATAAATTTGAACCCAAAAGTAGAAAGGATAATTAAATGTTAATATTTTAGAATATTTTTGCTGTCTACATCATTCAATCAATCTGGAAATAAACGATTTAAGATGAGATTAATACTATATTAATACTATTTTAGCTTTTAAAGAGACTTTTAATTTGTTTAACTGATGATTATTTTGGGCTTTAAGATTATAATCTAATTGTGTTTATTCAAAAAATCAATCAATCAATAATCTTTTCAATGTTACTTAGCCTTGAAATATATATGTTTTAATACAAAATAAATTGTATTTCAGTTCTAAACAGACTTAAAGCTCTTTCAACTGACATTTCTTCATCATTTTTTATATATTATTAATGGATCTTAAGATTGTATTTTGGCTTACTTTGCAACACCTCATTAGCCTTTTTCGCAATCTGAAGATCTGCCAAATGATTTTTAGTCCTTTTTAAACTGACAGCTAACGAGCAGAAATATTGAAATTTTGAGTTTGTGTGCGTATGTGTGTGTGTGTGTTGCTGCAACATTTTTTGTGTCGAGTGAATTGTGAAGTGCAACCAACAAAAAAAAAACAAATCACGCTTTGCCTGTTGTTATTTATTTTTTCTGCTTCTTATATTTGCAACACTAAAGTTCGTCCCACACACACACACACACACACATACACACTCATCTTCTTTTTTCGGTCGAGTTGTCAACGTCAAAAAGGAAAAAAAATGATGCTGCGCCCTCTCACCTTCTGCAAAGTTTACCTTCCTTTTGCCTTTTGCCTCTTCTACTCATTCTTTCTGTTGCTTGTATTTTGTTTTTGATTCATTGATGTGCTGCGTGGATGTCGTTCAGATATATATATATATATACATGTATATGTATATATTTACCCTCTGCTGTCGTTTGTTGTTGTTGTTGTTGTGTTTTTGCGTCTTGTCATTTGACTTTGTGGCTTTTGCCTGGCCAAAACTCAAAAATACATACATAAATATAAGCAAATATTTATACAGATATACACTTTCGAGTGTTCTTAAAAGTAGATCCCAAAAGTTGTGCCAACACATTAAAAATCTGAAATACATGTATCAAAAATAATATATACTCAAGCGGTTCCCAAATTGACAAGGAATCAAAAAAGGAAAAATAAAATAATTAAAATATTATAAAAAAAAAATATTTAGAAACTTCAGAAAATGTTTAAGATAAGAAAAAAAATATTTTTGGGGAAACAAATTTTATTTTTAATATTAAAAGTATTTTAAATCAAGTCAAGTTAAGTTAAGTTAAATAGGAACTTAACATACGGTTCCCAAATTGACAAAAAAAAATAAAATAAATAAAAATAAAAAAATATATATATAAAAAAAATGAATAAAATATTATAAGAAAAATATTTAGAAACTTCAGAAAATGTTTAAGGTATGAAAAAAAATATTTTTGGGGAAACAAATTTTTTTTTTAAATTAAAGAAAGTATTTTAAGTCAAGTCAAGTTAAGTTAAGTTAAATATGTACTTAACATACGGTTCCCAAATTGACGAAAAAAAAAAAATAATAAAAAAAATATATATAAAATATTATAAGAAAAATATTTAGAAACTTCAGAAAATGTTTAAGGTATGAAAAACAATATTTTAGGGGAAACAATTTTTTTTTTAATATTAAAGAAAGTATTTTAAGTCAAGTTAAGTTAAGGTAAATGTATGTACTTAAGAAGCGGTTCCCAAATTGACGAAAAATCTAAAAAAAAATAAAAAATAAAATAAATTATTAAAATATTAAAAACAAATATTTTTGTATATTCGGAAACATCGGAAAAGGTTTAAACTAAAAAAAAGACTATTTGGGGAAACAAATTATTGTTAGACATTAAAGAAAGTATTTTAAGTCAAGTTAAGTTAAGTTAAGGTAAATGTACGTACTTAAGAAGCGGTTCCCAAATTGACAAAAAATCTAAAAAAAAAATAATAAAAAAAATAAATTATTAAAATATTCAAAAAAATTATATTTTTATATTCAGAAACATTGGAAAAGGTTTAAACTTGGTTTGGGGGAACAAATTATTGTTAGACATTAAAGAAAGTATTTTAAGTCAAGTTAAATTTAAGTTTTAATTATGGTTAAGTATTTTAAAATGGCTAAAAACTCTTTAAGAAACTGTAATAAATTTTAAAAAAATATAAAATGCATTTTAACTAATAATTGATATTATTAAAATTAAAATGAATTTTAACTAATAATTGATATTATTAAAATTCATTTTTAATACGTTACAAATCTGTTAAATGTGCATTAAATATTATTTCTTATTAGTTCTTAAATTTTGTACTAAGAAAACGTTTTTGGGAACGCCATTTCTTCAAAGATCTTTCGCTTGTGGCATGTGTCGCTTTTATTTGCTATTTAGTCGCATTTGTTGTGCGTTTTTTTTGGTTTTGGTTTTGTTTATTGCTTTTGCTTGCTTGCAGTTCGCCTGCAAAAAAGATCACAGACCTTCTGACCTCACTCGCTTGCTTTCTCTCTCGCTCTCTCTCTCACTCTCGCGCGCTCTCGCTCTTTCTCTTTCCCAAAATGTCGTCCCGGCTAAGGCGCAATGTTCTTTTGCGCCCTAGAGAGGGGAGTGGGCGAGAATGACACTTGAAGAAAAAAGCTGCCTCAGCTGTTATGGTGGAATGGGTTGGAAGTGGAGCAGGGGCAGGGTGGGGATACCTACAATATATGCATGCCGTCGCAGTCGCCGTCGACGTTGCCGTTCTAAAAATATTTCAGGTCGCTCGGTCGTTTGGTCGTTCAGTTCGCCTTTTTGGTCTCGTTTGGGTTAAGTGTGCGGCGCATCTGTATCTGTATCTTAGTATCTGTAGCTGTATATCTTGGCAAGATATATATATATATATATTTATTTGTTCTGCGTCTTTTGACGTGCGTTTTATATTTTAAAGGTTGTTTGGGTCGTTGCGATATCAAATGATATCGATTTACATTCAATAACGTTCCTATATGTATGTGTATGTGTGTGTATACGTGTGTGTATTTTGTCTGGGCCAGTTTGGGTTTTATTCATTAGAAGGCTGTGCAATTAATATGCAGCTGTTTCTGCGTTTTTTCTTTTAGTGCCCACTGTGTTCAACCGAACAACAACTGGGCAAATAGGAAAAGTGCAACAAACAACAAGAACAACAACAACAACTATTGACAGACGAGGCCAAAGTATCAAATGGACAAAAGCGAGACAGCCACAGAAAGATACGCACACACACATGCATTTACACTACTCATATGTGTGTGTGTGTGTGTGTTTTGCATATTTGAGCAGAAGTGCAGCTTTGTTTTTCTTCTCTGCGTCTGAACTCTGAACCAGCTGACCTTCATTGAACCCTTTCCAGCTGCGCAATGCAAGTATCAAAGAGTCAGAGCGAGAGAGAGCGAGCGATTGTGTGAGAGCGCCAAAGACTAAGAGAGAGCGCTCTCTCACCAACTGATAAAGCTCAATGCGCAGCGCTCTTTAGTGCGCTCTCTTTGACGCGCTCGCTCTCGCTCACTGCGTGTGTGTGTGTGTGTGTGTGTTGGTGCGCACACGTGTTTGAGCGGCGGCTCCAAAGTGGAGCCGCTTCGGCTTTCATGCTCAGTACGTGCCCGTTTGCGTTGCGAGTCGTGCGAATTGCGCTCGCGCTAAAACGGAAACAGCAACAACAACAACAACAAACAAACGAACGAAAAAGAGGAGGATCAAATATTTTTTATCGGTCGCGCGCGCGAACCCAACAACAACAACAACAACTTGAACAAAATTCCTAACAAAGCAAATCGTGCAACGTTCAGTGTGCGTCGAATGCGCAGCTTAAAGGCTCAAAGGATTAAGCAGGAGGCATACAAAAAAGTGTTAACATAACAAAGCTCACGTGTCAAAAACAACAACAACAACAGCAACAGAAACTGCTGTCAAATGTCAAAAAGCACCTGGACCAGCAATAAATAAAGCGAAGAAGCCGAAACAAAAGCGACAAATATTTGTGTATCTTTGAGATACATTCTAATACGTAATTAGCTGCTCAAAAGTGCAAATGTGAAATGCAAATCTGGCGAAAAGTGAATGCCAATTGGAGTTCTTATTCAGAATCCAAGCTATTTAATTTAAAGGTCAAAGCATAACAAATTTCAAAATATATATGAACAAAAAAAAAACAAAATATATATATATATATATATATATATGAAATAAAAGTTATAACAACAACAAATAAAGCTCAAAACTTGAAGCTCAAAGCTTGAAGCAAAAACGAAGAGAAAAAAAAAATGTTAAAAATACTTTTTATGAGAGCGGAAACAACAACACAACAAACATAATTATTAAAGCTAAAGTTAACTAAAAATAAAATTGCAAGCTGCAGCAGAAAATTACAAAAAAAAAGAGAAAAAAAAATCGCTTCAAATTCAACTGCAAAAAAAAAAGTTTTTTTACAACTGTTTCAGTTTTTAACGCACATTTAAAATAATTATATGTAATTGAGAAAAAATAACAACAACAACCATAGCAACAAGAGCAAATATAAATTAGCCTTTTGTTGTTATTGTTTGCCGTCTGCCCCAAACAACAACAATAAAACAAAAAGTTGACGTTAATCAACGCAAAACAATCGAAACATTAAAAAACCAATAAAATTAATACAAACAACCAAAAATAAATATAAATAAAATTTATATATTTAAAAAATAAACAGAGGTAAAAATTGTAAATATTCAAAATTAAAAGCTGTTTAAATAAATTCGATCTTGAACTTTAAACATTAAACTTTGTTTCAATATTGTTCACAGTTGTTCAATCGAAATATATATATACTTAATGATTCATTTGATTTGATCTTTGTTAAGGTTAAACCGAACTTGAACATCATTTGGGATGTGTTCTTGAAAATTTGAAGCTTTTTTGGCGATTTCATACCACTTAGTGATTTTGCTTAAACCAGTTGGGAATTATAATTGGTAATAAAAATTGTGTTTAGTTCAATTTGACAGCATTTAATGGCATTTCATTTATTTGAATCCAAGAACATGATAATCAAAGCACAAGATTATAATATGGCTGACAATAGTTGACTATCGGAATGCTCTATAAATTTTTAAAATAAATAATTACTTTGAAATAAATAAGATTGGAGCGTAAGTAATGTTTTGGAACTATATTTTTAGGAATGTCACATACAAAATTATAATATATATGCAAAATAAAATGAAGGGAAACAAATCTTATCTTATGTGTACAAATTATTAGTTCTTTAAAAATTTTTGAAAAAGGTTTTATTTAAAAAAAAAATGTTGTCAATAATTTTTTTATTCAATTTTTTCAAGAACGAGTAAAAAACAAAAAAAAAATTAATTTTTGTTAATAATGTAAATAATATATATATAATATAAAAATCGATTTTATTAAAAAAAAAATATTTTCCATAATTTTTTTTTCCAATTTTTTCAAGAATTAGCAAAAATACAAAAATAATACAAATTTAAGGATTATAATAAAAAAAAGGATGACAATTTTTTACTTGGATTTATTTATAGTAATTTTTCTGTTTGTATATATATATATTTTATTTTTGAAAAAATCTTTTTTCGTGTTTCTTATCATAATAATCCTTAAGTATTTAAATATTGTTTCCCAAAAGTACATCTTTTCGCAATAAACATATATATTTCCACAAAGTCAGAGCATACAACTTCACCTACACCTTTGTTTACAGGGTATTCAATCGAAGAAACAATAAAACAGTTGTCCATTTGACAACAAATTGTTTAATTAAAGAAACACCTAACACTGACTGGACTTAGAGTTAGTTAGACAAATAGCGTGAGTGGGGTAGACGGGGGTATAAATGGAATATTTAAAAGCCAGGCTAAATACATTAAGACAAAAACAATTTAAGATTAAGTGACGACAAACAACAACAGTTACAACAATAACAACAATAACAAAAAGACAAATTAGCGACATGAAAATGGCCAACAACCTGTTGTTGTTGCTGCTGCTGTTTGTTGGCCTGAACATAATTGAGAAATTGGCCAAGCAACAAATAAAAGAAATACACAGTGAGAAACAAAAAAAAACAATCACCGCAATGATAAACGAAAGAAATATTCATTCAAATAACTTTACAACTAAATTCCATTGATTCAACGATTTTTTCTTACGTTTGATTTTTCTTTTGTTTATTTCCGGAACTAACACAGACGAGACGGCGGCGGGGCCTAAGGAGACCTATCGAAACGGTTCGGTGCGGTGCGGTGCGGTGCGGTTTTGACAATATGTTGAGCCCACCATAATGAAGGAAATTGATACCGAGACAACAGTAGTATGGCCAGCTTGGTGTTATTCCGGTAAGTGAGACATCGCCTCGAGACGCCTCGATTTTTCTCTCTCTTGTTGTTGTTTAAGCGGCATTTATCGCATTTATTTAACTGCTTCCATGGACAACAACAATGCATATTGGCGCTAGACTGAGACCAGACCCTCAAACAGAACCACGACACAAGTGTTTTTCGAAGGTGCTCAAAATCGACATACCCTTGGTAGAGTTATGGGGTTTTTGAAATCTCTAAAACTTTGTTTTAGAGATTCTTTTTGAAAGTTAGGTTTTTGAAAGCACTAGATTTTTCATCTAAAGGTTCTTATGATAGGTTTTTGAAATCACTAGATTTTTCAAAGTTGGTTTTCTTTAAGTTTTGAGCTTTAAATTCGGTTAGTTACGTTTTTGAAATCACTAGTACTTTCTTTCAGAGATTCTTTATGAAAGTTAGGTTTTTGAAAGCACTAGATTTTTCATCTAGAGGTTCTTATGATAGGTTTTTGAAATCACTAGATTTTTGTAGAGCTTATAATGACAGTTGGTTTTCTTTAAGTTTTTCGGTTAGTTACGTTTTCGAAATCACTAGTAGTTTCTTTTAGAGATTCTTTATGAAAGTTAGGTTTTTGAAAGCACTAGATTTTTCTTCTAGAGGTTCTTATGATAGGTTTTTAAAATCACTAGATTTTTGTAGAGCTTCTTAATGAAAATTGGATTTCTATAAGTTTTGCTTAAATTGTTTCATAAACAAACTTAATTTTCAACTGATTCCTTTTGTGTAAAGCTTTGTTTTTCGGAACTTCAAACTGAAAGTAAGTAAAATCAAATATTATATAAATTCAATATGTTCTCCAGATGATTTGATCAAACATAGCTATTATTAAGAGAGAGTTTCTAAGGATTCTTACTAAAAAGTTCCGAGAACGAAACACACTTTCTACTAAAGAATTTCAGTATTTTTTTTAAGAATCATTTCAATACTTAATATTTTCTAAGCTTCTGAAGTTTTATTCATAAACTCTTCAGCTTCACTTCGGATATATGCTTCTGGTGCTCAATATACCCTTTTCTATGCACTTCTCTATTGCGTACAGGGTATAAAACTAGGTGTTGAAAGTTCAACTATCGTTTTACGCTTTTGTTTTGTTTTTGTATTGTTTTTTCTCTGTCTCTGTCTCTGTCTCTATGTGCTTTTTCCTTCTCCTTTATTGTTGTATTTATGTCTCATTTGGCTTTTTGTTTGTTTGGCTTTTTCTTTGTATTTCATTTGTCGGTGTTCCATTTCTCTCACCCTTTTCAACCCCCCCATCGTTCCGTTTCTTATATTGTTTGTTGGGTCAATTTGCTTACAGTTTTACAGCCACTGTAAAAGAACAACAACCTTTTCTAACCTCTGTCAGATATATTTGAATGTTGTCGTTTCTTTGATTCGTTTTTGACTTGCTTAAACATACAACGTATTCAATTGGTATTCAACTTAATGCAGCTGCTTTGTGATTATTATAATAATCATAATCATTATGATGTTGTTGTTGATGATGATGATGTCATGTGGCTCACCTTTGACTTTTGTATAACGTTTTTGATCTTCTACCACTCACAAATCGCATGTCACAAAGACACAAAAAACGAGAATTTATTTGCACATGAAAAGTAAAAGTCAAACGATGCAAAATATTGTGAACTTAATATTAATGTTTGCTTTTTGCTTATAAGCGAATACTAATTAGCTTAAGATGGGATCTATGCAATACGATTCTTAATTATTTCTATTGTCTTTCATTATAAATACTTATTTCGTCAACACTTGAGAAGCTTTCACACGTACAGGAGAGCTTTTCAACAGCTTTCACACGCACAGGCGAGCTTTTGAAAAGCTTTCACACGTACAGGATATACGCACTTTTCACAAGTTAACTATAGAGCTTTTAAGCTCACTAATACTTGTGCACTTTGTTGCACCTTCTGACCAGAAATAACAACACATGTGCCATATATGGGATACAATTTAAGATCCCAGGCGCTCCCCGAAAAAGAATTTGCAAAGTGCCTGGCGAAAATTAAGCATTCAGCATGCAAATTTTCATTAAAACAAAGCACCTCATATATGTAGAGATTGCGTGGAGCACCCCGAAAAGTTTCGAATGCGTCTTGGAACGACTCTGGGTTTGACTTTGACCGGGCTCCTCGAATAAGGCAAGACGCTATAAAAACCACAACGTTGCGCGGCTTTAAAGTAAAAATAATCAAAAATAAAATAAACAAGCATGATCATGATCATGATGATGATGATGATCATTAGGATCGTCATGATCTTGCATAAGAGAATAAAAATGAGTATAAAACAAAAAAACAGAAGTAAAAATTAAAATGCAAAACGAGTCGGGCTGAAACACAAAAGGTGCAGAAAGAAGAAACAGAAGCGACCCGGCTGGAAACAACAACAACAAAAAAGAAGTCTGTTTTGGTTTGCCCTCACAGTATAAGGCTAATACAACAACAACAACAAGCACTTATACAATATCAATATGAGCAGCGCTGCATTTATAACCTTTGTCTTCAGTTGTTGTTGTTGTTGTTGTCGCTTGTTGCGCTTCACTCTTTGGCACTCGGTTCACACATACATACATACATATACAATATGTATTTGTATTTTATTTACCTTTTTTGTTTTTGTTGTTGCGGGCCGTGCCGGCTTGACTCGAAAACCTTTGACGCGAACTTATGCCCTGCAAATGGCCATGGAATGTTGACTTGTCTGGAACTGAGACTCTGAGAACTCCAAAAAGCTGAGAATGGAGAACTGCGAACTGTGAACGCCACAGCTGCAGTCAGGCAACAAAAGAATACATACATATATATGTGTATATGTATAAGTCCAGACAAGCTTTAAAGTCTTAAAACGAAGTCTTTGATACACTTCTAAAGTTTAGTTCGTGCCTATCGAATATCTTGTATACATGGAGATGAATACAGACTTGTACGGGCAACTAAACAAATGTTTTTATTAAAAAAAAAATAAATAAACAAAATAATATGGTTGTCTCTTATTTCAATTATTTAATCTTAACCCATAAGGTTTAACTTACAATAATTGTAATTTATTTTTTCATTTTCTTTACAACTTTTTACTTCATCTTTGTTCATAGATCTGTTAGTTTTTTTTTTTTACTTATAATTCGCAATTGGTTTAAGCTGCAAACTTTCACTCACCAAAGTTTTGCCGCTCACTTTATCGAGATTAACACATAAATCTTAATGTACCCTCATTTAATGCTGCTGCATGCTTTCTGCACCTGCGTATAAGCTCTATGTTAAGCAAAGAGCATCAACGCAAAGCGCAATGCTAAGTTATCTTATGTTGTTGTTGTTGTTGTTTTTTTTTATATGCCGATGGCGTGCAGTTGTCGATGACGAGCAGCAGTCGTCGGACTGCGCAGTCGCAGTCGCAGCGGGCAATTGCGTCTCCTTCACCTTATGCGTCCTCGTTTATTATGTCTGCGCTCAACTTTGCACTCGGCAGCAATCGCAGCAGCGACGGCAGCAACGGCAGTTAAACGACTTGAGACACGCACACTTGTTGCTCTTTCGCTCTTTGGCTTCTTGTCTGCATGCACTTATTTATTGTTTGTTGTAGTTATGATTTGCGATTTTAATGCCTGGCTTTTGCCCGTCCTTACCTCGCTCTCTCTCTCTCTCTCTATCTCACTCTTTGATATCGATGGCCGCACGGTAGCCGCCGCAGGGCGCAATTACGCCACTTGTTGGAATTTCACTCAGCATGCTCTCTCCCTCTAGCACTGCCCTTGCAAGTGTGTGTGTGTCTGTGCGCAGCCGCCTTTTGCGATTTTTAATTCATTTGTGTTTTGTTTTCAGGCTGCCTGCGCCTATAGAATCGCAAATGAGCAAAACGTGTAAATTATACGAGTCGCGGTCACAGCCAACACAAATAAAGCACACACACACACATACACACATAAAGAAAAAAACGGCAAGTTTTCTACATTTTGCTGCTGCGTCTGCTGCTACTGCTTTTGCTCTCGTCAAGTCCGACGCCATTGTCACCCTAAAATAAAAAAAAAACGTCGCGACGCCCGCGCCTTTTGTCAACGCGGAGTTTGGGAGTGGAAGTCAACGTCGCTGTCGCTGTCGCTGTCGACGTCGACGTTTATTCATCAGCCTCAACTGAGCCACATCAATAATGACTCGTCGTCGTCGTCTCACCTGACGTTGACTCGTTGTTGTTTTTTTTTTTGTACGTTTTTTTCTTGTGTGTTTCGTCTTGAGTTATGTTTATTGTTTGTTTTGGCATTCCTAGGCGTTCTTCTTATTCTCATTTTTGTCAAACGTTTTTAGCAGCATCTATCTTAACAGCCAGAGTTGTCATGTTAACTCATCCATCATTAGGGTCAGCCTATTTCGAACTTTCGAAAGCTTTCAATTGAAATAGTTGTGTTCTACAACTCGTTGCTTCACTTTACGCTCTTTTGTTCCAATGTGAAGAGTGCATTAAGCATTGTTTGGAACTAGATCCAGTTCATTGTTGAGCTGTTGGCACTTGAAGAACTGCAAAAAGAAAGTACAAATTCTACAAAATTCGTTTTTCTACTTGTATGTTACTTAACTTATTGAGCATTGTTTGGAACTAGATCCAGTTCATTGTTGAGCTGTTGGCACTTGAAGAACTGCAAAAAGAAAGTACAAATTCTACAAAATTCGTTTTTCTACTTGTTTTTTACTCAACTTATGGCTAAAGTTCAATTTGCTATGCTTTTTTCGCGTACATTAAACAGTTTGCCGACGTCTTGGGCGATAAAAATAAAGAGTCAAAAGTTCATTAATATCATTGAACTTTTCGATGAGCGGTTTAATTGAATAATAATTGACATTAATTAAATGTACAAAAGGTGACTTTTCTAAAGTGAATTTCTGCAGCAAACTTTATGTTAAACTTTTACTTGTTTTTTTGTTAGCTATAAAACGGCAAAATATAATGAAAAAGCCAAAAACCATTTTAACGGCTTGAAGCTTTTACCATTTGTAGCTCAGTCTATGTGTGTGTGTGTGTGTGTGACTGTGTAGCTTTTCACATTAACAATTGAACTTGAACTTGTTAGAAGTAATAAATAATAAAAAATAATTATAAACATAAAACAAAAAAACAACTTCAGCTCATAATATTTTTTACATGTGTGTGTGTGTGTGTGTGTCTGTGTTAACCATGACTGTAACAAATTTAACAAACGTCATTGGAAAAAAAAAATTACAAACAACAACGAGCGCATAAAATATAGCCGTGTAATTGTCAAGTCCAAGAGCGCGCGAATAAATAAAATAATATAAAATAAAGTAACAAAAAACAACAAGAAAAAGTTCGTTTTGTCCATTAACTTGCTTTAAGTCTGATATTGTACAACAACAACAACAAGGTTAAGTTCTCTTTCTCTCTCTCTCTCTTTCTCACACTTTTCGATATATAGCCTATACCCTGTAATCATACATACCTTTAACCACATATATATATATATATGCATATATATATCTCGCTTTTATGTAGATACCAACGCGTAGCGCACCAACAACAACAACAACAACAAAAGAATTGACAACGTTTTTAGAATTCAATTAAAAAACGAATCATTGAACGACTCACGCGTCTTCAAGATGCCCGAAAGAGAGGGTGACGGGGAGGGGGTTGGGAGTGTATAGGTTCGACGATCATTGGCGCAAGATATTGACAAAATGTCGCAACGTGCGCAAAATATTGATGAGAATTGGCAAAATCGCATAAAAGCAACACAGAATGAGAAAAGGAGATAGAGAGAGTGTGAGAGAGAGAGAGAGAAGCTGAGAGTTATGCATAAAATATGTGAAAGACTCGTCGCAGTCTTTGTTTCTCTCTCTGCTCTCTCTCTCTCTCTCTGTCTCTCTCCAAACCAACAAATGTGTCGCTTGCTTAAATTGCCAACGCTTATTAACATTTCTCACTGTTCGTTGAGGCGGGGGAGAGTAAGTGGTGGAGAGGGGGGGAGTGTGTGTAGTAGTTGTAGTTGAAGGTGCGGTGGCAACAGGAATCGACCGAAGGTGAGGCCTTTTACGACCCCAAAAACAAAAAAAAGAAAGAAATAAATTGCAGAAAGTAACTGTCAAGCGATTGAATCGTTTGTTTGAGTGTGTCTTAAAAGTCTTTGAAAAAGGTATTAAAATAAGTTAAATAAAAATGTGATTTATTACTGGCCTTTGACATTTGAAATGTGTGTGTGTGTGTGTGTGTGTATAGATTGTTTTTGTTTAGTTCAACGAGATTTTAATCAAGATTTTTCAGTTTTTGTAATACAATAAAAGAAAATCTTGAAAAAGCTGGCTTAAAGTGATTTAAGGAACTTAATATATGTTTCAGAATTATCCGAATTATTCAAATAATAGTAAAAAAGGATATTAATCATTGACTTAAGGTATTTTGAGAATAATTTTAAAGATCTATATAACTGTATAAATAGATTTTATTTTTAAAAATGTAGTTTAAAGTTTTTAAGTATTTAAAAAATAATCTTAAATATTTTTAACAATTTTTTTTGACTGTTTTATTACCAAAATGTATCCAGGAAGTAAAAAAAATTACCATAAATATTTATAAATTTTTTTTAAGTATAACTAAGATCTTTGAAACTAAGTGGAATCAATTGATATAAGTTAAATATGATTAGAACGAATTAAAATTCCCTTCTTTGTATCTCTTATACTATGTATGTGTTTAGTTTTTATCTCACTTCAGTTCTTCCCAAGATTAAAGATAGTTTTATTTGTATTTTATTAGTAGTATTTGTTTTAGTATTTGATTAAAGTATTTTTTATACCCTGAACTGAAAATGGCTTAAAAGGGTATAATAACTTTGTGCAGAAGTGTGTAACAGGCAGAAGGAAGCATCTTCGACCCTATAAAGTATATATATTCTTGATCAGCATCAACAGATGAGTCGATATAGCCAAGTCTGTCCCAACGGCTCGATCTCAGGGACTATAAGAGCTAGAGACTCCAGTTTTAAGCTCGCCTAATCCCTAGGCAGTTCAAGTTTGTTTTAAATGTTCGATAAGTCTTCCCGTTTCCGATATACACATGTGATCGATAACAACGAAATCTTGAATTTGGAAAACTTTTAAACTACGTTTGAAATATTAGACGAAATAATGATAATGTGTGATATTTTTATTGAAAACGGCTGAGAAACACCGGAGATATGGAACATAGAAGTTAAGGCAAGTTAAGGCACATAGATACTTGAAGGGTTCAGGGTATATTCTAGTCGGGACTAGAGCCTTCTTACTTGTTTTTATTTTATTTGCCTCGTGACCCCAAGAAGTGCTCCCAGCGCTCATTTTAAACTCTGACAACTTAGCAGAAAAACGAAACGCGGCTCTGAACAGTTTTGTTTTTGGCCATGTTTTTTCTATTTATTTCTATGCTGGCCTCGCCAGTTTTATGACACCCAACACAACGACAACAACAAGCAACACAAATATTCTCGAAGCCAGACGTCTTTTTGGTCGTGTTTGATCATTCAATTTGAAAGTTATTCATTACCCGATCACGTACGCACGCCCAAGCTACCAAAAAAAAAACGAAATTCATGTGAGCTAAGTGCTCACCTGCCACGCCTACACTACCGCCCACTCACTTAACCGGCGATAGAGAGAGCGAGAGAGAGAGGTCAATGTTCGTATGACAGTTGCTGAGGAATTTCGATGGCTTATTTTATTTTATTTTATTTTAGTTTTTATTTTTTGTGTTCAGCCACAATTACAAATTGAATTTCTGACACGTTTGGCAAAGTTGTATTTTCTTTCAGCTTTTTTCTTCTTAATTTTATGACTTGCCTAATGAACTTTTCACTTGCGACTAGCTTTAACGACTCCTCCTCCTCGACACATCTTGCCCTGCTGCGTTCGTGCCTCTTAACTGATTTGACAACATCTTTAAGTTGTTGCAAGATTAGCTGAGAATCGCAGCTGCCATTAAATGCAGTCGCCACTTCCTGTTCGAGTCCTGAGCACACTGAAACACGTTCAAGATGAAGAAACAGAGGCTTGAACCAACATCTAATCTTCATTATCAGCTGTAGCAACATGTGGAATCGAGAAGAGGGAAGGAATAAGAAGAAGAGAAAACTTCACAAGTCGCACACGCTGTAAAATTGCTATTAAATTGTTGCTGATTTTATGTCTTGGTATCTCGGGGCGTGCAGCACAACGTGTTGTTGCATGGTAGATCTCTATTTCACATTTCTGCTAGATTTCTTTTCCAAAGAGATTCTTTTTTTTTTTTTTTTGTAGTCATTTGGCGCTCTGGACTTACTCTGGCGCTTTATGCGCTATTTACACTTTGCCATTTACTTGCAACTTGAGTGTTTTTTATGTACTTTTTTACTTGCTCCATTCACCCAAGTCTTAACTATCTCTTCGGCCAGTTGATGTCTCAATTAGTTGGCATCTTGAAGCATTCTTTTTATTCGATTGTGGTTAACAGAACACTTTGAGAACTGTGCAGAGAGAGGCGGAAAAGTATTTGAGAGACTGTCGATTACGTTTTGGTTTATCTTCCAGATAAGGATGTGATAGTGAAACTAATGACGTTTGAGTTTTTAGTCATAATAAGTTCATAAGTTGATTTTTAAATGTTCTATCTATCAATTACTTTCTTATAGATCCCAAAGATATCCCATTGGCTATGATAAATAAACTTATGATATGATCTACGTTTGAGTTTTTACTTATAATAAGTTCATAGGTTGATTTTGAAATGATCTGTCTGTGCAATTCCTTCTTTATAGATCCCAAAGCAAGATCTCAAACATAAATTACTATCTTCCATACACAGTTTTTATCTTCCAGGTAAGGTTGGATGTGAAAAAGTATCTAATGATATGGTCTACGTTTGAGTTTTTACTCATAATAAGTTCATAGGTTGATTTTGAATCGATCTATCTTTTCAACTTCTTCTTTATAGATCCCAAAGCGTTAACTAAAACATAAATAACCATCTTCCATAAACAGTTTTTAGCTTATAGATAAGGGAGGATATGTTGAAGAAACTTTTGATATGAACTACGTTTGAGTTTTTAGTCATAATAAGTTCAAAGGTTGATTTTGAATCGATCTATCTTTTCAATTCCTTCCTTATCGATCCCAAAGTGGGAACTCGAACATAAATTACTATCTTCCATACACAGTTTTTATCTTCCAGATAAGGTTGGATGTGAAAAAGTATCTAATGATATGGTCTACGTTTGAGTTTTTACTCATAATAAGTTCATAGGTTGATTTTTAAATGTTCTATCTATCAATTGCTTTCTTATAGATCCCAACGATATCCCATTGGATATGATAAAGAAACTTTTGATATGAACTACGTTTGAGTTTTCAGTCATAATAAGTTCATAGGTTGATTTTGAAATGATCTTTCTTGATTCCTTCTTTAGAGATCCCAAAGCAAGATCGCAAACATAAATTACTATCTTCCATACACAGTTTTTATCTTCCAGATAAGGTTGGATGTGAAAAAGTATCTAATGATATGGTCTACGTTTGAGTTTTTACTTATAGGTACATAGGTTGATTTTGAAATGATCTATCTTTTCACTTCCTTCCTTATAGATCCCAAAGTGGGAACTCGAACATAAATAACCAAGGTATATAATAAGGTAACTAATGATATGTTCTACATTTGAGTTGTGTTCTAAGATCATTTTAAGTTCATAGGTTAATTTCTTTAATCTTACTTCTGGAATGCACCTCTTTCCAACTCCTTCCTTATAGATCCCCAAGTAAGATCTCATCTTCCTTATACAGTTTGCATAAGCTCTCTTCCTATGCCCAACTTATTGCTTGCTCACGCACTTTCCCAACAACATTTGCCTGTCAATCAAAACGCAACGCAACTTAAAAACAAATCCTAACCTCAAACTATATAGCCATTTCATCATTTGACGTTTATCTCTCTGCCTCTATCTGCGTTTGGTTTGAGCCAAACTAAACACTCTAACTGTACAGCAAATGCATATGAGACAGAAGTGCATAAAAATTCATTGTACCCCCGAAAACATTCCATATATGCCGACTATAATAGTTCAATCACTTGTCACCGTCACAATGACTATTCGTTACCCTCCACCCCACCTCTCCACCTCCCCACTCCCACTGTTTAACTGCCTCCCTCGGCTTCTACTCGATTTGTCACAAACACCAATTTCGTGTGACAAATTTGTATGGCTGAGCGAAGAAGAGGCAGAAGAAAGACGATCTTTTGGGCCATAGCCAAATAAGGCGACTCCTCGTCGAGACTATCGCGACTCGCGAGACAGTCGATTCAAGAGTCGAGACAGGAGATGCCACTTGGGAGTGGGGATGTGGGATTGTGGGGTTGTGGGGCAAGACGGCGTGCAGAGTACTTTATGCCACATGCTGCTGCAACAAACGTTTCGTCTGTTTTGTCCGTTTTGTCCTTCTCTGCGCCACGTTTCGCTTCGTCTTAGTCTTCGTTCGGTATTCAAATGGCCAAAAGATGCCATCGCCGTCTTTTCTTTTTTTTTTGTGTGTACACTGTAAGAAATTGTATGTTTAAACTATGTTAACAATGTTAACTATGTGTTCGTTATTGAAATATATTTGTGTTAATATATTTTAAATATTTTTCGTGCTAAAAATCTTTTTTTTACTTTGTAAATTATATAACAAATATTTTCAAGCAAAAAAATATATTTTTTTCATTCATTTTTTCAATCATTTTTTTTTTAATAATATTTATTTATGAATAATGAATAGTATTTTAATGACTTAAAAAAATGTTTACTACCTGAACATTGTTTTTTTTTTTTTTTGTATTAATTATTACTTAAAATTATTTAACATAACTATTCTAAGAAATATCCAAGTTTATATGAAAACTTGCTTTAAAATTTAATCACATTGGAAAGTACTTCAAAATAAGTTGATTTTATATTTGATATATGTTGTTTCTTCACCTTTCCCGTGAAAAAGTTATTCAACTTTTAGTTAATCATTTTTTTGTAGTTGTGTAGCATTTGCCTCATGCAACTTCTTCACGTGCCACATTGTCGCGCATTTAAAATGCAAATTATCGTCATCATTATGATTGCATACCATCATCAACAACATCATCATCATCATCATCATTATGATTATCATTTAGACAGTCAGCCTCCACATCGTTGGCTCCTCCTCCTCCTCCTTGCTTCTCCTCCTTGCTGCTCCTCCTTGCTTCTCCTCCTTCCTTTTCCATTCGCTTTTTTTCGACTTCGCTGACTTTTGAGAAATTGTTGGCAAATTATTACCTTGGCCCCCGAGAGTCATAAAACATTGGCGCGTCTTCACGTGCCACACAAAACCCAAACATCATGCACATCATTACGTCAATCAATGATCATCATCATCATCATCATCATCATCACGATGATTACGTTGCACAGCGCAGAAGACAAAACTCAGTCATAAATTTGTCACAAACAGCACATAAAAAATGCCAATCTCGAACTCCTCCCCCGATTTTGGGGTGATTTGTCAATCCGTCATTGGAGCGCCAACGTTTTGTGGCCCAAAAGCAGCATATTTATGATTCAACTGCAACGTGCCCCCACCCACAACCTCACTCCCCCTCACCCTTTGTGCACATAATTCACCCACATATTTGTGTCTCCTTTGTTTCGTTCTGTTTGTTTTTGTTGTTTGTCTTTCTGCAATTGAATTGCTTCGATTGAAGTTTTTGCCTCTTAACTGCTTTTTGCTTGCTGTTTGTTGTTTGTTGTTGTTGTTGTCGCACGCTGTTATTATGCAAATATTGAGCTGTTAAATTGCTCGCTGCACGCGTCATTTAATCGCATTGTTGTATCAAGACGATGGCCAAAAGACAAAAACAATGCAAGTCACAGTTGTTGTTGTTGCTTTGGTTGTTGTTGTTGCCTGCATCATTATGGCCATTTATGTTGCATAAATTACGGCGTTTATCTTTTGTCACTTGCTTGCAAATTGCATTTCTTTCTTTTTTTTTCTTCGTATGCCATATATATTTAAAATGGGTGGATCCAAATTTGGTTTGCTTTGGGGTTCAACATTTTGGAAAGCTGACTGACAGCTTGGCTGAGTTTATATAGGAATTTTAACTACATTTCTCAAAGCTAGAGCGATTTTTTAGATAATTTTCAATTTTTTACATATTTTTGAAGTATTTTTTATATCAATTAGTTCTTCAATTTATGTTTCAAAAGGTTAATTCTTCAGCTATATTTTTGTTTCTTGCCAAAAACTTGCATTTCCTAGTTTTAAGTTGTGTAAAACTTATCTCAACTTTTTTTTTAAAGTTTATCAACACTTAAGAACTTATCTTAAAGTTGACCTAGTTAAAAGTAAGGAGCTCTTTTTTGCCCGCTATTTGTCCCGCATTTTGACACGTCTAGCATAACACACACACACACACTCATGCACATACGCTCTCAGCACACACGCACCCATTTGTACACATGCCAAAAAAAAAGAAGAAAATATTAAATAAATGCCTAAAATGAACTCTGCTGAACTGCACAAAAGCAAAAGTACAGCGTTCACAAAGGCAATAACAACAATAAAACCAACAACAACAACAACAGCAACAATATATGGTCGCATTCTCTTCTCGTATCAATCAATGTGAATGCGATTGCGATTGTGAATGCTAAGTGCGAACGAAAGCGCATTGCGCATACGTCGTGTGGCACGTCAAAGGCCAAAAGAGCTCAAAACAAAAAACAAAACAACAACAACAAACGACCGAAGCTTACTCTTTGCTGTGCTCTCTTTAACAGCACACGAACCTATGCCTAGTGCAAGAGAGAGCGAGAGAGAGAGGCGTCCACGTTTGACTCGGGCAGTCAACGGTCGTGAACGTTGGCGTCGTCGTCGTCGTCGTCGTCGTCGTCGTCGCTGCCGTTGTTGTTGTTGTTGTTGGTGTCGTCGTCTATATTTACACTTGTGGCCTCTTATCAAATGGCAGCGGCGCAGTTGACTTTTTTGACGTTTGTGTATACATTTGTTGTTGCTATTGTTGTTGCTGTTGGCTGATCTGTGTACTATACATATGTAGCCCGACAGCTAGCTGTTGTTTTTGTTTCTGTTGTTGTTGTTGTTATTTGCTGGTGCTGCTGTTGAATTTTGTACGCGGCGACCGAACGCTTTGCTGCTTTGACTTTTTGCTCAGTTTTTGAAATATGTACATACAAAGCACATATGCATATATGCACACACACACATGTATACGTATACGTGTGTGCAGGCAAAATGGGAACAGTCAACACAGCAAAAGTTCAAGTCAAAGATATTTATTTTATATAATCAGGCGCGACATCGCTGCTCGCTGTTGTTGTTGATTGTGGTCGTCGTTTGTTGTTGTTGTTGTTGCTGCTGTTGTTGTTGTTGTTCTTGCTATTGTTTGATTATAAATACTTTACGAAACAATCAAAATACAGCTCAATTGAATTTTTGTTCGTACAAAAAGGGTCACGAAACGCGCACAGTGGTACCAAAATCATAGTTAGAGCTGTCCAATAATATTTTAATAATAATATAATAATATGTAATAATATTTAAACCATTAACAAACCATTTAGAGAAGTTTAACCTTTTGAACGCAAGGTTAAACTATTTCAGTATACATAGAAATCGATAAATTATCGATAATCAATACAAACTGTTAAGCTTTAATGAAGTTTGGAAAGTTTTCAGCCTTGTCTACGGCTGAACTAACTGTTCTTTAATAATATTAATATTTTGTTTACTCAAAGCTTTTATTAATCGATACATTAATCGATTTTGATTCACCCGATTCTGTTGACAATATTAAATACTTTTAATTTATATATTTATAAAATTTTTCGTAACATTTTGATAGAAGCTCTTTTCAGTTTAGATTAAATATATATATATTTGGTGTGTGTGTGCTTTTGGGGCCACTCTAACCAGACAATGTTGTCGAGTGCCTAACACACATACATACATATACACATGTCGACCACATCGGCGATAAGTTCGTGTGCAAAGGTTCTGAACCGTTTGAACTTGTTGAATACAAGGCAAACCGAGAACAACAACAACAAACTGTATAATATATGATTCCCCCGAACCAATATAGTATATATGTATGTCACCCATATATAAAGTATGATGTGTGCGTCTAAGAAAATTATCAACTAAACCTTTGTGCGATATAAATATTATTTATAATTGTATGAAAGGCAATTTAAAAGGGGCCTCATACTACAGATATTGATAGGGCTCCGGCTAAAATAAAGTTTTGACTTGGCTTTGTTCATCTTCTCATGCATTACACATACGCAGTGTGTAACAATGCTTAAAGTTTTTTTATAACAATTAACAAATGTTCATTAAACAACTAACTCCATCGGTTCGAAGTATTTTTAAGCTTTAAGCAACTCTTAAAGCTTAAATGAGCTTTTAGACAAAAGCGTTTATAGTGTTATACAACGTTCAAAGTATAACAATAAGCAACTGTAAATGTTGTTAGACATCTAAGACTTTAAGAAAAACTTAAAGCTCTGATAAGCTTTTCAGCTCCAGAGTGCTTGGAACTAGCCCAGCCAGGAACGATTGACAAATGAGCTTAGAACTACTTATTGCAGCAGGTTATTATATCTTTTTAGCTTAAAAAACATTTTCTAATAGCTTAAAGCTCTAAATTATGATTTAATAATCGACACATTGACAAATATTTCCTTCTTTATGTAGTTAGATAAATTTATGTTAAAATTCCCATAATTAGTTTAAGCTCAAAAAGCACAAAATAGCAAACATAAATAATCAAAACATATGCAAAACAAACTAAAATTCATTTCAACATTCAAAACACGACAAAATAAATCAAACTGAAATTGTATGTTCAAAAAACAATTTGCCAATTGTCGCAGATAGCAGTTGTAGTAAGGCCAAGGAGAAGCCCGGCCATAGGAGGAAGCTAATAGCCAACTGCTCTGTGTCAGGTTTGTGGCCAAAAAAAACCAGCCAAGCAACTGCTGGGGTGCAGAGGAGAGCACATATACAGGTAGTAGTTGTTGTTTTTGTTGTTGGCTGCCGCTCAGCTTGGTGTCTTTTGCGCCTTGCGGCTTTGTGGCGTAAAAAAAACACAAAAATCAAGTGCAGATTAATTAAATTCGATAATTAAACGCAGCAGCCAAAGCAGCCCCTTCGCTGCGAGATCGTGTTGCACTTGCCAGTTGCAAGTTGTAAGTTGCAAGTTGTTGGTTTTGGCTAGCTTGGTTGCACATTGAGGCTGCTGCCTGCTGGCTGCTGACTGCCGCGGCTCGGCTAATGCATTTCTGTGATTTGGGCGCAGCGAATTAATGCGCAGCGCTCTATAAATTTGTCAGCAATTAAATGAGGCAGTTGCCAGTTGCCCCTCCTGCTTTCTACCATACAACTACCCCTCCTCCTAGCCTCCCCAACCCCTCCCTTTTAGAGTTGTGCCGCGTGCCATTTATCAGCTTTGCAGTTGGCTCAAAACAGTTGAAAGCGATAAAAGCCACAAACTCTGAACTTTATAGACTGTCTCTTCTAGCATGCCACATGCCACACTTGATTGATATTTTGGCGATAAAACAACAAATGCCGCTGCTTGAACTCAATCGACTAACCAACTGACTGTCTAACTGGCTAAAACATGTGTTCTCTTCGAAAGTTGAGCTTGGCCAAAATCGAAAAATGTTGCACATACATAAATATTATATCGAGTTCAAAGCCGCGTTCTTCCTGCAGTCCAAAAATTTATGACTGACTACAGCGAAATGTTCATCAAGTCCACTTTTCTCTTCTCTCCCCTCTCTCCACTTTACTCTTTCTTCTTTTAGATGTTTTTGGGCGTGTTAACAACTTGTGAGTGTTGTGTGTGTTTGTTACAACATGTTGCAAGCAATAAGATTCATGCATCAGGGAGATCATATAACTCCTGGGGCATAGACCAATAAATCCAATACTCATTGGTCTAAACGACTCTTTGTGGATTAAAAGCTTTGACGGCTAGCTTTGTTTTGGCCCAAAGCACTTGCTAACAATAACACGAGATATTTAATTTGGTTTTTATGTAGTGTTTAGTAATTGATTTTGTCTCCGCCAAGATATAAATCATATATTTATTAATAATAAACATTTTTATGCTGGAGAAAGGTATCTTAAAATTCCCATCAAATAGTTTTTTTTATTACATTTTTTTGTTGCAAGTAAATTGAATTTTGATTGGCGTAAAATGAACTTGGAATGTTAAATAAATCATTGAGTTAGTAAAATTTGTTAAACGCATACTTTTCATAGTTTTCCTGCTCTGAGGATACCGAAAGATATTACGAAAAATAATGATAGTTAATTTCAAGTATTTAACATACATTTTTATTGTTTTTAAGGTTTTTAACTCAATTTAACAAAAGAAAAGTGAACATAAAATTAAAACAAACACCTTTTGTTTAATATACAAAACCTTCTCTTAACTTTCTCACTATAATAACAGACCGCCCGCTCTGTGCTATCGTGCAACCAATTCAATTGTTGGCAACTTGTTGCAACTTGCTCAACGACTTGACTTTAATTGCCTTTTCTGCTCTTCACATTAATTCACAATCATATATATATGATTTGAAGACGCAAAGAATGTGATGAAAGGAAACTGTTCTAGTTGTTGACAGCTGAAGAGCGTTGAATCTAACGGTTCGCCTGCCTGCCTGTCAGCATAATTCAAACTTTTGAATTTCATAAATGATTAACACCTTCTGCCATTTGAACCGGACTAACTGGAACTGGGAACTGGAAGAGCCAAATCAAAGTTGATTCGACTTGACTTCTTGCTTGGCTAATCAAAAGCAAGTAGAAAGGCTCTAGTCGAGCAAACCCGACTAGAATATACCCTGAACGCTGTACTTTACACTGAGTGCAAGTATCTGTGTGTGTGTACGCGTTTACGTATACTTGATCTTACTTCAATGCTCCATATCTCCGCTGTTTCTCAACCGATTTCAATAAAATTTTTACTGATTGTCATTATTTCGTCTAAAGCTTCAAACGTTGTCTCAAAGTTTTCAAAACTCAAGATTTTGTTGTTATCGATAACATGTGTATATCGAAAATGGAAAGAGTTATCGAAAATTTGAATCAAACTTGAACTGCCTAGGGATTAGGCGAGCTTATGTTCCATATCTCTAGCTCTTGTAGTCTCTGAGATGACGCGTTCATACATACAGCCTATATAGACTCGGCTGTTGATCAAGAATATATATACTTTATGGGATCGGAGCTGCTTCCTTTGCACAGAACCATTATACCCTTTTTACACATTTTCAATGGGTTCAGGGTATACAAATATGAAGTTCATTCAGCTAGGAGATGTTTGCTTCTTCTTCTTGTTGTTGCTGTGATTGTAATTGCTTTAAAGGAATTTGATTTTGAGCTCACACATACCAACTAATTGTATACCCTTACTCTTGCCATGGGTTGTTTGTCAGGCATTTTTTTTTATTTTTTTTTTTTGGTTCATTGCTGTATGATGATGTACAACTACTATTAGCATTAAAGTTTATTATCGACGGCGACGTTGCATTCTGAATTCCTGTAAAACAGGTGCAACACCAAAACACATACACACCACACACACTCGGGTCTATCGTACACACCCAACTTTGTGGCTTTTGAGGGGCCTTTCAACTTTTTTTCTTGCTAGATTTCTCTCTCTCTTGCAGTCGCTCGGCAAATGCGTTGCGCGTTGCATGCAATGCATTTGGCCGCTAAAATCGCCTTATTTGGTTAAATTGGTGCAGATTGCTGTGGCAAGCAGAGCCAGGTCTAAAGCCTAGAGTCTGCCAGCTATGCCACATAGCTACACTCTAAGATATTAATGCCACACTAACAAAATTACCAACTAAAAATCGTAAGAAATAATAGAATTTAATGAAAAAAGATTTCATATGGCGTAAGTTTTTTTTGGAGGCTTCAACAAGTTTATTTATGTTTTGAAACGGATACAAATTAATTCTAAAAAGATTTTTACTTTAAAATATTTTTTTATATGAATTTTTATGTTTTCAAATAATGTGAAAACGGATAAAAATTCATTCTAAAAAGATTTTTAGTTTAAAATATTTTTTTAATGAATTTATATGTTTTTGAACAATGTGAAAATAACAAGTTTATTTATGTTGAGAAATGGTTAAAAATTAATTCTAAAAAGATTTTTACTTTAAAATATTTTTTTATTTTTTATGTTTTCGAATTTTTATGAATTTTTATGAAAACGCTTAAAAATTAATTCTAAAAAGATTTTTACTTTAAAATATTTTTTTTATGAATTTTTATGTTTTCGAATAATGTGAAAATAATATTTATAACAATGCAATTTTAATGACAATACAAATTTGTTCATTTTAAGCTTTAGGTATTATTTTGTGCACACTTTTCTCTACGTGCAACTGCGGCACTCCCCACCCCTCTGCGGCGCTGCAGCTCTGTTGCCTGAACTGCACTAAATAATAATTAGCACAGGTTTTTTTTCACTTTGTATGCTGTTGTTGTTGTTGTTGAGGTTGTTTTCAGCGTTGTTGCTGTTGTTGGTTTGGTTGCTCTGGTTGGCCGCTTGGCTGCCTTAATGCGCTTTGGTCATTCGCCTGCCTGTTTGCCACATTTGTTGCATGCTGCCTGCCTGCCTGCCTGCCTACGTATACGGGGTGAAATTTCCTTAGAAATTTTCGTGCTTGCCTGCTCTGGTTTTAATTTGATTTTTACTTGAAGTTTTTTCGTTTTTTCGTTCGCTCGCTCGCTTGTCTTTCTTGTCTTGTCTTTGGCCCCCAGGTTCAGGTTCATAAATTTACGAGAGATTCAACAGTTGCAACAGTTGCCGCAGTTGCATGTCTAATGTTGCTGCATCGCTGCAGATTCGCGTGTGCGCTATGCCCACATGAGTTGCCCCCTAACCAGCCCCTCCTTTCTACACTCCCCCCTATCAACTCGAACTCCTTTTTGGCGCGCGCCTTCTGTCTGTCCGTCTATTTGGTTATATTTCTCATTAATTGCACACCTTTTGAGTTTTTATCACTTAACTCGAACTCAAACTCAAACTCAGTGCCTCATTATATATATGTATATATATATCTGACACGTTTGTTTCTATGCCTGTGTGTAGCAATGGGTTTTTGACGTGGTTTGACTACAAGCATTATCTTATAATTGTTAGCCATATATAGCATACAATATGTTTAATAGTTTTGCATATAGAGGTATTGGGCATTATGAGGGATTTTTTCACTATTAAGAATATTGCCTACCATAATATAGTAGGTGCGTAATTGAGCCCATACAGGGGTTAAGCATGTAACAGCTATCTTAAGTTCTTTTTTTTGGGTTAATTGAGCACGAACCCCAGGCAACTTTGTTGCTCTCCACAAACCTTATATGAATAACTTACATTTTTATGGAATTTAAGTTTATTTTTTCAATGTTTGACATAATAGTTTTGAAGAAATAAGTTTACGTTTAACTTAGGATGGGAAGGAAAGCTTTAAAGAAGTTTAGTTTGATCCTTAAAGAATTTATATTAGGTCGATACTTAAAGAATTTAGATTAGTTTGTGATAGAAAGCTTTAGAGAATTTGAGTTCAATCCTCAAAGATGTTAGATTATGATGGAATAGAATGAATTTTAGTTCGATCCTCAAAGAATTTAGATAAGGTTGGGAAAGAAAGCTTTAAAGAATTTTAGTTCGATCCTCAAAGAATTTAGTTTAGGAAGGGATAGAAAGCTTTAAAGAATTTTAGATTAGCATGGGAAAGAAATCTTTAAAGAATTTTAGTTCGATCCTCAAAGAATTTAGCTTAGGTTGGGATAAAAAGCTTTAAAGAATTTTAGATTAGCATGGGAAAGAAATCTTTAAAGAATTTTAGTTCGATCCTCAAAGAATTTAGATTAGGATGGGAAAAAATCTTTAAATAATTTTAGTTCGAGATTTTTTTAAAGATTTTATTAAGGACCAAAATTTGTTCTCCCTTTTTTCCGTTCCCATATATTATTGATTTTATTATAATTCATTATATGAAGCTACTTGATATCACAAAATTCCTATCGTTCCTATATTTCATCTATTGAACTCATTTAATGACCTTTGTGTTAGTGATATTTTGGAAATTTCCACCGGAAAATTGCATATCATTTTTATTGTCATCCATAAAGATAAAGAATTTTGTGTTGTTGTTGCTTTTTGTTTATAAGCTTTAACCAAACATCATCATCTGATAAATTATAAATGGTACAAAATGAATAATGTACATATATGTATATATGTATGTGTGTAGTGTTGTTTATTTTAAAAGGCGTGTCACACACACACACACAATAATGAACTTTGAATTACTTTCACCGCATCTCGCCGACGCACTTGTCCAAAAGCAAACAACAACAACAACTACAGTTGAGGAGGGCAATACCCACCACGTACACGCACACAATGAACAAATATTATCACACACACACATACTAACGCACAATCTTTAACACCTTGATGATCTAATAAATGCGACATGATTTACAAAAAAAAAATAATAAAAAAACGAAAATTAAGAACACACAAACTACAATCCGAAGAAGAAGAAGTAGACCAAAAACAACAATTATAATCATACAGTAAAGTAACTAAGTAACAAGAGCAGGCAAAACACACACACATACATATGTATGATCTACTTACGTATAGTTCACTTGGACAAACTTGGCGAGCGATAAGAGAGCCCAAATAACGACCAAAGCGACCCAACAACCACTTCAGATACAGACATAATAAAAAATCACGTTAAGAATCAAGGCAACAACAATAGCAACAACAACAACAAGCTGTGCGTAATGAAAAACTGAAACTGATGCAGTTTGCTGATTGAAAGCCCAATAAATGTTTATCTTTGAAATGGGAGAGCAAAAAAAAAAAGTTTGTAAAAAATACGATTAAATAAAAATCCAAAAAAAAAGGGTAACTGAAATTAAAGTCATAAGAAAAACAATTAGACTTTTAAGTAAAAATAAAGTTTCAGATATTTTAGCTGTTTTCGATTACTTTTTGTGATGATAGACTTTTATGAACATGAAGTTGAAGATAACTAAAAATTCCCCCATAAAGAAAAACTTGTATCTTAACCTCCAAATATCGATCGTCTAAAGGTAACTAACGATATCAAAGGGGAACCTTTGAACCCGCTCTCAGCGCTCAAAGTTGAAACTTCCACACACATACAAACACACGTGCACAACCCGCCTTTTGCCATTCCCCTGATAAGGCATAGAAACCCACAATAAAAATGTGACGCGTCTCAAAGTTCGCATAAATCGTTTCGGGGCAGAGCTATATGCTCTGCGAGCGTTGCGTTTTATTTGGTTTTCAAATGAGGTCAAAAGCTGATAAGCAATCTGTGTGTGTGTGTGTGTGTGTATATAATTTTAACGGCCCGACTCGAACTTGTGGCCTGCGCCTTTGAAAGTCAAATTGCAGTCGAGTTTTTATACATTCCCAATGTTTTTTCACAAGGTCTTGTTAAGTCTAGACATATATATCTTTATGTTTTTTTTTTTGGTTTATTTGACCCATCAAACATTGCGGCAGCTGTTAAAAATCTCAACTATTTATCAAGTAGAAATCAAATTACTGTGATACTTGGCTCAGGGCCACAGTTACGCCCGGTCTTTAGGTCTAAGACTATCTCTACCTACTGTATGTGTGTGTGTGTGTGATATTTGAAAAATGGTCACATGACAAGCGATAGCGACAACAACGGCAATGAACAAACATCGACTAGGTCGGCAGCTGTGTTTGCCAACGTGACGAGGGGAGTGGCAATGAACTTTACCGTTTTCTGTGTCTGTGTGTGTGTGTGTGTGTGTGTGTGTTTTCGTTTTTCCAGAACCTCTGCAGAACGTGCCCAGACACAAGCGCTCCATGGCTTGAGCCTAGCCCCCAAAAGCCCAGCCTAGCCCCGCTCGTCTATTAGTACTATTGACACTTGTCGACCCAACATGCGGCCTGTCACTCTGCGCGGATCACACACTACACACACACACACACACACACACACACACTCATACACACACACACACACACACACACACACACACACTCATACACATGCATGCGATTAGTATGATAAAAAAAAAGTCTCAACTGGAAAAGTCAACAGTTTTATTTAGCTGCTGTCGGAGCCTCTACGTTTTTTTTACAATCTTCACCTATACGGTTTACGCTATCTCTCTCTCGCTCTCTCTCTCTTCCACTCTCTCTCTCTCTCTCTCTGCTCTACGTACTTACGTTTGATACCTCTGCTTGCTGTTTGCCCCCTGACTGTCGACGGCATTCGACATTCGGCACTTAGCACCATGCGATGCCAATCAACGGCCAACTCTGCATGTTGGTCACCAGTTGGGGGGGTTAGTTGGGGGGGTTAGTTGGGAAGCTTGATTGAAAGAACCAAAAAGCTTGGCACTATCGGTTTTAGAGCTTCATGCTCAACATCTACTGCATAAGTAGCGAAAATATTTAGGAACGTAGAAAGTAATAAGTTTAGTTCTATCAACCTAAATTTCAGTTCAACTCTTCAAGAAACCCTTTCGACACTTGCGCCACTGTTTAAAATAAACAAAAACTTAATTTTAGTGCTAACTAATGATAAACTTAAGTTTACGATAAGGTCCGCAGAATAGTTTTTATGGTTTATATTGTGCGTGGCAGCAGACTTAGAAATTTGATACACGCACAAGCCCCAGGGGTGCCGAGCGACTGGTTACCGACTGGTTCTTCATCGGTTACGATTCTACTGATTCTTATGTTAGTAACGATCCGCAGCTACAAATTGTTGTTAATTTCGCTTGTAAATAATTCATTTAATTATTTATGCTGCTGTTGTTGAACGCGCGTGTGTGTGTGTGTGTGTTAATTTACACCTGAGCTGTGCAGACCCCCCGCTTACCCCCGCTGAACCAAGATGCCTTGCAAAGGGTCAATGTTTTGCTTTTGCTGCTCATTTTGAACATTTTTCTTGTTAAATTAAAATTAAATTTTTATATACTTCACAAGAGAGAGAAACTACGTCAGAGAGAGTTAGAAAGAGAGAGAGCGGGGGGAAAGAAAATAAATAAATGTTTGTTTGTTATGTAAATAAACAATTGATGCGCTTCGTGCGACGGAAGCATCAACCACACCATAAAGTTCAATGTATGCCACATTGCGGTCAGTATATAAAAAAAAAATAAAATGTTGTGTCCGTTTATTTGTGTACAGCACAGAGAGAAAGAGAGAGCATATTGGTTGGTTATATCGTAGAGATAACTACGTTTCAATTGTACAAAAGTTCCTTAACTAATAGAAGTTATAATATGTGGAATATTATTGATATTCATTTGAATGAAAAACAAGAAGATATTTAAGATATAAAAAAGGAATCAAAAATGCATTATATTGTTTGAAAATGTAAAAACTTTCCAACTTAACTAAGTATAACTAAAATTCTATATTTTTTCGACGTGAATAACATTTTTAATATTGCTGTTATATTGGCCAAGAAAGTAAGGTCGAAGTCTGTATTCTCCATATACGTTTTTTTCCCAGTGTAAATCATGAAAACCAACTTAGGACGTTATGTTTTAGTTTAAATATTATTTATAATCTATTATACTAAATATTTTCTAATGAAATAAGTCCTAGAACGATTTTTTCGTGGTGCGTTTGCTTTATATCAGTTTCATTTAAATATTATTTATTATCTATTGTATATATTTTCTGATTCCATCAACGATTTTTCATTTAAATATTATTTATTATCTATTGGGGCTTTTCCTTATATCATATTAATTTAATTATTATTTATTATCTATTGTATATATTTTCTGATGAAAAAATTCCTCTAATGATTTTGTCTTGGTAATTTTCCTTATATCAGTTTTATTTAAATATTGTTTATTATCTATTAAACAATATATTTTCTGTTGAAATAATTCCTTCAACGATTTTTTCTTGGGGCTTTTTCTTACATGAGTTTTATTTAAATATTATTTATTATCTATCGTATAAATAAATTAAATATTTATTCAACGATTTTTTCTTGGGACTTTTCTTTATATCAGTTTCATATAAATATTATTTATTATCTATTGTACGATATATTTTCTGATGAAAAAATTCCTCTAACGATTTTTTCTTGGGACTTTTTCTTATATCAGTTTCTTTTTTCCCTACGAAATAAATCACTTTCAACTTTTCTGCGATAAGGTTTTTCTGTGTGTTTTGGTTTCACAATTCAAAATTGGTTTCAAAATTCAACTTAATAATGTAAAGTTTAGATTAAAGTGTCAAAGCTCTTCCGTATGTGTGGCAAATGTTCTATTTGTTGCTGTTGTTGTTGTGTACAGTGCGTTTCGCATTTGCTGTGTGTGTGTGTGTGTGTGTTTTTATGTCCGGCTTTGCACTCGACGTTCACCCCGATAATTAGCTTAGGGGTTCAACATTGCAGGTCAACGGTTTTGTTAACATATTATAAGTTATTTTAACCTTTGGCCGATTTGCATGCGAACCGAAAACCGACAAAACAAAAATACAAGACCCGAACCGAACTCCGAATCGGACTCGGACTCTCGGACTGCTGTTGCTATCTATTTGTCAATGTCATTGACTATTTACAGCAAAAAACAAAAAAGAAGCCGTTTAGTAAGCAATTGGCGCGCTGTGCGCACGGCAACTGCTCGACAAATCTGGAAAGAAAGAAAATATCATCAAATTAAATGTATATCATATTTATTACTTGATTATTTGAATTTCAAAATGTTAAAAACATAAGCGACTAAGCTTAAAAAAAGTCTTTACCTCTGCTTACCGCATGCTCTTGTTGCATTGTTGCACTTGCAGGTAACACGCCCACCGACATACTGCAACAGAAGCCCGCCAAGGCAACAACGGCAACACCAACCAAACACCACAACGAGGAGCAGGCCCAACAATTTAACTCATTGCCCGCGGCGGCGGCCACCAAGCGCAAACATCTCGAACGCCTCGCAACCGATTTGCGACTGCAGCAACAACAGTTGCTCAGCGGCGGCAATACTGCAAAAATGCTCAGCGAGCGTTCGCTGCTGCTAAGCGGCTACGGGGTCATCGATAGCGCCAAGAAGTTGTGCGAGGCAAGCAGCCCAACAGCGGCAAACACAACAGCTGGCACAGCGGCAGCAATTGGCACTAGTGGCGCTGCAACGCCAGCAACAGCAGCGAATACCTCAGCAACATCAAACCCTGCCACCTCCTCCGCCTGCTATTCAGCGGCAACAACAACTGCGGCAGCGACAACAGCTGCTGCTGCCGCCGCCTACGCTGCTCTGTACTTTGAGAAGGTGAAGCATGAGAAGTTGTCGCCGTTGCATATGACGGGTGCACAGATTGATTCGCTCAAGGATGCGCTGTTGGAGTCAACGGCCATGGTCACTATCCACAATAACAACAACAATAATGCATTGCTCACCAACAACAACAACAATACCAATAGCAATAACAACAACATCAAAAGCAATCACAGTAGCAACAGCAATCATCATCAACAGCAGCAGCAACAGTTGCTGAGCATTACCAGCAGCAGCAGCAGCGTGAAACGGGAGCGTCTCAGTCCCGGCAGCAACAACACCAACAACAACAACAACGGCGAGCTGTCCGTCTCAGCGGCATTTGCCAGGTGAGCAATATTAATGGTTTTATTTTTGTGCTAGGATTTTATTTGAGTGAAAGGTGCTCAAAAATCGCTTGAATATATTTTTTGCTTTCCTCAAACGTCAATAACTAATAAACTAAAAGGCAATTTCATTTGTTTCAAGTGCAATTTAATGACCCAAGCTTTAAACTTGCAACACTGCATACCACAGAGCTTTATGTCCTGGCATCTTTCTGCTGCTTAGCATCCTGTCGCGCCGAATCCGTGGCCGTGCTCTTCGTTGGCGACTTGGCGTTGTGCTCGTTGTGATAGTGTTCGCGGCGATGTGCCTCAAAGTTTTGATGTTGCCGTTGTGCATTGCCGCTGGAGCCGGGACCAGCTGCAGACTCTGTGGGTGCATTTAGGGTTATAGAGGGTCGGCTGCCCAAATGCGATGCTTTGCCATTGACACGCAATATTGATGGCCGTGTTGTTCTCATGTCCTGGCCATTTTCACCCATGTTGGGCTTGATGTTTCCGAAGATATTTCTACAATTATTACTTGAAATTTGTTGACAGTTTTTGTAAATGTTTTTGTGTTGTGACAAAATGTTCAACTTACCTTTTTTTCCCCCTCATTAGTCAAATGATTGTCGAGCTGTCGCTCGGCTGACAAATTAACTAGCAGTTTAACAAATTAGTGCCGAAATCTGTCTTGATATCAGTTTGTTTGTTATATTTGGCTACTGTTTGTAATGGCCAAAGAAAGAAGACAAAAAAAAATTCAGCAAATTAATCAAATTGTTTAAACGCAAGCCGCACGCTTTTGCTGTCAAAGAGCAACAAAAACAAGAAGAAAAGGGAACGAATGGGCCTAAAGAAAAAACGACAGAAAACTGGAAATTTAAATATAAAGCAAATTAATAAACTCAACCGAAAGCGGCCCAAAACAAAACCCATTCAAAAAAAAAAAGAAAAAAAAAAGCAACACGCACAATTTTTATTAATGGCGTTAAAGATCGAAGCATAGCATTAACTAATATAAACAATTTATCAAAATTAACATTAAATGAATTTCTTAAAACTCAAACTATCCAATTTAACCAATGCCAACGGTTAAACCAATGCCTAAGCCCTGCCCTAAGATGACAAATGGAGCTACAGATACAGATTAAGATACACAGATACTCAGATACATAGCTACTCGCAAAGGCTAAGGGGCATTTACATTTTGTGTGTTGTGGCTTTGTCTTTGTGGCTTATTGTCTGCGCTTATTAATATTAATGAGACACGCTCGCCGAATCTTTCGGCACCTGAGGTGTGTGACCAAATCTTCAAACATGTTTAGACAAAGTCACGATAGTTGTCATTGCCTTAAACATATACGATTTGTATCTTTTGCATCTCTTTAAGTCCAGCTTAAAGGGTGGTCTTTGTTCCAGAACAAGTATTATCCAAAACCCGAAAGAGTTCAAGTTTTGGGAGCTATTTTTCATAATTGATTTGCTAATTTGGTCTTTTGTATTTTTTTTTATTAAATATTATTAATTATGTGGGAAAAGTCAATTAAGCTAAAACCTTTTTATAAATACATCTTTAATTCAACACGAGACAAAACGAATTATGTTTAAAGCTTACAAAATTAATGACTCGAACATCACGAATGTTTTGGGCCGCGTGATTAAGTTTTCCGTTTGATGTAAGTTTTAACAAGCTGGCAATGAAGGTTTTGTTTACATCTATTTCGATTTCAACTTGAAGCGTGTTAAGCATGATTAATTCTTAACTTAAATAAAATAGTTAAGCTACCGAAGAGCATTGGAATATTAGTGAAATTGGAAGCGAAAACTAAGTAAACTATTGTTTTAACTTATTTTTGGGAATATTGAAAGCTGTAAAGTTTGTTTTGCTATAATGAAAACATTAGTTGATTCAAATCACACATCATCTAGAATCGTTACATATATATATGATATATGTTGCTTGAAGTAATATCTTTTTCAAAAAGCATTCAAGAACAGCTCAAGCTAAGCTCTTAACCTTAAGTGTCTAAATATAAACAACGCTTAGTTGCACTTGAGTTAAAGACAGGCTCTTCAGATCTTTGTGAATGCGTTCACTATCTCTAGCATACTGTCAAGTTCAAGTTGTCTCAAACGATAAATATTTCAAATACATATTTAATATACTCAAGATTTATGCGTGACGCAGTGCTTAGCCAAGTTCAGGGCTTGTTTTTGGACAAAACAGATCAAAGCAAAAATGTTAATCAGCTCTTTGACAAGCTCTTCGTTTTTGATATTATGTTTTCATGTTGCTATTTTGGTTTCTGTCTCATATTACGTTTGGGTTTTCATATAAAGCTATGCGACATTCATTGATAAACATTTTTTGATTGTAGATTTATGCAAATTTCTTTGCTTTTTGCTTTTTAAGCGATTTGTTTGAACAGGCGTAGGCGTAACAACAGACACCATTAGCATATGTCCAAGCCGCCCAGCCCCAAAGCCAATTAGGCATGCCTTAGATCAGAACCGTTAGATACAAATACTACACTGAGCAAGACATGAGCAAAAAAGTCGATCGCATTAGATCGCAACAGTAGCTAGTGTGCTGTGTTTGATTGGATTCGATTTCAGGGACGCGTGGCGCAGACAAACTTTGGGGCAGGGCAATGAGTCTGGCGATCTGGCAACATAATCGCACCATTAACAATTTTTAACAATTGCCAAGAACAAGAGAAAAGCAAAAAACACAAACAGACAACAACTAAGTAGCTGCTACCAATCGCCAAAGCAATTTGCAATAATCAACATTTTTTTCAAACAAACAAAAAATTGTAAAAAAAAAAAATTAAAATAAAAAAAATGTTAAGCAAAACAAAAACACAAAACGCAAAACAACAGATAATACATATAACAATGAAAACAAAAAAAAAACTTTAAAGTTATATTGAAGAATTTTAAATACACTTAAAGTTCGACTTTGAAGTTAAATATATGAAAATCAAAGGGAAAAAATAAAAAAGGAAAAAAAATGTAGAAAAAAATATGAAAAATTTTAATTATTTTTTAATTTTGTAGGGAAATTAAAAGAAAATTTAGTGACAAAGTTCAAGTACTCTTTTGTTAGGGTACAAAAAATGTTGCAGTTGTTTGTTGTGTTGCAGCAGCAAGAGCAGCAGCAACAGCAACAGCAGCAGCTACATAAAATCGACAGCCAAACAGATCACGATAAATCAATGGCTGTAAAAAGCTAGTAACAACAACTAAAACAACAACAACAACAACTGCCTATAGCTGCTTTATATACATACGTATATATATAAATTTGTGCAACAAACAGCGGCAGCAACGGCAGCAGCCAACACGAAATGAGCGACGACGTGCAGCACGAGTTGAGAGGCAAGCCAGCCAATGCCAATGCCCCATTTGCCACCAACAACCCCCCACCTTCTGCCCCTTTCCCCAACCCAAACACAAGACCTGGTTCACTTGCATGCCAAAAGCACTTGCAGCTGCCAAACATAGTGGGAGCATTGGGGGGCAGGGTTAGAGGTATGTGGCACTGGTGTAGCTGACCCATTGCTGATTATTAGCCATGGCTCGTGGTTGGTTTGGTAAGCTGGGGTTGCAGCTAGCTGTTTTGACTTTGGCCAATGTTGGTGGCATGTTTTGAGTTATGGCCACGCTAGGTGCTTGTTGCAAATGCCATACATTTGCACCCAATGTTGCAACGAAAGCGCTCTATATATCTATATTTGGGTATGAAACTTCCCTTCGGTCAATTAACATTATCTTAAGTGAAGAAATGATTTATTTAAGACTTCCTTAACTAGATCCGAAATGAGATCAAAGCACTTTCAGTATTGAATAATATCAAATAAAAAGTGCATCCCAATAAAGAAACCAAACTATCGATAACTAGTATCGAAAGTTCAACACTTTTGTAGACAGGGTGGCAACGCTGTTTACTTACCGCTACTTATTTTATTGCTTTCAATTGCAATTTCTCGTGCATAAAGTGCATATTTAATTATAATCCCACTTCACAACTACTCCACATTGATCACAAGCTATCTCGGCATCAGTGATCTCTTCTCAGCGAGCTGTCCGTGCGTCTTTGAGGCACTGTTGTGCGGACATTTCCCGGTATAATACCGGGTGCCAACTATGCTGCTGTTGACGTCGCTTCTTTCCTGCTTTCCCGCTCGATGTCGTTTCCCATGTCAACTTTGTTTGGCTATAACTCAACGCAAATCGTAATCGCATTAAAAGTTGTCTTTTTGCAATAACAAAATAAATAACTTTAAAAAATATCAGCCGTCAACGCGGATCAGATCGGTTTAGTTTCCAGCTCCACAGTTCGTTCGTTCGCTCGTTCATTCGTTCATTCGTTCATGACGAGCTTCTCACGGAAGCCGCTCATTAGCATGTCAAATGGGACGAGTCTATCGGTCTTTGGAACTTCTCGTAGCTTCTACCGAGTGGCAAATGTGGCAAATAATCCGATTGCTTTATGCTCTTTTTCAATTCAAGCGCGACAACTAATCAAATATTTAATGCCAATTTATGGCAACACAAATTAGCCAAGTTATTCGTTTAAGTTTTGTAAGCCATGATGTCAGCTCCTTAGCTTAACCTTCAACTTATCATATCTCTCTCACTCTCTCTTAACAGATCTCGCAGCGCCACGCCCTCATCCGCAACATATCGCAGCGGCAACGGCGGTGGCATCTCACCCAATCAGCAACAACAACAACAACAGACGCCTCAACAACTGCAACAACAACAACAACGTTTAAGCCCGCCCAGCTCACAAACACACTCCCACATGCCCCTGCACAATTTGTCCGCCAATCTGTTGAACAGCATTCAACAGGCCGCCGCAGCCAGCAGCAGCAGCAGCAACAGTCAACGTAATGTGGCAAGCACCAGCAGCAGCAGCAGCAGCAACAATGTGGCAAATAATGCTGTTACTGCTGGCACGGGCAGCACTGTCACCAGCCCAGTTGGTGCAACAAGTTCGCCAGCAACAGGAACAACAAATGCCACAGATTTCTCTACGCGCAACTATTCGGATATTATGCGCTGCCTGGCAGCCAAATACAACAATACCAATCCCAATGAGTAAGTCCAGTTTCGAAGATTAAGCTTAACCTAAGTCAGATTCGTTTGTTCAAAGGTTTAGCTTTAAATCCTTGTTCTAATAACCTCTTCAAAAGTTTAGCTTTAAATCCTTCTTATAATTAACTCTTCAACTTTGTGTTTGCAGCCATCATGCAACGCGTCGCAATTCCTACTATGACAGCAGCGGCAGCAGCAGCACTGGCGGCGGCAACAGCAATGCTGTCTCTGCCGCCGCCGCAGCTGCAGCAACAACGGAACGCAGTGGCGCCAAGTCGAGCATGGCCAACTGCAGCAGTGGCAACAGCAGCACAAACAATACAACGGCCACAACCAAAAAGCACTCCTCATCTTCATCGGCAACGGCAGTCAGCCTGCGCGAAGCTAAGGAGTCTGCGTTGGCGGCCGGCAGTGGGTTAACGTCTACAGTTTCCGGTAATAGTCTACCGCTGCCAGCTGCAGCACAATCACCCACGGAGCAGGCCAAAAGCCAAATGGCCGCCGTTGTTGCCGCTGCCAGTGTTTCGCCGTTTATGAGCAACTTTTTGCCCTTCTCGGGTGGCATTTTCCCCATGATGGACATGAGCAGCACTCAAGCGCTGCTAACGTTGGTGAGTTCACAAATCTAGAGTAATGGTTATGATTTCATCAGTTACAAGTAACAAGCCAAGTAATGGGCAACAATATCTATTGACCACCCAAAATGTTAAACTGTCTCTCTGTCTTTGTCTCTACCCTTCTCTTTTTTTTTGTGTGTAGGCGCGTGCTGCCAAAGATGCTGAGATTCAGCAGATATTGCGCAGCAAGCAGCAGCAACAGCAACAGCAACAGTTGCATCTGAAAGGCAGCAGCTCGAATGCCTCGTCGCCGAGCGCAAGTGCATCGAGCACACCGCGTCCCAGCTTAAATGCCGCACTGCAGCAGGCGGCGCAATTTGTTACACCCGCTTTAATCTATTCGGCGCAACTGCAACAGCAGCAGCAACAACAGCAGCAACAATCGCATCACGCCTCGCATCAGTCTAGTCCACGTTCCAATGCCGAGGCTTTAGCTGCTGCTGCTGTGGCGCCCAATGCGACAACTGTGGCTGCGGCGGCGCCGTTAGACTTGAGCTCACAGCCGCCAGCCGCCAAACGTTTTAAGGCTGAATCATCCACAACAGAAACTCCAGCAGCAGCAGCAGCAACAACTGCGACAACTGCAACATTGGGCTTGCTGGCGGCACGTCGTGCCAGCTCAACAAAAACAACAACAACAACAACTAGCACACCATCCCCGCCACTTTCCGACCAGAAGCCAACACTAGACACCCTCGAGGGCCAAAACAAAGCCAACGCAATTGCAACTGCAACTGCAACAGCAGCAGCAGCAGCAGCAGCAACATCACCAGCGGGCACAGTGCGTCAGTGTCAGGCACAGAGTGAGGAGGTTAACTCTTGGTCCGTGGACGATGTCTGCAACTTTGTGGGTGGAATTGATATATGCGCCGAATACGTTCAGGTAAGATCAACAAAAACAGTTTGAAAGCAAAAAAATAAATCGTTCAGCTTGATTAAGCTTTGATTACTGCGCCACATGCAAATTGCTCTAAATTGCCCGCCCCTGCCACGCCCTTCTAACTCCTAATTAATGTTTATGGTGCACAGTTGTTGTTATGTTATCTAGATACAAGCCCACGCTCGTTTAAGATAGGTTCGGGCCAAATGAAACTATGCAGAACCAATTACCATGTCGCCAAAGTGTATAACCAATCAACAGAGATCTTCAAATCTCTTGCTGAACTAAACAAAATATAATAATAATAGTTGTAAATCGAGGTACTGACTAAAGTTTTGATTGTAAGTTTCATAAATAGACTCAAGTCAACAGCAACTGAAGTGGATGGTATTTCAAAACCATCAGACTTATCACTTTTGAAGCCCCGCCGTCTGATAGTAAATTAATATATAATAGAACCATTGAGATAAGATATTGCTGCTTTCTACTAAACGCCAAAAAGAGGTTAAGTAAATCAACTTGAAATATTTGGTCTAGCTTCAAGCGCATTAAATGCAGCTGCTCCTTTACTGAGTCTCATCTATCCGCTGGCCCCATTACTGTCAAAGTTCATTTACCCAAATGCCAATTCGCACTTTTGCCAAGAGTCATGCGTTGCAGATTCTTCCTGTCAGTCCGCACAAGATTAACTATGTGTCTGCTTTTTGAACTTGCAACGAGGGTACGTTTGAACTCCATTGGCGGCCATTAATATTATGTGTTTGTGCCACGCGAGCGAATGTGAATTGCGAATGTTGGTAATAAAGCTGCGAATGCGGCCAACTGCTGCTTGCTGCTCTAACTAACTGGCCTGGCCTAGGCTGGCCTGAGCTGGCCTGGCTCGGCCTAGCTGACTAGCTGAGTTGTCCCGAGCTGGTTGGCTCTCTGTTTCTGCTCCACATTGCTTGTTCTTGTTGCTGTTGCTGCTGTTGTTGTTGTTGTTGCCCATGTGATCTTTTACGACCAGTTCCGGCAAGTTGAACGACTTTTGATCGGTCAGCCGCTTGCGGTCGACGATCGGTCAACGTCAGGCGTCATTAAAGCCACAGAGAGTCAGTGCCACAACTAGAGCCAGTCCCCAGATCCTGCTACACGCGTTAATGGAGGTGAAAACACGGCCAACACAACCAAGCAACAAACCATTCAACCAACCAGCCAGCCAACCAACAGAGTCAAAGCCCGACTCTAGTTGCAGCCTCCTAGCTCTAGTTGTTGCCTGTGCAGAGAGTCAGCAACAAAAAAAAAAGTAGTAAAAAATAGATAGCGTTAACAATTAACATGAAGTTGGCTTTAGGTGTTGACACATTTTGATGCATATTAGCCGCTAACATGGCCACATTCGACTAAGCCTTGCGTTGCCTTGCCGGAGTCTTTGTCCGTTTGCCGATTGCCTCCTTCTTTCTTGATGATGCGTCAAAAGTCGCCTAATTAGCTAGCCCAAAGCCGCTTACCACCATCGGGCCATTCGCACAATCTGCTTAGCTTGGCCAATACAGTTTGAAACAAGTAAAAAGAGTGCTCCACACGCTCAAGAATTTGACTATGAGATACTCAGTAAACAGTCAAAAGCAAACAAAAAAAGTAACTTAACCTTTTTTACAATCCCAAAATAATTTTTCGCTGATAAAAATCCAATTTTTTTTTAAAACGTACGAAACATCGCATAGGGAAATCGATAACTTGTTTGAAAAATCATGTTAATTCATTCTACAGCTTCCTAATGAATCGATATTTATCGATGTTAGACACTATAAAGTATATGCATTTGTTTTGATCAAAACTTTTATTAACCTTTTAAAATATCCCCGAAAATAATAAACCCCATCACATTTTGTTCCTTATTGTTTAATCTGTAACTCCGTTTTACATCGATATTTATCGATATTTCTTATCAAGTTCTTATGAACTGTGAGATGTTTTCTTCTGATAAAAATTTAAATAAATTATAAATCAAGTTACAGGGTATCAAAAAATCAGACAGAGTTATGCTTGAACCAGTTTACCTATCACACACACACATGAATACACACACTAAGACAACCAATCGGCAAAAACTGTAATGCAATTCCCTCATCACCCCACATCCAGCTTAGTTTTCGCAAGAGAGCGCCAAACAACTCCGCCCCATTTTTGCGATAGACAAAAAGCCAATTGGCGTAATATTCAATTGAATTTATGGCCACAACGACACTTGGCCAGTTTCTTCTTCTTCTTCGTCTTCATCTTCGTCTTCGTCTTCTTCTTCTGCTTTCGGCTGCTCGCGAAAAGACACCTTTTGTGGATAGCTGGCCAAGAGTTGAACTTGTTCACTGTTGATCGGTCCGGGCGCACGTTAGATGAAACTTTGTCGTCTTGACTGCTCTGCTGCTTTTGAGATATTGCGGAGGCTGCAAATATTTAGTGCAGAGGTTGTTTGCAGCACACATCCAATAGATATATGTGTGTGTGTACGATTGTATCGTATGCTTGTGTATATGAAGACATTGAGAACTGGTTCAGTGACATTGGCCAAGCTTTGAGACGCCTGGACCTAGGCTTGGGCCACTCGGTCTCGGTCTTGGGTCTGTCTGTCTCTTGTCTCTTGACTCTGCGCTTGTCGCATCATGTTGCATTTGGGCCCAAAGAGCTGCTGGCAAGTGTTATTGATATTGCTCAGACTTTGGTCACAGATTGGCATTCACACACACACACACACACACACACAGAGAGAACTACCATACTCCTAGATATTTCCATAAGTCGAAACGATCTTTCTCTCTCTCTCGGTGAAGTAACCACGCATGGGTGGCTCGATGCGACGGTTTATTATCGCCCCACGTTCGTGTTCCAAATGCAGATGAAGTTATAACTAAACTTGACCATCAGCTCTGCACCCTACAGCTCTATGCCAGCAGGATGCGATATTTTCTTTTTATGTATTTCTTCTTCATTTCTATTTTTCCTTTTTTTTTTGTTTTGCATTTTAAATGCACTGATTTATGGCTATATTAAGGCACAATAATAATTTCTATGCGTGATCACAGCAACAGCAGCAGCTGCTGCAGCTGCAGGCCAATGTCTTCTTTCTCTTTCACACATACACACACACACACACTATCTTGCTCTTTCTGTCGGTTAGAAAAAGGCTCATGTGGAGCCTGTGGGTTTTTGGAATTTGTTTGCTAAATTGCCAGCGATTCGGTTTGTGTCTTTTGGCTTGAATTATGCATTGATTAAGTGAACTGAGACAGCAGGTTGCTGGCATTGCTTAAAACTGACACGAGATCATAGATTAAGACGAGTATTCGTATTTAATAATTGCAGGAACACTAGAGGGTTTTTTTTTTTAATAATTTCTAAGGTTTCTTCAAGGGAAAACAACTAATTTGAATAAAATATAAATTTTAAAAGGAATTAAAAGCTATTCGTTTATGAAATAACAATACAAAATTTAATCAGAAAACAATAATATTCATGGGATTGAAAATGTTTCCTTTTAAAAATGATTCTAGTCTAGGCCAAAATGTATCTTAACTACCTGAGATGTACAGTATCAATCAAGTACTACAGCAAAAGTTTCTTGAAAGTTTATTTTTACCCTATTAAATCAAGTACTACAATTCTTTTAACCTTATTAAATCTTTCCTTAGGCTAACAAATAGTCAGCTTCTTACTAACAACTGTCTTCACCTTTTAATAGTTTCACTCCGTTTGCTTTGTATTAATTCGTTTATTTTTTTTTATCTAGTTTGGCCATTAGTCACACTTATCTATCATGTGAATTCTTGTGTACTTAATCAAAATGTAATACTGTAATTTCCCACCTCCAATGGTTTGGTCTCTCCGCAAAACATTTTCAACAGCCACTTCAATGCTTAAGCTTTGAACTTGCTTGCCCCAAATGGCCCGAATTAGTTTTTTTCTCTGTCTTTGTCTATGTTTGTGTATGTGTTGTTGTGTGTGATGACATTCAGGAATGTTTCCCAAACCCAGACACAAGCTACAAGCTTTGAACCTCAACAAAGCTGTCAAAAAAAAACTTGAGAAGAAAAAAAAAACGGCAACCAATGCGGAACATTGTCTGGCCCCCTGTCGCCCCTTGCAGCCACCTCTTGGAGCTTGTTTGTCTTGAGCGTGTAGTATCGCCATCTTCGGTGTTCGGGGTGTTTTGGGTCTCGCGGCTCGGGCCAAGTACTTTACTCTTGTACTACTCGTCGACGTCGAAGTCGCTGTCGCCGTCGCAGTCAGCGTTCGTACTTATTGTATTTGACATGCCAAATGCCAAAAGTACACGTAGGCGTCATAAGATTCATGACTCGAACTCGAACTCCGAAAACCAAAACCCAAATACAATAACAAAAGCGTGCTCAGGTATTTCCAGTTGAAACGAAGCTAAAATACTCTAAATATTAGATGGTATTATAAAAGGAAGGAAGTTGCAAATGGGTAGAAAACTATAACAATTCGATAGCGATTTTTTTGGGTTACTTTACTTAAAAACTTTATTTCTGAACTTTAAGTTGATCGTAAGTACTCGCATGATTTTAGTTTGTACAGAAACTTTCGTTAAAAAAGTATGTGCAAATAGTTTGTATATCAGATATGCTGTTTAACTTTACCCTTTTATAGGTTATAATGAAAGCTTTTTGATCTTTCATTTCATCAGCTTATACACATAAATGCTCTTACACACCTCACAACAAATTGTTAATACCCGCTGCTAGAGTACTCCAAAAAAAAAGTGGAGAAAAAACAAATCATGGTAAGGTTTAGCCCACGGTGTCGTGTCGCAAACACTGCGAGTCGAACGTTCTGCCCCAAACCCAAACCCAGACAGGGACGGGGACAGGGAACGGGGACGGGGAGAGAGACTGCGGCACAAGACAACGTGTTATTGTTGCTTGGGTTCACATAAATGTCAAGCAGGCAACAACAAATGCATAACTCGCATACAAACATACATACTCGTTTATATTGTATTTATAGTATAGTGTGTACGTATATGTAGAGTAGAGTTGAGTAGAGTATAGTGATCGCCTTAGCTCTAGATACTACAGTTAACGCCCCCGCTTTTAAAACATTGCAGTTTGGCCCTCGACAAACGATTGCCAACTCGTATGCATTTCAAAGTCGACCCTATTATTAAGCGAAGTCGTTTCATATTTCAGCATTACACACACAAAAGTAAACAACGCTCAACATCGTCGTCATTATCATTATCATCAACATCATCATCATCATTATCATCATCAGAACATTTTGCACAAATGTCAAGTTGTGTATGTATATAGAGAGGGCCGCACTTGTCACTTGAGCCTGGGCCCAAAGGTCTTCAAGACCAGAGAGCTCGCATGTATCTGTATCTGCATCTGTATCTGCATCTGTATCTCTCTATCTCTATCGTGCATTATTTGTTTATCTCATATCGTATTAAAGTTCGATTTTTTATCGCATAGTCGACTCGTTACTTTGGCTTTTCGCATAGACCTTCCCCATCCATAACTGTCACAGGTTGACTAAAGTTTTATTTATATTTTTTCTACATCTTTTATTGGCCTGTTGCGCATGCGCATTCTCTATCTCACTCTTTCTTAGCCCTCTCTTTGTCTTTTTCTCTTTCTCTGCCTCGATTTTGGTCGCTTCAATTGATTTGGAAAGTTGCATTAAAATGCAATTTGAGCCATTTGGACACACAAAAAGCAAATTGTTGCCGCACATATGAGTTGAGCTTTTGCAGGAAGTTGTTGTCTCGGGAAATGACTTGCCCCAACAAGTGCATTGTTGACTGATTTCTTTTCTTATGTTTGTTATAGAAGTGAATTTGTTACACCACTTCAAAGACTATGACTTGCCTTTCCAGTAGATAATGACATAATAACGATTATAAGATTATGCTGACAATGCATTTCACTCTTATTTTGGATATTTTGAGCTTGTTTGGATGGGAATTTTCTTCGAGGGACATATTTTGCTTTGAATACATTTTAAAAAGTAAACGTGTATAAGAATTAAACAAAAATCTCAAATAATCGAAATTTATTTTATGGTAAAAATTTTGACTTTCATATCTTTGTCAAAATTGATCTGATTTTTAAAAGTAATATCTTAAAAATCATGGTTTGATATCTCCAATAAAACTGCATTAAAATCTAAAAACTCAATTTTTACTTAATTTTTATCGAAAAAAAAAATCTCAAAAAATCGATATTAGCATTTATAAAATTTTGGACTTTCATAATTTTGTCAAAATTTATCAGATTTTTGAAAGTAATATCTCAAAAGTCATGGTTTGATCTCTAAAATAAAACTGCATTTAAATATAAAAACGCGAATTTTTAAAAAATATTTAAAAAAAAAATTGGTCAAAAATTTTGATTTTCATAACTCCATCAAAATTGATCAGATTTTTGAAAGTAATATCTTAAAATGCATGGTTTGATCTCTAAAATAAAACTGAATTTAAAGCTAAAAGCGCGATTTTAAATTCATTTTTATCCAAAAAAAATCTGAAAAATCGATATTGGCATTTATAAAACTTTCGACTTTCATAACTTGATCAAAATTGATCAGATTTTTAAAATAAATATCTTAAAGGTCATGGTTTGATCTCTGCCTTGAAACTGTATTTAAATCTAAAAACGCGATTTTTCAAAAATTTCGATTTTCATAACTTTGTCAAAATTGATCAGAATTTAAAAAGTAATATCTTAAAAATCATAGTTTGATATATAGAATTAAACTGCATTTAAATCTAAAAACGCGATTTTTACTTAATTTTTATCAAAAAAAAAAATCGATATTGAAATTTCTAAACTTTAGACTTTCATAACTCGGTCAAAAATGATCAGATTTTTGAAAGTAATATCTTAAAATGCATGGTTTGATGTAAAACTGCATTAAAATCTAAAAACGCGGTTTTTACTTATTTTTATCCAAAAAAATATATAAAAAAATCGATATTGGAATTTCTAAACTTTAGATTTTCATAACTTCATCAAAATTGATCAGATTTTTGAAAGTAATATCTCAAAAAACATAGTTTGATCTCTAAAATAAAAATGCATTTAAATCTAAAAACGCAATTTTTCCAAAAATATTTGTCAAAAATTTTTTCAAAACTTTCGACTTTCATAACTTTGTCAAAATTGATCTTTGACACACTAAAATTCAATTTCGTCAATAAAAGATAATTCAAGTACTTGTTCCAAGCACAATCGGCTGATATTTTCCCATTACCTATTTTCGTACAAGCGATCTAATCGGATCGGATCTCTAAAGTGTTATGGCTAAAGTAGCGCCTCAAGCTCCGTTTTGTTGCCTCATGCATACTAACGGTATACTAGACTGAACTTTCATAGCCGCAAAGAAGAGAAAAATGCATGTGGCCTAAAAGAAATCAGTTGGCCAAGCAGGCAAGCAACACAAGCCGAGCAAAAACCGGCCTAATGATTATAAACGTAACGATCTATCCAAGTTGTTGTCGTTGTTGTGTTTGTTGTTGTTGTTGTTGTAGTTGTTTTGCGGCGTTGGCGGTCAACGCATTATCAGCTAGCCACAGTCAACGGCAACAAAACTACCGCACACGAGACAACAACAGCAACAACAACACAACAACATTAGCAACATCAGCAACAGTCAACAACAACAACAACAACTGAGGCACGTGCTAAACATGCAACTCCTACTCTTGCCACGGCATGAAGCAAGCAGCAGCAGCCACAGACACGACCACCATTCACTCTCCGTCAGTCACTTTGGTTAGTTTGGTTTGGCTTGGTTTGGTTGTAGGTCCCTGCCTGCTCGCCTGGGATGCATCGGGGCCAGAGCAATATGCTGGCCATTAATCCATGAATTACTTAAAACCACATTCCGTGCTAGCGGACGCAAGGGGTAAACATTTAAATTGCCCGCTTACCGCCATATTTCAATATATTGGCAACTCTTTCGTCGTCCTCGACGTTTGCTTTTTTTTTCTGCTCGGGGGCCGCCTACAAAAATCGGCAACGACAAGCAATTTCTTTGCAGTCTCCTCTTTTTTTTTTTCGATATTGTTGCACGATAATGATGTCGTCTGTTTGATGATGTTAGCCATGGCCAAGAGACAGAGAGAGAGAGAGAGAGAGGCGAGAGAAGAGAGGGCGAGCGGGCAGTTAGAACAATCACCTACATTGAAGAACTTGGCAAACTTTGGGGGCAAAAATCACAGCACGAAAGCAAATGATTGCAATCGACGACGAGAATGTTGCTGCTGCTGCTGCTGCTGTTGCTGATTCAACTGTTTTGCTTCAGGCCGCAGTTGCAAGTTGCAAGTTGCAGTTGCCGCCACCGCTGCGGCCGCATGCTGGTGCAGAGGTTATATGCAGCGAAGGTTAAGAGGTGGCCAACACAGCTGCCATTTAACTGACAGCAGCAGCAAAAACCAAGTCAGGCAGCAGCAACTCATGACTGGAAGCAACAACAACCATAAGTAAGAGTGATCGTGGGTCGAGAAGGATCGACTAAGAGATACCTCTGTTGACAGACTTAACATTAAACTTGTACGAAGAAGGCTTTTCTCTGGGCTCCTTTACAAGTTCTTAATTTAAAGCTTAGAGCTGGAGATTGCCACTAGAATCGCAAATAACAAAAATGACAATCAAACGTGTCCTAAGTGCACATATTTGAAAGTCGATATTAATCGATATTTTATCTATAACAAAACAAAACAAAAAAGAAAAAGAAAACCTTTCAAATATCACATCCTTTGGCATTACAGCCTCAACGACATTCAAACCTATGCATATGTCTATATCGTTTCAAAATATAAAAGTTGTTTAGTGTCCTGTTACTTGAACATTATCTACTTCATGCTACCTCTTTAAGCTACACTTTATAAGAAAAGAGTATTCAAAAAACCCAAGTCCGAGACCGAAAGTCAAATGCCAAACAGCAAGAGATCATGCCTGAGGTTTCTAGGGGTCGGGTTCGGGTTCGGGGTCCCGGCTTTGCGAAAAAAAAAACAGGCAGGAAGGCAGGCAGTCCAGCCAGGTCGACAGCGGCGTCGACGTCGCTCGTGGTGTGTTATCAAAGCTGATGATGATTATACCCACTTGCACGCCTTTTTTTGTTGTTTCGTTTCGTTTCGTTTGTTGTTGTGCCTCCCCCCTTTATACAAAAAGGCCAAACAGGAAGCCGGCTTGAGCTGAGCGAGCGTCTTCAAGCCGCTTGCCAATTGGCTTGGCTGGCTACTCGTCGCTGTTGTTGCCCCCTTTTAGGTTGCCCCCATGCTGCAGGTCTCGCAGCTCGTTGCATGCATTATTATTATGCGCATGCGCACAGTTGGGGCATATAATCTAAAATTGTATCTTTGGCGTGTAACCCGGGGCACTGATGTTGCTTCTCCATTTTGCCCCATCTTGTGGCAAGCAGCAAAAAGCCCAACACAGCAACAAAACAAAAGCTAACTAAAATAAACTGATTATGTGCCTCCGTCTCGAACTCAGCGCCCAACCTCGTGATGATGCTCCCAAACAAAATTAACAGCGCTTCATAGTCGAGGGTCTCTTCCCAAAGGGTCTCGCAAAGGGTTCAACGAGGGTATCGACGTTGCTGCAGTTTGCTGCTGTCCGCGGTTGGGTCATATTTAATTTGCTAATATTTTGACCTTAAGATATAATATGACGTTGGGCATGATTGTACAATGGGTCAAAGTACTTCATCATTTGGAAAGAAAAACAAGCAATGATTGAGTGTAAATATACAAATTGTTATCGATAATAATCGATTAGAGTAATGGATTATTGAAAAGTAACTTATGTTTAGACAAAAGAAACAAAAATAATACTAATCATAAGACTTTTATTAAAGAAAGTTATTGTTATCGATTGCTATAGATAGGCAGAGTTATCGATAGAACAACCTAAAGCTTCTTTGTGCCTATTCCACTGTAACACGACTGCATTATGCCTGCAGCAGTAGCTGTGAAAAGAAAAAAATCTTATTTATTACCCATTGCCGCGAGACAGTTGGCCACAAGCAATACGT